>CM077083.1:5915809-6233472 GCA_039513925.1 Platanthera zijinensis
GTCGAAATCACTTCCTGGGTCCGCAGTAGTAAGTGATTGGACGGAACACCAAGCCATCAAATTAAGTTGCCCCTCCTTTGCTAATAATTTATGCTTGTGCTCCTATTTTACCAATGTGGTTGTCGCCTTCTTGGAGCCCCGTAGTGCCACTTTTTTCCTTAGCTATGGAATTCCATCTTCAGCTTGTGGAAGTCCCATTTAACCAATCCAAGTGTAACCAGCCATTGAATTCCTAATACCACCCGGCAGCCTCCCAACAACAATACAAGCATATCTGAGGTAAAGAAGACTCCCTGCATTTGCCATTTGAAATCAACCACCTGGAAAGAACTGGAAAGGCGTTTGCCATCTACAATTGCTACCGTAAAGAGAGGAATAGGCGTGAGCTTGCACTTGAGTCGGCGAGGTGCCCCTGCATCGATAAAATTATATGTACTATCGGAGTCTATTAGGATGCTGATTGGATGACCCAGCGGGTATGATGTTGTTACCTGCATGGTGTGGAAACTAGGAATGTTGGTGATAGCATGCATTTAAACTTGCGGAAGGGAAGAACCAGCCTTTGCTTCTGCTGGTACTGAAAATGCATCCTTGGTCTTGTCTACGAAAGTATCGGAATCTTCCTGCTCACCGTCCATAATCAACTCCAAGGAATAAGACTGGCGGCGTGCGAGACACTTGTGACCGGGGAAATATTTGTCGTCGCACCAAAAACACAAACCGAGATTTCTTTTGGCCAGAATGGTTGTTTTCACCTAAAAACACAAACCGAGACTTCTTTCGTCGCACCAAAAACACAGCCCACCGGAACAGAACAGAGACCATAGCTCGGAAAGTTATTAGAGGAAGAAGATCTGGAAGCCAGAATGGTTGTTTTCACCCAATTTAGCGCCACCCGACGGCTGCGTCATGGAGGACTTCTTCTGACCAATGGAGAGCCTATGTTCTTGAATGCGAGCTAAGGAAAAATACCTAATGTAGAGATTTAGGCTGAAACATTCTAACCGCATAGCCGATTTTATCCTGAAGTCCAACAAGACAAAAACTGATGGCGTACTCCTCCGAGATCTGAATGTGATGTTGAAGAGCATAGAAGTCATCAAGATATTGCTAGACGGAAGCTTGTTGTCGCAAATTTTTTTAATTTTCCCATTAGATCATGGATAGACGCAAATCTGCACTGAAGAGCTTGAACATATTCCTCCCACTCCATCCAAGAGGAAGTCAATCGTGCCTTTTAAAATGTCTGATACCAGTAAAAGGCATTGCCTTCCATATGCATAGAAGCGAACTCCACCTTCATGTCAACTGCTATATTATCAATTTTGAAAAATTATTCACAGCGATAGGTCCAGTCTGCCAGAGCATCGCCATTAAACATCGAAAACTCAATCCGGGCAAGCACGTAAGTCCCTGGTTGAAATGGACCTGCAGAAAGGAAGAGCGCTCCCTTGAGGATAATGTCGTTGCTCCTTGGTCAACATATTTCTCAGTCCACAAGCTAGAGAACATTCCGCACACCTCTTCCAATGTGTGTGACTGCTTGTCTTCCAGAGACTGTAAGGAGCGTGTCAACGCCTCCTAGGTTTGCTTCAAGGCATCTAACTTCTGTTGCTAGGCCTTGGAGAGTGTCCTGTCTTCCACTGTCATCACTACTAGGGAGATCTACGCCTTTGATACCTTTGATAAGATCAAAATCACAGAACAGAGAAGAACAGAGTTTTTAACCCAACCACTGAAGATTGATTTATTCTCCTGCCTTTTGAAGTAGAGAAAAGGTTTAGGTAAGTATTTGGGAGGCATCTTTCTAGGATTGTTCCTCATCACCAAATTTTCTTTGAATGTCAAATGCAAGAAGAAGTTAATGGAAACAATTTCACAGAACAACATAACTACGACACACCCATACATGCCTTTATATAGGTGGTCGTTCAACTAGGAAAAGACTAAATGGCTCACATAATTCTAACAGAGCATTCTAACTGACTTTCCCTCGCTAACCACGTCATGGCTGCTCTCCCATTGGCGGCATTCAATCACGTTACAACAAAACTCTTATCGGGCGGCATAGCCTAGCTGCTTCCGAATTGGTTGTGTTCAACCACGTCACAGTTAGCCTCTTATTGGTTCGCATCACAGGGGGGATGCAAATGTAACTTAATTCACAATCTCATATTGAGTGTTTGGTTCCAATGAATAGCTAAAAGTTAACTTGATTTACTTAATAAATATGAACAAATCAAATTTTTCATAATCATTTCCTTGCCCGAACTTCAAAACTGTTAGGTCGTTGTGATTCGCACTCTTCTAAAAAGTTGAAAATTCAATTTTATAAAGCTAAGAAAGAAAAATACAAAATCACTCAGATTCTAACCAAAAACAAGACGCAAAAACTAATATAAATCAGTGATTCAGAGATCATCATTTCATCATTGGAATAACCTTTTATTCAAACTATTTGGGTTGGTTTTATGAATCATCATTTTCATTCATGTATTAAGAGTTGCGCGACGAAGTGTTAAACTTTATCATCTTGAACAACATTCATTCAAGCAACCTCAGGTCAAACCCTTCCCCCACCTAATCCTCCAACTCCATCTACTCATTTGCATTTCTTAACCCTTTTTTTAGAAGATTTAATGCTAATATTCTCATCTGCCAATTGGTATTATAGGTTTTAACTTTTTATTGCTCCAAGCAAGGATAAACCTTCTCTAGTTGGGGAAGATAATAGGAAGTTTAGCATAGATGAAAGTAAATGATAACTCAACCCTAGCTTATTTTACCTTCCAGATCCAACAATTATATAAAGATCATGTATCTGCTATAAATTGGCCATATTTAAAGCTCATGAGGATTAATTTACTTTACAAGTTAACTACTGACAACAAATGGCATCAATAAGTGTCTCACACCACCACACATAACAGACTTGAAAAAAACATTCATTTCTGTACTAAGCATAAGAGCTTAATAAAAACGAATCCAAGGGTAAGAAAACTATTCAACATCAGGGGTATTGAATATTATGAAAATGAAGAGACTCATAATACACAATGACCCTATCCACTTACAATGTTGGCGATGAGGAACTTCCCTTTACCCCCTTGATCCTCCCACAAGTGCACAACATCTCTGACCTTCTCAAGCAATTCTTCCAAACCTTCTGTTCCAAACTTCCGGTAGTCAATAACTTTTTTATAGCGCCGCTCATACAGAGCCTCAAATTTATTCAAGGGGACTGGACAGGAATAGCATACGAGAACTTCTTGCATTTCCTGCTTGAAACCTTCAAATTCACACACAGTATCTGCATTCCTTTCATCATCCGAGAGATCGTCTGAGGAGCTTTCCGTATTAGGGATGATACCAAACACCGCAGTTTCCCCTACAACTCCCTTACTGTTCTTATTTTCCTTCAAGAGTATTGGTGTGTTCTCATACTTCTTATCGTGCCTAGAGGTGCGAAGGCAGAGAAGCCTTTTAGGTCCCTTCCCCAACAAAATAAGGGCATCAGCCATCCTGTTAACAAGATGAACCAGCTTGATAACTCCATACTCCGACATGTAGAGAGGTCTTCCATAGCTTCTGAGATATTCTGATGGTACACGAACAAGAGGTAAACTTCCGCCAGAAATCTCTACCAGCCTCACTAGCTGTCCCTTCAAGCCCTGAATATCTCCCGGCTGCACCCAGCTTGTAGAATCTTCGCTTATTCCAGAAGGTTGAGTTTCCAGCCTCGAGGAGGGAAATAATGCCCCCATAGTCGAATAAATGTTGTTGCGTTCTGAGAATGATTGGGCTTCTTTAGACGTTTCTCTAGAATTGCTTGAAATGCTGCAGGGAGTGTAGTTAGTCCCTTTATAAACAATGGCTTCATCGTCAATCGGAATTTCAGGACAATCGCCAAAATTGTAGCTTGTGAGATAGCTAGAAAGGTGTGATTCCCGTTGTAGGTAGGCTCTCGAAGGGACAAAACCTTCACCACGCGCGATGCTTGTCCAATCCCATACAAATCGGCCAGCATTGCATAGAGCAGACGAAACGCCAATTTTTGAAGGGATGACCAGAATCACTGTGTATCCCCTTTGTCCCAATATATGCAATGCTGGAGCGAAATCAACATCACCGGATATCAGCATAATAGAAGATGGGGGGCGATTGTCGAGGGCAAATAGGAACATATCAACCAAAATAGCCTTATCAGCAGCATCTTTTCTACCATTAGGCACGTCAACAAGCTTTACACCTGTCCTTTGGCATCCCTCTCTTAGCCTCCGAGGAAAGGCATTGAAGTCCCCATAAGCAGAGAACAGTGTGACGGCTCCTTTGATCAGAGGATGCACTTTTAGTGCCATACGGATGTTGCCAGCAACATCCTCGGGTCTAACATCATTTGGAACAGGACAGTTTTCAATGTCCCAAAGGATGGCTACCGGACCGTTTAAACTCTCACTTTGAAGTACTGGCATGTGAGGTGGTGCTATGCTAGCAACAGAAATGACTTCACTCGAGCTAGCTGATTCATGAAGTTTAATCTTTGGGGATGGGCTTTGACAAGCCATGGCTCTATCGTCCCAAGAATTTTCACTATACCGGGTGAAGCAGACTGAAAGAACATAAGAAAATCATCAAAAATATATTTAGAAATAGCTAATGAAAATAAATATTAGACACAAAATTCCAATAACCTGAGAAGAAGGTTAACGTGAGCCTAAATTATGGACTTCTAATTCTGTAAAAGGTCATAGCAGCAAAATCATGTCTCCTTTCCAGAAGAAAATTCAAGTAATAAAAAAACCAAATATACAGATAGATCCTACCAGAGGTACAAAAACAAATTACAATAATATATCTCCTTCTCATCATTACTGGTGTATTACAGAGCCACATTATTGTCTATTCCAGCCTGTCAATGCTTCATAGAGCACAGTGCATGATTTTATTCTACCCGGGAGATTCCTATTATTATTGTAGCAACAAAAAATGAAAACTATGTTGATGGGATCATACTTTGAGAGTGGGCTGTCGCACCCACACATGTCTATTCTCATTGGAGGCACTGATCGAATCGTCACCTAGCCGATCCGAGTCCGCGGTTATGTCCAAAGGGATACTTCCAGAAAGCCGTTTACACATTTTTCTATCTTTTACTTTATATCTTTTGAGTATTATTTAGAGCGATCACACAACTATCTTTAAAGTCCAATCATTTTTGTTCATGACGGATGCCCTAGCATAATTTCATTATAAATAAGCGGAGGGGCTGTTTTTTGCAAGCCATTGCAAATTTTGGAGATTATCTTCCCAAATCCGACAATCTATTGTGGTGCCGACTCCACGAAAGCCCAAGGTACCAACTCATTGGCTTGTATGTATCCCTTATTTCCTTTTGATTCAGCCTGACCACCCATCCAGCCCTAAAATCATTGCCGCCACCCGTAAACACCTCCCTCCATCTACAACCAGACACTCCAAATCCCACCCCTCAGCTCCCCCCCCCCCCCACACACACACACACTTAAAACAAAATACATCTTGCTGCCCCATCCCATGCTGAAACCCATCCCGCCAGCCTCTCCACAGGCCCCAACATGCTTCCACGGCCCTCCAATTCCCCTAAAACTCCACCGCCAGCCCTTGTGCTGGCATCCTAGGGTTGGCTGAACACCAACCTTCTCCCTAGAACCTTGTCCAACCCTCCCCTCTCTACCCCACTTCCAGATACAGCCCTTAGACCCCTACCCATCCGCATTCCACCAACAACCAGCCCTTTTCACCCCCTCCGATGACTCCATCCAGCAACTACCTCTCCCCGGATCACCACCACCGCTCCTTTGATAACCGGATCTTTGTGTCATCGCCTACAACCCTCATTTTTAAGTGTTTTGTTCTTTTGTTTCATTATTTTCTTTATTATTGTACGGATTTGGATGCTTATATGATTATGGATACCTTGCACTAGTAATTTATTTGTTTTGGGACTTATCATGATCTGCAGAACCTGTATTGCCGCTTGTTAGCTTTTGGCCCTTTAATCGGAGGAAAGCCTAATTTGCTTGCCTTAAAATTATTTGCAAATTGTTAGTGAAAATTGCATGAGTTTTATGCTATTACTACTATTTGTAATTTGTTGTTGGATCACTTCGCATGCATGCAACATCCTAGAGTTTGATAGAATCTAATTTCCCTGACATTGCATTTCGGTCTTGCATTGCTTAGAGATCACTTCCACAGCCTACTTTGTATCATATGTGACAGCATTTTTTCTACAAATGACAATACACTCAAGATGATGAACAAAATTATTCTTTTAAAAAAATCAAAGAATTATCCAAAATATAATTAATGTTTTCCAAATTAAACCTTTTTTATACTTCTTTTCAAACAATCATCTATTGACCCAATGAATTTAAAGAAATGTATAGAAAATGATAGAATGGTATCAAGATCACTGAGGATGTGTTATTTTGACACCAAACTTGCATTTTCACCAATTTGGCCCCTAAACATAATCAAAAAGAGATTCTTCTGTCTATTTCTAGCCATTTTGTTCAATTTCCTCGATTTGTCGACTGTATCCCAGCTCATTGCTTGGTTGCTCGTCTGCTACCCTCCACTCAATATTGTGTCCATTGTCCCTACAAAAGCTTTGCTCACTGCTCACCTTCTAAATGCCGATGAAAACATTTCAATGCACTTACTTCTCTCCTTCTAAATGCCATGAAACCATTTTAATGCTAAGCTCGACTATGGGCTCCGACAAAGGTAAATTAAAACCATCTTGCGCAGTTTGACAGTTGCACTTCTTTTTGTGATATATTGTATGCATCTTTGTCATGCATGATTGCGTTATTTGGTATTTAGGAAATAGTACCCTAGCATCGATCTTTGCCACTTGTTTGTCCACTGCGTTCTTTAACCCTCGCCAAGTCATACTCTGACCATAGTCTGTCACCATTGACGGCACCTGACAGTCAGGTACCCCCACTCACTCGCTACTCATCATCCCTGCTCAGTGATCAGATGCTCTCCTCTGACCCTCCGGCCACTGCTCTGTTTATTATCCTTGCAGAAAACTAGTTCACTGCTCTTTTTCACAGTGAATCAATATTAATTGCCGATAAAAACATTCTAAATCCTCAAATGTTAATTGTTGATAAAAACCTTAGTCCCTCCAAACTCTATCATAAATGATTGATTGGTCAAGTACCAACTGCTCACATCACCGCACGCATCCAGGCTCTGGCCAAAGCCCCAATTTCTAGTCATTAAATCCTCAAGGGAAGTAAATTAAAACCATTTTGCACAGTCTGACAATTGCACTTCTTTTTGTCATACCTTTTTTGCCTCTAAATTATTTATCATATATTATTGACTTATGGATTTGTGTTATCTAAATTTGGTAGTGTGTGGGTGTTTTTGTCAAAGTAAATTTTCATATATCATCACGTCCCTAAGCTACCATAAGGCTTCTATATATTTGGAAACCTCAAAGGATTTATTCAGGAAGTCATGTCATGCAAAGTTATGCTTCTACTATTTTCAAAATAATAACCACCACAACCTACTGACTCAACTTAATCAACATAAATTATTTATCATGCATTATTGACGAAGGATGGGTTCCTATGCTTGAGAGTCTTAAATTACTGTGTCAAATCTTTCATATTAAATATGGGATGAATACCCATATTTGCAGGGATGTTTCGCTAATAGGCATTTTTTCCAATTTTGTTTATAATCCTATAAAAACTCATTTGTTTTGGTTGTAGTTTCTTAGCGGCTTCTTTTGGGAACCTCTCCATATAAATTCGGGTCATAACCTGCTCGCCTGCCTGAAAATGTTGTTGTTTGTGTTCATATACCTGTGATTTATATAATTCACTATTGCTAGCAATTTTCTTCCAGATTAATTCATGCAGTTCATGTATATGATGAATGAATGACTCGGCGAACTCACTAGGACGCGATTCTAAGCGAACAGGGGCGAGATCAATAGGCTTCATAAACTCATATCATGATACTATATGAAACAGACTCATGCCAGTAGACCTATTGACGGAACTATTGTCTACAAAGTCGGCTGCGGGTAACATAAAATCCCAAACCGACGGGTGCTCACCAACTAGACACCATAACAAATTCCCTAAACTTTTATTTACGACCTCAATTTGGTCATTCATCTGTGGGTAATATGTTAGCAAAAACTTCAAAGCGTACCTATCTTATATCATAACGTCCTCAAAAAATAACTTATAAATCGTACGTCACGGTCAAACAATGTGGATTTGGGCAATCCGTGTAACCATAAACTGTCTCTCATGAAGAGGGCCGCCACGTGAGCCGCATCGGCTGTCTTGCAACAGGTAATAAAGAGAATAATCTTCGAAAACCGATCTACCACTACGAAAAATAGAATCATGCTTCCACGGAGTGCGAGGAAGGTCTAATACAAAATCCATGTTGATCTCGATCGAATGCTGGTGTGGGAACGGAAGAGGAGAATAAAGTTCAGTATTTTGTTTTGAAATCTGACAGATGCCACTGTGATAGACAACTCTTGTCACATCCTTCTTCAAGGTGGGCCAATAAAAATGGTCTGCAACCAATGCAATCAACTTGTCTCTGTCGAAATGGCATGCAGCACCACCCGTGTATAATTCCCAAATAAGAAAGTCTCAGAAGAAAGTACGGGGAATGCATATATGAGATCCACGATATAAATATCCTTCAACGATATTGAACTCCTCAGTGGGCTCAGAGGAATCCATCATCAATCCAGAGTAAATCTCATCAAAGTCAATGTAGGTGGGATACTCCCTAGGTAGTCGATCAAAACTAGACGCACTAGCTTTCAGTGTATGGAGTAGGGTGATACGACGAGTCGACAACTAAGGGAGTCAATAGGCTTGTTCTCAAAACCAGCGTAGTGTTTGAGAACGTAGTGAAAATCCAGAAAGTATTTGACCCACTTGGCATGCTTATGCTCCAATTTCTACTATGAATCAAGATAGTGCAAAGCATGATGATCAAAGTATAAAACGAACTCACATGGGAGGAGAGTGTCTCAATAATGAAGTGATTGCACTACTACGTAAAACTCGATCATATTTAAGTGTACTTCTGATGGGCCTCATTAAGCTTCTCACTAAAGCAAGAAACCGGATGACCTTCCTAACTCAGTACTCCGCCAATGCCAGATGTATCGCAGATTACCTCAAATACCTTAGAGAAATCGGGTAATCTCAGAACAGGGGTTGTCATCAGCTTCTCCTTAATCTCAATAAAACCTCGAGTGACGGCTCCAGTCCACTGGAAATCTCCCTCCCGCAGGCAGCTCGTGAAGGGATTCATGATGGTGTTAAAGCCCTGAACAAACCTCTTATAGAAGGTGGCTAGTCCGTAGAAGCTATGGACCTCAGTGATAGTGGAAGAAATAGGTCACTCACGAATGGATCGAACTTTTTCTGGGTCAACATACACGTCAGACGCTGATATGATAAACCAGAGGAAGTGCACATAATCATTTAGGAATGAGCACTTCTTCAAATTTGCATATAGCTTCTCCTTTTGGAGGATCTCAAATAAGAGCCTCAAATGGCTCAGGTGCTCGTCATGAGATAGATTGTAGATCAAAATGTCATAAAAGTAGACGACAAGAAATTTACCCATGAAGGGTTGTATGATTTGAGTCACGACCCGCATAAAGGTGTTGGTGGTATTTGACAGCCCAAATGGCATAACCAACCACTCGTAAAGACCATCTTTGGTCTTAAAAGTCATCTTCCACTTGTCTCCCTCTCGAACCCTAATCTGATGGTATCCGCTGTGAAGATCGATCTTGAAAGTACCTGGGCATCAACCATAGTATCAAGTAAGTCGTCCAACTGGGAATGGGAAAACGATGCTTAATAGTAATCTTATTAATGGCCCTACTATCGATACCTATTCGCGAGCTCTGGTCCTTCAGGGTGATAAGTGTAGGGACTGCGCAGGCACTCGGGCTCTCATGTATCAATTGTTTCATCGGCAACTCATCAATATGCCTCTTGAGCTCAGTATGCTCATTCGGGTTCATTCGATAATGTGGTAAAAGGGGCAACTCTTCAAGTAACTCATCCGAAATAATATCATCATATTCATCAAGAAGAGGTCGGACCTCGGGTAGTGTCTCAGGAATCTCTGTAGGGCTCTGAGAAGCCATGGTGGCCGGCATTACATAAAAGATATTGGTGTTAACGCTCTTCCTCATAAACTCGGTGCGACGCAAAATATATAGTGTCCTAGATGAACTCGTAATGGTGGAGGTATGACCTTCCCCTGGATTTCTCCTTGGGTTGGGTCAGTGTCAATGTGATCTTATGACCCTTGTCGTAAAATACGCACGTGTTCGAGAGACTGAAACACGTGACATCGCGTTCGTAGAGTCAAGGTATCCCTAATAAAACGTGAGCGACATCCTTAAGGATGACGTTGTATCAAACACAATCCTCAAACGAAGTAAGAGTGATCGGAACTAGGCACCTCTAGGTAACCTGTATAGCCGTCTTATTGACCCAAATACCTCGATAAGAATGGGGATGAGGCTCAGGGGTCATCTGCATCTGCGCTAAGGCTCTCTGGGTCACAATGTTCACACAACTCCCTACTCGAGAGTCATCTGGAAGGAGCCTGACAGGCACTAGCGAGTTGCGGGTACTGCTCGTATTCGAGATTCATCTGATAAACTTGCTCTACCATCACCATCTGATGGGGTACAAGCTCCCTACATAACTGAGATCTCAATCCAGAATGAAATCGGGAAGCGACGACATTAGTCTCCTCTCGTAGATCACTCCTCACAGATAGCTCAACAAATTGTGACATGTACTCAGCTACAGATAGCATGTCTTGGCGCAACGCATAAAGCAAATTTAGCAACAGGTCCCGATAGAAGACAGGAAGGTATTTATCCTTCAATCGTCACTTCATGTCCTCCCAACAGATAATAAGAAGGTATCTATCACGATGAAGTGACCTCTCAAGGATGGTCTATAAAATCTTGGTTGGGCCAACTAGTTTCATCCTCGCAAATCTAACGATCGCTCGTCGTTCATATCAAACCACTTGAAATACCGGTCCATCTGCTAAAGACAATCACTAAAGGCATTCGGGTGAATGTGATCGCTGAAGGTGGAGCGTCAATGCGTATGCGACGAGTAATGTTGTCCTCCTCATGTGGTGTTTAACGTGGCTCAAGATACTCTTCAAAGTAATCATCCCGTTCGTATTCAAAACGGTCCTGGACTCGATCATGAGGGAAAGGATATCAATGTGGATAGTCCTCCTGAGGGTGGAGATGCCTATCTGGGGTAGGTAAAGGTCGACGATTGTGAACGTGATTGAGGGGTCACCTTAGGTGTGGGGCAGACTCTCGTGATGGCTGATTCCAAGCATGCCAATCTTGAGGTGGGAAGGGGTCTCGTTCTTCCTCAAAGAGAACATCGGGTGGAGTGTGCGGCTTCTCCTTCTGTTGGGGAGTGGCATACTCTCGATGTTCCTCAAGGACGTCGATGCGGATGCGTAGATCGTCAAATTGGACATTCATTTGATCGAATCAATCTATCATCAACCATTGAAATTTTGCAGTGTCATTTCAGAGTTGGAGTTGGTGGTTCTCTCATCGATAAGGTTCAGGTCGGACATGCACTGGCGATAAGGTCTACCATTACATAACAAGCAAGTGGGTCTAACCTGGACTCTGATACCAATTCGATGCAGGGTAAGACCGATAGGTTGGGTAAGGTGATTATGCCGACACAAATGCACACCTATGTGGGTGATGCAAGTCGAACTCAAACAGCCTCAATCTAAATGATGTGTAAGCAATTTTATTTTAATCAGGAAATAAAACTATAGTAATTATGTACATAAGGTTTGGCAAATTAACACGTGTGAATTTTTAATTTTAAGTATGCAAGCAATGTCATGCTCACCTACGCACGAGATGTTTTCAACTACGAATTTTCATAAATGGATTTAATAGAATAATTTGAAAATGAAAGCACCTACACAACTGAGTCAAATACCCAAAGATGCAGTGTTTTCCAATATTTAATAAGAAAATAAAATGCAATACAATAATACTCACAGTCACGGGGATCCAACCTTTGCAATTGGTAAGGTAAGTGCAGGGAGTCAAACAATTCTTTTGCAATTGACTGAAAAAGGAATGTTGTTGGGCTGGACGAGGTTGTGATGCGGGGAAGGTAATGGGGTAGGGGAAGGAAGCAACAAAAAAGGCGTGTGGAGCTTCGGCTGGCGGAGAGGAGGGCAAGTATGGCAATAGAACCTGGAAGGAGGAACTCACAGACGGCCACAAGGTGTCATGTGGAGCTTCGACTGGTAGGGGAGAAGGGGAGTTGCGACAAGGGCTTGTTGTGGGGCTTCGACTGGAATGGGAGAAAAGGAGTTGCGGCAAGGGCTTGTTGTGGGGCTTCGACTGGTAGGGGAGAAGGGAATTTACAACAAGGGCTTGTGATGCAGGACGGCGCGCAGGGTTTGCGCACATGTCAGCTTTTTCTAGGAAACCCTAATGCATGCAATATTCGATGAACTTTGCGCACCGAAATTTTAGCGAAATTTGCACGAACTTTAAGAAATAAAACAACTAAATTCTTTGTAAAGCACAAAATCGCTATTTTATTTTTAAAATGATTTTTCTTAAATAAAATGGTTCAATTTTAAATCCAGGGAAAAAAGTTCGCTACTTTCGTTTCGTTCTCGTTGTCGTAGCAAAACGAAAATCGTGAACTCCAAATACGTTTCCGTTTATAGTTTTTGACGTAGCGTTCGCTGACAAAACTCGGGCGAAAACCCAGCAATGAGTCTATTATCTACGAGAAAATATAGAAACACACACAAAGGAAGAAACAAAAACAATTACCCATGAAATGAGATGTCTTTCTGTATTCGAAGTCGATGGCGATCATGCGAGGAACTCCTCGTCACCTTCGATTTCCTGCTCCGAGGTCGGCCGCTATCGCACATGGGCACCACGGAATTAAATCGCTCCCTCACACGAAGTGGTTCCACGGAATCACTCAACAAAGTAAGGAAGTCACAAACTAACAAATGAGCACTCTTCAACTTATTGAGTACAAAGTATAAAATATTGTGCCCATTTAAGTGCAACAATTGATTGTATTTGATTACTTTTAGGACAATGATTACCTTTTGATAGATACCATATGTCTAGGATTCAACCAATCAAACAAGCTCTCTTCAACTTATGGAGTTTCTTGCTTCTCACAGCAATGGCATTAAGATAATGATTCTAGAAAATGCACTCAATAGTTGTTAATTAACATCACTCAAGATTCAGAAAGAAATAGTTTCCACAATTGCAGTTGAGACATCTTATGTTAAACATATTGGAGATGATGATGTAATTATTTTTGTCGATGAACCTTATAATGATTCCATCAGAGAGTAAATGGTCATTGTTTTACGTTATGTGGATATGGCTAGCATGGTCATAAGCATCTTCTTGATTTTGTTCATATCACTCAAGAAGACTACTAATAAACTCTTTACTAAACTTGATCAATATTTCAAAATTTTGTGGACAAGGTTATAATAAGGCTAGCACAAGAATGGTGAAGTTAAAGGAGAATATTTGAAGGAGGTGAGCTTATAAAAAGAGGCAAAGACGACAATAGAGAAGTTGAAATTAAAATTGAAATTTGGGGTCGGAGAGGCTAGTGGAGTGGGAAAAAATGAAACCCATTAACATGGACAATCCATTGAGCTTAAGCATCTAAGTATCAAATGAGAACTCACTAGTTTGATTCTAGAGGGAAGTGACATATTTTGTGCTTAATGACTCCCTCTAGAAGTGCTTTAAGTATGAATGCTTGTGATTTTTACATCCATTATTTTGCTCATCAACTTTAATTGATTTTAGTAGTTATTGCGGTGGATTTAAAGTCTTTTCATTAATTAACAATGTATTGAATGCAGTTGGAGGAAAATATAAATGTCGTGGATTACTAAAAGTTGATCAAGAACTTGATCTTGGAAAGTTGGAAAGTAAGGGTTGAATCAACAACTTGAAGTTAAGATGGTGAAGAAGCGCGATGGTGTTTAGACCACAGTAAAATGTTAAATTCTATTTGTATCTTTTTGTCAATTGTTGATGTTCTTAGAAATATTATGGTTAACGGGGTGTACGAAAATGTATGTCATAGAAGAACATCCAACACATTTATAAAAAAAAATTAAGCTTTAACTTTATATTTCTTCTGCATTTTATGAAAAATATTCAAACAAAAAAACATAAGTTATCCCAAGTATAAGAAGATTAGGATATTGTCAATACAATGAACTTCGTAGATTTGTCAAAGTTATTACAAAACTGTGAATGATATATCGTGAATGACAATATTTTATAATTGAAGATATTTTTAAGAGTAAAAATAATATTTTATAATTGACACGTTAGCATGAGTGGGAGAGCAAATCAAAGGCACAAAATTTTACAAATTCCACTTATATTTGTGTTTATATTTATAATGTCTACTCAAAGTTCCGTCACCTCTATGTGCTCAGAGAAATCGCCTGAGACCAAAGAACTGGAGCGTGCTCGGCTGCTCGCAGACACTCCATGAGGGCTCGCGACTCGCGAGACCCTTGGGCCGTCACTAGCGCTCGTCGGTGCTCTACCATACTTGCAAACCCTCTTTCGAGCTGCAGGGCCTCTTCCGTACTCGCAAGCTCCATTTCCTGATGCTCTGTTGGGTGTTCTCCCCATTTTGTATTTATTTATATTTATTATTTTTTCGTCTTTTGTGGTTGGGCAACCTTTTTCTATGTAAATTGCTCGTCGAGCAGGCCGTCGGGTAGTACAAATGGCATGTTGAGCATGCAACACCACCACATGTGGCGGGCTCTGCGCGCCACGTGATGCCTTCAAAAGAGCCCAATAGAGGGAGTTTCGACTTTTTGGTATTTTCTAGAGTTTTATAGCTCTGATTTCGACGACTTTGGTGGCTGAAAAAGTATTATAAATATAGATCTAATTGAATGTTCAAATCACTTCAAAAAAAAATCATTTTCTCTGAAACCAAAGAAAAGAAAGATAAAGTGTCGGAATTCTTTCGAACTTTTAAAGAGTGCTGGAAAAAAAGAGTTTTTAAAGAGTACTGGAAACAGAATTATGCAGTGACTGGTTAGTTTTATCTTTCAAGCAATCACTCAAGTTTTTCATGCATGCGTTTTTTTACAGATAAATTGTATTATACTTCAGAGGTGGGCGAGAATGTTCACCAGCCTACTTATTATTTTTAGGTGGTTTCGAAAAACAACGACAACAGGGTTGAGTAAGAATGACATGTGTAATATGTAAAGAAAAAAAAATTAATCATGTACTTGTACGCCATTGAAATATGAATAAAAAATATACTAATTCTTATTCTTAAGATGTACTCTGAAAGATCCTTAATCACGTTTAATGTTCCTACCTCGTTAATTCAAGCTTACATATCATGCGCGACAATCACCTCTTAGAACAGTGCTTGCGAGGTCCAATCTTGTACTCTCAGGAGGACCTCAAGATTGAATGCAACATGGTGTAACAAAATATAAGGATTGAAATGATATGATGACTGGATCACAATGTGCTTGTGAGCTCATGCATCAGCCAGACTCGCATTAAGGTTCGCAAATATCTGCGTCATTCACATCACAACTATGGCTCCGTTTGGCGGCACGGCGCCGATCGTGAGCGCGGTGGTTATGAACCATCGTTCTTAAACGCCCGACCTCACCTAAGTAACTTCATCTACGTTTTCTTGGTGTCGGTCATAACCACTGTAATGCCAAGCATACATTTTATGACGGTGGTGTGTTTCCCCAATCTCACTGGAGCAAATAAGTACTGCCAAACAAAGTCTCGCTGCTCCGTTTTGGGCAAACGCCGTCGGAAGGAGGGTAAACAAATGAACCTCCGGCGGCGTTTGCTCCGTTTCCACCCGCCCGCCTTGAGAAACGCCTCAAAAAGCTCCGTTTGGAGCAGCCACCTCCCCCCTCTGATTCGAACACTCCGTTTCCACCCGCCGGATCGACCCGCCACCGCTAAACCAAATGAAGCCTAAATAAATGAAAGGGCAGTAGGAACAGTGGGTAATTTGTTCAAAATGAAACCATGATGGAGTAATCCAAGAAAACAAACACAGAGATCCATCCATACGGCCTTTTAACCCCAAACGAAGTATGAAACAAACGGATGACGAGTAGAACCAAGACCTAGATCGGTCAACTAAAAATCGATTTCTAGCGCCAACATCGCAATTAAAACTATAAGTTGCAATACGAATCGGTGTAGAAGGGATGCCGGAAGACTTACCGAGAAACGAATCGAAAGAAATAGGTTGAGGATTCGAGCTGCCGGAGGGACGCCGGCGTTAGGTATAATCGAAGGTCCGATCCCCTTCTTCTAGCAGGTATGCCTCTAAAACCGGCGAGAGAGGGAGAAGAGAGAATTGCGCTGCTTGGACTATCTCTACTCTATCGGTAACTTTTGCTTTTGGAGACTCCCGTTGGAAATCCCAGTTATTTGGCACGTTTGACGTTTCTCTACATTTACAAATTACTTTTTTTTTTGCTCTCAAAAAATAATTTTGGGCGCTGCTATCCGCACCGTAGTTTTAGCTATTTATACCGCACTTTTTTCTAATTTTTCGTATTTTTTGGAAATACGTCTTGTACATTCATTTTTAAGAAAAGTTTTCAACACAAAAGTTTTAGATCTCGACGACATCTACAACTTTCGTGTTGAACACTTTTCCTAAAAATGCATGTACAAAGCGAACTTTGGAAATACGCACAGGTTTCGCGCCTTTTGGAAATACGTCTTGTACATGCATTTTTAGGAAAAATATTCAACACGAAAGTTGTAGATGTCGTCGAGATCTACAACTTTCGTGTTGAACACTTTTCCTAAAAATGCATGTACAAGACGTATTTTCAAAAGACACGAAAAATTAGGAGAAAGTGCGGTGTGAATAGCCAAAACTGCGGTGCTGATAACAGCGTCCATGATTTTTTTTGTCATTTTGTACACCCGGAATATAGGATTTTGGCATTTTGCATTTCGAATTTTTAAAATTTTCACTTTGCACATCCCCTAATTACCGATTTTTGATACTTTGCGCCACGATACCGAAATTTCACGGGTATTTAGGGCAACACTAAAAAATGCTTCTTTTTGGCACTTTGCACTCCGGATTATTGGTATTGTTCGGACACAAATACTCTTTAATGAACATTTTTGGTGCTACCCGGATCTAAATATTCTTGAAATTTGGGCATGGGGGTGCAAAGTATCAAAAATCGGTAATTGGAGGGTACAAAGTATCAAAATCTCATATTTTAGCGGCGCAACCTGCTGAAAAGCCTCTAAATTTTAGTATCATTTTGAAATTGGTCCTAAGATTTTGAATTGTTTGAAATAGATTCCTAAAGATTATTTGTTTTTAAAAATCAATCCCTAAACTTTTGTATATGAAATCATTCCCTCAACTACTTAAATTAATTGAAATTAGTCCTAAAACATAATTTATTTACTATTACTTTCTTTTTTACCTTTTAGCTAATATAATTTTTTAAGTAACCTCATGTTCTCCATTTACCGAGCCTTTTTTATTACAGCTATATTTGGTTCAGCGGTGATAGGTGCATCCGGTGGATCGAAACATCACTTTGAAATCGGAGGGGGAGAGGTGGGGGTCGAAACAGAGCGGATCGGGACCGTTTCTTCCTTACTGCGGGTGCAAACGCCGCCGCTGGTCGTTTTTTTTTTTTGAACTTTTTTACAACTATAATTTTTCAAAAATTACAGTTCTAATTTACCTAGAAAAATTTATTTTTTTTAACTTATTTACAACTATAATTCTTCAAAATTTACGGTTATAATTTACAGTTGAAAACCATTTTACAAGTAGAAAACTATTTTACAACTGTAACTGAGGTCACAACTATAAATTTGTCTATCAAAAAGATCTCGTACCTACACTATGGTACGTTGCGCGTACTTAAATTTTTTACCTTCCCCAAAACTTCACTATGAGGGGATGCTTTGTGCATTGAGCTGCCCTTTGTTTACATCTATGAACATGCATTATAGGGTGGAGTTCCTATTTGAACTCCAGGGAGTGGAGTTCCGATTTTGTGAATAAATGGGGCGGAATCGGAAAAATTGGTTAACATGAAAGTTGTAGATATCCTCGAGACGAATAACTTTCATGTTGAACATTTTTTGATTTGAAGTCGTCTAGACCCCCGATTTGGGCCCCGAAAAAATTCTGTTCGAAAAATATTAATTTAATATTTTTCGAACAGAATTTTTTCGGGGCCCAAATCGGGGATCTAAACGACTTCAAATCAAAAAATGTTCAACATGAAAGTTATTCGTCTCGAGGATATCTACAACTTTCATGTTAACCAATTTTTCCGATTCCGCCCCATTTATTCACAAAATCGGAACTCCACCCCCAATAGTTTAAATAGGAACTCCACGGGATCCGGATCCTGCATTATATGACATTGATACACTCTATTGACTCAGTGCATATATAAGTACATTTTATTATAAAAAAAACATTCAAAAGAATGGAGATATATAATTTAATATACAGAAAGATTCAGAGGTTAAACATAACAAATTTCTTGAGTATATAACAAAATAATACCATGAAAATCTAAAAGTATTTTTTTTATTAAAACATTCAATTCGGTCCATGATATTGAACTAATATATATTGTCAACCACTAAAAAAACACTAACATTTGAGTTAAAGGTCTAGAAAATGAGAAGAAGAAAAAGAAAGATGGGCTCAAAATTAAAATACAATAATAATTAAGGTTCCGTTGGCTCGGCGTTTCGCCGCCTCTGTTTAAAGCAAATGTTGCCGGCCGTCAATGGCGTTTGCTCCGTTTGCACCCGCAGCAAGGAGGAAACGACCCCAACCTGCTCAGTTTCGACCCCCACCTCTCCCCCTCCGGTTCCAAAGTGGCATTTCGACCCACCGGATGCACCCGTTACCGCCGAACCAAATATAGCTCAAGTAATGATCATGGCTCTGTTTGGCACACGGCTGTGGCGGTCACGAACACGATGATTATGAACTGTCATTCGTAAACGCCAGACCTCGCCTGAGGAGAACTTCGTCCCCTTTTATGTTCAGAACTAGATTTTTTTATGGCAGCCGGTCATAACCATTGTCATGTCAAACATATATTCTATGACGGTGACCTTTTTATCCGAACTCACCAAAGCAAAAAAGCCCCGCCAAACGGAGTCTACAACAACACTCAAGCCTTTATTCCACTATAGTAGAGTCAGCTATATGGATCCTTTGTCCCCATTGTGTCCTATCTTGTGTCATAATTTCACTAATGCCTAAGTACACCATGTCTTTTCTTATAGTTTCATTCCAAGTCTTTATTGGTTTACCCCTCCCTCGTTTAACATACCTAGCGACTAGACTCTCACAATGCCTAACAGGTGCTTCTAATGGTCTCCTTTGTACTAATAATACGAGCGACATCTATCAAAAACAACATCAACAACAACATAACTTTAGACGATTTAGGTTCCGTTTGGCAAGGCAATGACGGTCATGAATGCGGCTATGAACTGTCGTTCGTGAACGTTAGATCTCACCTAAAGAATTTCATCCACTTTTATGTTCAAAATTAGATATCTTTTTTTGATGTGGTCATAACCGTTGTCATGTCAAACATAAATTCTATAAGAACTTTTGGCACTTTGCACCCCCCCCCCCCCAATTACACCATTTTGGCACTTTGCACCCCGAATTATTAAATTTGGCACTTTGCACCCCCCATTTACACCTCCTTTGGCACTTTGCACCCCAGGTCCATTATTTTGAGGGTGTTTTTGTCCGGCAACATTAATAATAGGATTTCTTCCCAGAAATCTTTTCATTTCCCGTTCCCACAGGCCGTGTGTTCTCGCTAGGGTTCCAGTTCACCTATTTCTCCTCCTCCTTCATCTTCCTCCCCTCCGGCCGCCCCTCTGGCTATTCCTCCTCCTTCTCTCACCCCACTAGCCACCCTAAAGGCCTTCTCCGACGATTCACGTGATCACCTAACACCACGGGATCGTTATATTTGTTGTTGCATTTTGTTGCTTCTATAATTTTTGATGACCCAACTGCTTGGAATGCAATTTTTGAATGTAATTATATCATGGATGTCGTTGAATGTTGCTGGATTTGAGGCTATGAAAAGTCCGAATCAAAAATAATTTTGGGTAAGCAGAAATGCAGGGATGTGGTTCAATGCAGGCTACAGTTCTGCTGCAGGATTTATGGAGAATATTTGGGGGAAGAAATCCTATTATTAATGTTGCCGGACGGAAATACCCTCAATATAATGAACCTGGGGTGCAAAGTGCCAAGGAGGTGTAAATGGAGGGTGCAAAGTGCCAAATTTAATAATTCGGGGTGCAAAGTGCCAAAATAGTGTAATTGGGGGGTGCAAAATGCCAAAAGTCCCATTCTATAACGGCGGCTTTTTGTCCAAACTTACCGAGCAAAAAAGCCCCGCCAAACGGAGCCTATATTAATAAATAACAACATAACTTTAGATGATTTAAGCATATTACAAAGAAGGTTAGGAAACAATCAATTAGATGAACAGACAGATTTAGTAATGTCAAAGGACTGTGCAAGAGAAGATAGGCCCAAAATAAAATAGATGAAAACAGTTCAAAATGACCTGCTGCATATTGTAAGTTTAATCAAACTGCAATCACCAAAAAAATATAGGGAAAAAAGATTCATAAAGTCAACCATAAATAAAGAGAATGAGGCTAATTATTTAAATAATTATCATCACATAAATCCAATAATTTTCACATACAACCCACATCTCTTAATAATATACAGGTGAGTTTAGCCAAACCCAAAAAATGTTTATAATAAAGTTTAATGATTGAACCCTAAAATGGAGTTCCTAGAAAAACAAGAAAGATCTTCAGAAAATTAAATTAAGCTAATCAGAGTTCACATCAATTCCTTTTCTCTTCAGAAAATCCTTGGCTTCTGCAATATCCTGCATGGCAATGCAGAGTCATTGAATGATTAAAGGCGGCGTAGCAATGAAGGCACCGCGTGAAACCGTTATAGGGAAAAAGAGCAGCAGAAGGGAAGCGACGGCATTTGACTAGGCTAGGGCTGATATCGAGTCGAGTTTGAGCGATTTGAGCTGGCTCAAAATCGACTCAAAATGAGATTCGAGTCAAATTGAGTCGATTCGGCCCAATATTCGAGCGACTTTTGAGTCACAGCCGCTAAGTCACGGGCTACTTACTGCATCCAGCGGTATAATTTTTGACCCGAGGAGATGTGGGCAAAAATGTCTGGCCAAATAGGAGAAATTATTGAGTCCGCGGACCAAACAAAAATCTAAGTCCCGTACTTGAATTTATGTGCAAAATTATCATATTTTCAATCGCGGATGAAGAATCCGAACCCTAAAAAATAATCACTTTAGAAAAAACGTCAAAATATGACCGAATTTGATATGTTTTTTGTAGAAGGATTGTTTTTAATGAGGATTCACAATATGCATTTGACAATAACAAGTATGATTGTTTTGACCGTAAAATGACATCGCATTTACATTTTTGTAGTTGCGCGGACCCAACAATTTCTCACCAAACAGAACATTAGTAGCAAAATAGTAAATGCGATCGATTTCAAAGGCATGAGGGAGAAACCATATCTAGGAAGGAGCTGAATTTATAGCTCAAAAAGTTACCTTTTGTAGGAGGTGGGATTCTTGAGGGCAAGTTGGGAAGAACATCAAGCCAACACCAACCATGAAAAGACCATAGCACCCCAACAAAATAATCAAGTAAACTGGAAGCTGAAAGAGAAATCCACACCCAAGAAATATTTTAAGGTTTTAGAACAAGAAAATCTAATCTAGTGATTATAGAAAATTGAGCTGAAACTAACCAACCAAGCATGACTGCTTGAAACAATGGAGGCTTGCAGTAGACCAATCCAAATAGCAGATATAATCACCAGTAATCCCAAAATCTTTAATATATGCTTCATTTTGATATACGCAATGTGATTCTTCACTTTACTGTCTGCAACAAAATTTTAAGAAAATCTGAGTCGAAGCGGGGTAATTGACATTAAGGATTCTAGTGTCGAAAGGGTTTTCAAACTAACAATACAACTATAATCCTTAATAAATGCGCACAAAACCTAGAGCTGTAACCAAATCTTGTGCACAATTATAACCTTACGAGCAAACAAAACAAAAAAAATGAAAAGTAGCACAACACATTAAGGATTCTAGTGTCAAAAGGGTTTTGAAACTAACAAATACAACTATAATCCTTAATAAATGCACACAAAACCTAGAGCTGCAACCAAATCTTGCGCACAATTACAATGCTACGAGCAAACAAAACACAAAAAATGAATAGCATGACACATTAAGGATTCTAGTGTCAAAAGGGTTTTGAAACTAACAAATACAACTATAATCCTTAATAAATGAGCACAAAACCTAGAGCTGTGACCAAATCTTGCGCACAATTATAACGTTACGAGCAAACAAAACAAAAAAAACAAAATGAAAAGTAGCACAGCACAAGCATATAATGTGGTCTGACCAATAGAGTGCCAATCTATGTCCACCTGGTAAGGGGAAAAATATCTTTGAATCAACAAGGAAAAATCATATAAGAGTCCATATGAGAACTTGTTCCACCAAATTCCAGACATACGAGATCTGACCATCTTTTTTTGTCAGATGATTATCTTGTGTTTTTCTGGATTGAACCCTCTCTCCCCTCTCAATTACCCGCCGGGGTCCGCCTCCACTCACGCAGACACTGCTTTTGACATTTTTCAAACAATGATAATGACCGGCCTACCACCTCACCTTCACAGTGTCTGTGAGAACATCTTATTGTCCTCTATTATCCCCTTTCTCTCATATGTGTGTTCCATGAATTTGAAGGTACTCTGCATACCGATGTCCTATAGACTCCCTCTCCTGCCCTTCTCCAATACTCCACTAACGCTCGTCCTCCAACTACTAGGCTTTGGGGAGGTCGACATGGGTCTCAGGACGGTATCAGTGATGACCGCAATCGTTCCAAGGGAAAAAAAACATTCGCATTTGTACTCATTGTTGTAGAACAAATCATAAAGGCCACCTGTTATAAGAAACATGAGGTCCCTCCACAACATTTTATTAACCTAGAGTCCTTGAGTGGAAAATAATATCATGGTGCCAATAAGCATGTTTAGAAAAATAATAATTTAACAAACTCCTATAGAGAGCAAAAAACTCGTTTGCATGATTAAGTCCGGACAATCTCTAGTTCAGAGTTTAATTATCACATTAATAATTAAATTATGATTTCGTGACCAATAGTATCAAAAAACAGTTGGGATATTATCTACGTTAACCTTCAGTATAATGTGCGTGTGTGTATCGAAGGTTATCGTAGATACAATCCCAAGTTATATATATATATATATATATATATATATATATATATATATATATATATATATATATATATATACTAGCAGCCTTAGCACGGCCTATGCCCGTGCAAACTATTTTTCGTGGGAACGGGCTCCGACCTTCTGTTGGTAGTTGCTTTGGGTATGTACGGGCTTTACCAGTGCGCACCCAAAGTGGGAGCGTAATCGAGACTTTGAGCAGTTCCGTGAAGAATTCAGCGGCAGTTCCATGGAGAACTTCAGCCGCAGCAGTTCCATGGAGAACTTCAGCAGTGATCCTAGTCCTCAGACCCAAGAAAACATTCACCCGTCACTTATCCACCTTTTTTTTGCTTGCAACCTCTCCCAACAACATCGAGCCTCTTCAAATATTAACAATCTATAGAATCAAATAATGATAATGAGAGCATCGTTGTCTTATAGATACATAGGATAACATTTTGTGGCGGCCCAAGAGAAATGAAAAAGTATTATACATCAATCAAAAAGACGAAGAACAAGTGAGTAGGGAGTCACAGGTACTGTTCATACTCGAGATTCATCCGATAAACAAGCTCCCAGCGTAACTCAGATCTCAATCCAAAACGAAATCGAGAAGCGGCAACACTAGTCTCCTCTCATAGATCACTCATCACAGATAGCTCATCAAATTGTCACATGTACTACACTACAGATAGCGTGTCCTGGCGAAACGCATAAAGCCGATCTAGCACTGGTACAGATAGAAGGCAAGAAGGTATTTATCCTTCAATCATCGCTTCATATCCTCCCAGCAGATAATAGGATGGTATCGATCACGATAAAGTGACCTCTCTAATATGGTCTAGAATATCTTGGTTGGGCCAACTAGCTTCATCCTCGCAAATCTAATGGACGCTCGTTGTTCATATCATACCACTCGAAATAGAGGTCGATCTCGTAAAGCCAATCACTAAAGGCTTTCGGGTCAATGTGATGTTGAAGGTGGGAGTGTCAAGACGAGTAATGTCCTCCGCATGTGGTGCTCTGAGTGGCTCAGGATACTCGTCAAAGTAACGTCCCGTTCGTAGTCAAAACGGCCCTTGTCCACAATGGCGGAACTAGAATTTGAGAGTCGCCCAAGCACAATATATTTCAACATAAATTTTTTTATTGAAAATAATACTGTTTTTTTTATTACTGTTATATAAAATCATTACACATGTAACACATCAAAAAAAACAAAGTCATGTATTGAAACAAAATCTCATAAAAACTTACAGATCAAAATGATACTTTGCGTTGACACATTTTCTGAAAACGTGAAATAATTATTCTTGTTGTAATAAAATCTACGTCAATTTCAATATAAGCAATCAATCATTCATCTATTCATCCTCCATTCTATTTTGTAACCGATTCTTCGTGATCTTCATTGTAGAAAACGTCTTTTCAACAGTAGTTGTTGCAACTGGTAAGAGGCAAGTCAACTTCAACAATCTAAAAACTAACTGATAATGATCTTGTTTTTTTAATTCCACAATTTTTTTAGAAGTTCGCTAATTCCTTTAACTTCAAAAAATGTGTCTATTGATGTAGATCACATATCAAAAATATATACATCAAGTTGTTCTTAAAGTAACTGCAATTCTGTTGGAGTAAAATCATACGGATATAATTCAGCAATATGAAGTAATTTTTGTTTATAAAAAGAACTAAATTGATCATTTGGGTCTCGACAAGCAACGCATAAGAATAATTCTATCTTTACTTCATCAAAACGATCATTTAACTCATTTAACATTCAATCTAGCCCTGCATTAAAAATTTCAATCCTAAAATAATGTTTATTTGTAATCCCACGTGCATTGCGTCTTGATCTTCCTGGCTTAACAAACTTCTTATTCATATTAACAACTTCTATAGCATGTTTTCTACAGAAAGTGGACATTTCAGCCATGAAAGATTCCCACTCGACTTCATCATTTCTCGTCTTTAATATTAATAGTTTTGACAACTTTACAACAAATGCTTTACAATGCAAATTCGTTCAGCTCGTTATAACCCCACATTACTATAAGGCTCCATTTGTTTTAGCTTATTGTCCTCGGTCCAATTGGGCGAAACGGCGGTTCAGGAACCTAACCATTTGTTTTCCGCCCGTGTTTCCACCCGCCCTCCGTTTCTCCAAGGATCAAAACCTCGTTGTTCGAAACCTAAGGGTCGGCTTCCGTTTTATCGCGTTTTCCGCTTCGCGAAACGAATGAGAAGGCGGTGATCCGCGACTTCGGGCCGTCATCAGCGATTTGGCGTCGTTACACCGTGACTTCCGGCGTCGTTTTCCTTCTATCCCGGTTCCCGCGACTCCGGCGTCTGCGTTCTATTGCAGCATCAGCGACTCCGGAGGCGATCTCTAGCATCAGCGACTCCGGCGGAGGCGATCTCTAGCATCAGTGGCCTCATCACACAGCGACGCCGGCGGCGTCGGCCTCTAGCGACAGCGGCGTCGATCTCTAGCTACAGCGGCCTCTAACCTGTCTTTCCCGGGCGGCAGCTCTTCACAGGCCATCCTTATTGGTGCAAGCTCTGCAAATCCAGTGCCAACAGCTTCTTCCTAGCTACCTTCTTCTTCAGCACAAACCAATTTAGGTAACCTCTTCACCGATTTTTGATGTATTGAGCATTTGTTATGTTTTTTGATCCAAAAAATGTATCATTGTATGTGTATCAAGTGTGTTATGTTTGTGTCAAGTGTGTTCAGTGACTGGGTGTTCAGTGACTGGGTGTGCTGTGTCTGTGTGTTCAATGTTTGCAAAATGTGTGTTCAGTGTTTGTCTGTGTGTTCCATGTTTGCAACATCTGTTATGTTTGTGTCTGATTGTTGTGTTGTGTGTGTTAAGTGATTGTTGTGTGTGCGTCAACTATCAAGTGTGTCCAGTGATTGTCCAGTGTGTCCAGTGATTGCTGTGTTAAGTGATTGTTGTGTGTGTTAAGTGATTGTTGTGTGTGTGTGTTCAATGTTAAGTGATTGCAACATCTGTGTTGTGCAGTGCTATGTGTGTGTTTGTTCAATGTTAGGTGATTGCAACATTTGTGTTGTGCAGTGCTATGTGTGTGTGTGTGTCAAGTGATTGTTGTGTGTGTGTGTCCAGTGATTGTCCAGTGTGTGAGTGTCAAGTGATTATTGTGCAGTGCTATGTGTGTGATTGTTGTGTGTGTGTTATTGTGCAGTGCTATGTGTTGTGTGTGTTATTGTGCTGTGTGTGTGTGTCAAGTGATTGTTGTGCTATATGTGTGTGTTTGATGTGTTTGTTATGTATGAGTTTGTTTGATGTGTTTGATTTGTTTGTTATGTATGACTGTGTTTGATTATGTCCAATGTGTGTGTTGCGCTGTTACTAATTTCTGTAGATTTTAATATAGGTTTATGGGTAAACATAAAGACGGTGGTGTAAGTGCGAATTGGGAGGCCAATGATGTTTTAATTTTCTGTGGTCTGTGTTTGAAAGAAATCGAGTTGGGTAATCGTCCAACCACACACTTTAGTATGGATGGTTGGAATAACCTGACAACACATTTTCATGCTCGCACGGGAAAGGCGTATGATCGAACACAAATAAAGAACAAGTGGGATCAGCTTAAAAAAGATTGGAAATTATGGAGGGAGCTCAAGGGTCGTGAAACGGGGTTGGGGTGGGATCCTATTCGCAAAACGATTCTTGCTTCTGAAGATTGGTGGAAAGACCGACTCAAGGTATGGACTTTATTTGCTTAGAGTTTTATTATTTGTGTTATGTGGCTTATGTCTAATATGTCGTCTGCTTCATTTCAGGTATTCCCAAGTGCAAGAAAATTTCAATTTGATGGAATATCACCAGAGTTGGGGAAGAAGCTGTATATGATGTTTAGCCAGGTCGTTGCAAATTGAGATCTTGCATGGGCTCCAAATTCAAGAATCTTTGAGCATGAGTCAATCGACGAACATGATGGGTCTCCCGAACATGCCACTCAGGGCATCGACGACATCGAGGATACAACAGCTAAACTGAAAAGGGCAACTACGGGTAAAAGTACAAAGATTGCCGCAAAGAAGTCAAGGAGTTCAGCATTGGATGAGTTAGTCGAGACATCGCGCATTATTGGCCGTTGCATGCAGGAACCGCCTCGCATACAGATCTCGTCATCCTTGTACACCATTCCTGAGGCTATTTTAGAGCTAGAAACAATGCTAGAGGTTATGGCTGACTCAAATATGAACTTCTACCACTACTGCATCGTCTTTCTGAGACAGAAACACAATCGAAAAAGTTTTATGAGCTTGCGGCAAGATCGACGTCTCACTTGGCTGCAGGATTGTTATCACAAAAACTGGAATAGTTGCCCCTTTTTTTCTGTCATGTGATCAGCTTGTGTGTTTTTCATTTGATTCTATGCTGGAATAATTTGCTTTGATGTACTTCACTTATTGCTGGACATTTACTACTATATGTTGCTTTGCTTTATTGTTTGTTGTGATATGCTTTACTTATTATGTGATGACAGTGTTTTATTTGTGTGCCTTCAGATGTGCTTTACTTATTGTTGGTTTTTTTAACACAAATTGACAATGCTTAGCCTGGATCAAACTCATAGTTCGGACGAGGAGACTAGGTAGCATGTTGCTGGTTGCTTTTATCATAATATAGTAATTGGGGGACAACAGTTGTTACTAGCTATTTCTCAACAGTTACCCTTGGGAGGTGGAACCTCTAATACACCTTGTATGACATCAAGTCAAACCTGTGCTAGATGGATTGGTGAACTTTTGGAAGGACACCCTCACAGATTTTTCAGTGTCTTTAGAATGTCGAAGGTAATATTTATTGATCTACTGACTCTCCTCACACAACAATATGGATTGCTTGGATCCAGGAGGACTCTCCCAGGCAAAGTACTTGCAATTACTTTGCAGATTTTAGGTCACAATTTATCAATGTAAATTGCAAGCGAACGTTTTCAACACTCTACAGAAACAATACATAAATTTTTTACAAGGGGTATAAATGCAATTAAGCAACGATCTGCTGATGTCATTCGTCCTGTAGATCCACAGTTCAGTGATATTCCCCCGCAAATTTTAAATGACACTCGATACATGCCATTTTTTAAAGACTGCATAGGAGCAATTGATGGAACACATGTGGACGCTCGAGTACCTGCTGATCAGAAAGTTTCTTACATTGCTCGACATGGCACAACGACGCAGAATGTCATGGCAGTTTGTGATTTCAACATGTGTTACATTTTCGCATTAGCAGGTTGGGAGGGTTTTACTCATGATAGCCGTATATTTCAGCATGCTCTTATGAACCGCAGTTATAATTTCCCATACCCACCCCCTGGTGAGTCTTTTGTATCTTGAATCTCTTTTTTTATAATAAATATTGAAGAATATTTTAGTAACACTTAGTCTGATATATATAAATTTGCAGGCAAATATTACGTAGTGGATGAGGGTTATCCACTACAGCGCGATTTTCTAAAATCATATTCAGGCACATGCTATCATTTACCAGATTTTAGAATGGGCAATAGACTCATACAAGGGTGCCATGAAATATTCAACCAGGCTCACTCATCGTTGCACAGTGTTATAGAACGTTCATTCGACGTGTGGACAAAAATGGAAGATACTAAGGGATATGCCGTCATACAGTTTGTCAAAGCAACGAGACATTGTGATTGCAACAATGAAATTGCATAACTATATTCACAGACATCCATCCCGCTCAGGCATTCATTTTTGTGCTTGTGATGTAGATGAACAGTTCATTTATCCAGCGGGTCTTCAGAACAGAACTGACCATGTTGGCTCAAGTGGAGACGATGTGAGAGGGATTCGGGTAGGAGTGGATGAGATGGTGGCATTGCGTGACTCAATTGCCGAACAACTGCACCGAGCTTGAACACTTTTTCATATTTTTAAAAGGTTTACATGTACTGTGGAATATCTATCTATGTTTGATCTGGGCCTTACGGTAACGGCCATCGCCGGCATTTAATAAAAAAACTTGGTTTGTTTGTTTCATTTATAATAATTAGAAAAAACAAAATTCAACCGCGAATCTCCATTTCCAAACACAGTATTGTCAAATAATTCTCTGTTTTGAACAGCTCTGCAAACGCAGACTAGCCAAACAGAACTCCATTTACAACATCCAGTTTCCAACAGCTCTCATTACAAACCTGCCTTTACAACAGCTCCTTTTACAAACGTCACCGCTAAACCAAATGGAGCCTAAGCCTCAAAAAGCATGTTCCAACATTTCCTCAAAAGCTAAAACATGCACTAAAGCATAGGGCACATAAACATTACACTGATTTTAGTAAATTCCACTAATTTCCATAAACGGTATAGCCTTCATAATTTAGTTGGAGTTCATTATTGCCTTCAACATAATCTTTATTAATGATTTAGTTTTTTTTGTATGTTGGAATTTCAGTATGCAAATTTGTTTATTTTCTTTCAGCATGCCTTCTTTGATTTAGTTCAGGTTCACACTCCACATGAAATTTATATGCTTTGGGTCATAAATTTCATGATGTTTTGTAATGTTTATGTGAATGCACGCCACATTTTTGTTGGACATCAAAATACCTTCATAATATGATTAGGATCCATATAGCCGACCCCAAATTAAAGTTTAAGTTTGACAGATTCATCCCAATATGCAGTAAAATAATTTGAAAATATGTTATGAACAGGAAGAAAAAGATAACAACTTTGAAGAATGATGCAAATAAACTAATTTGGCATTCATAGCAGATAACTAAAAATGCATGGCAACTCTGAAGAATGATCAATGATTTGAATACATTGCAGTTTTATGCGAAAAAATGCTCGGGTAATCAATCAGTCAAGAAACAATTTCAGTTAGGTTTCCACTCCAGCACTTGCTATCTTGAGGATAGAGTCATAGAGGTTTAAAAGAACAGGGAACTGTAAACAGGCAACAGCGACAAAGTTAGTAGCAGGCAGAAGGTAAAATGAAGAGAATGCATACAGAATGACAGCCAAATCAAGGAAGAAGCTCGGAAGCGTTCCGCTTCCGCCGCCACTGGTTGCGGTGAGTGAGCGAGCAGTCGCCGGGATGGATGCCGCCACTAGTTGTAGACTTGCAGCGAGCGGTCACCGGGATGGATGATGAAAACAAAGAGACGGCCACCCCTGTGCGCTGCACGCCGCCAGATATCGCAGAGGGTCAAGCTCGAGCCGTCCAAGAGGAAAACGAAGAGGGATAGACAAAGCTTCTCGCGTGCAGCGGTGGCCGCCAGAAGAGGGAAACGAATCGCGAAACAGAGGGAAATGCCCTAGCCCCTACAGGTATTTAGCGAAATTTACGGTCGTGCCCTGCCCTGTCTTAGGCTCTATTTGTTTGGGCGTTTCACTGCTCCGTTTTGGGCAAACGCCATCGGAAGGAGGGTAAACAAATGAACCTCCGGTGGCGTTTGCTCCGTTTCCACCCGCCCGCCTTGAGAAACGCCCCCAAAAAGCTCCGTTTGGAGCAGCCACCTCCCCCCTCCGATTCGAACACTCCGTTTCCACCCGCCGGATCGACCCGCCACCGCCGAACCAAATGAAGCCTTAGGCTCCGTTTACGGAACTTATTTTGAGTGGTCAAACGGTTAAGATCGCATGAATCAGATCCTAATTAAGGTTGGGTACATGCGAGATCGGGTACATGCGGTCGTAACCGCTTGATCGGTGAAAATAAGTTCTCCCAAACGGAGCCTTAAGATGGGTCAGCCTGTGCGGCTGGACTGCATCACGAGGGGAAGGATGTAGAGGTAGATAGTCCTCCTAAGGGCGGAGATGCCTATCCGGGGAAGCTCCGGGTCGACGATCGTGAATGTGATTCAGTGGGTGGATTTTCCTCAGGTGGATTTCAAGCACGCCAATCTTGAGGTGGGAGGGGGTCTCCAGTTCTTCCTCGAAGAGAGCGTCAGGTGGAGTGGGTGGGTTTTCCTTCCGTCGGGGGACAAGCTCTCAATGATCCTCAAGGACGTCGATGCGGATGCGTAAATCGTCGAATTGGGCATTCATTTGATCAAATTGATCTATCAACCGTTGAAATTTTGTAGTTTTAGAGTTGGAGTTGGTGGTTCTCTCGTCGGTGCAGTTCAAGTCGAACATAGATTGAAGATAAGACCTACGACTACGTAACATGCAAATGGTTCTAACCCGGGCTCTAATTCCAATTTGATGCAAGGTAGGCTGGTGAGGTGGTTATGCTGATACTAATGCACACCTATGTTAGTGATGCAAGTAGGACTCAAATAACCCCAATCTAAATGATGTACGAGCAATCTTATCTTAAAAAGGAAATAAAACTCTGACAATTATGTATATAAGGTTTGACAAATTAACACGTGAAATTTTAATTTCAATTATGCAAGCATTGTCACGCTTGTCGGCGCATGAGGTGTTTCGACTATGCATTTTCATAAATGGATTTAATTGGATAATACGAAAATGAAAGCAAAAACACAATTGAGTCAAATACCCACACAAATATGCAGTGTTTTTCAATATTCAATAAGGAAATAAAACGCAATACAATAATACTCACAGTCACGGAGATCCGACGGCAGGTTGTCATGAATGTTAACCCAGAAATCGGCGATCCCTCCCAAGGTAGTCAGTTTGAAGGTCGCGGCCTTTCAGCCTTTCCTTCCAAGGGTGGGCGGACTGACCTTTCAGTCCGCTCAATCCGCGCGGCTAGGGCGGTCTCCCCGGTCTTACCGCCCAGGTCGCGCAGTAGTTACTCGGTCTGCAGGGGCTGCGGACTACATCCTCAGTCCGCTCCTGCAGGACGCGCGGTTAGACCGGTTAACCGTGTGGTGGTTCATTCTTCCTCTCAGGTGCGAACTATTCAACTAAGTGGCGGACTTGAATTCCTAGCCGCCCAGACCGCTCGTTAGATGCTCGGCCAGTCCACGCGACCTGCACCTCCTATTCGGCAGAAGGTGGCGGACTCATTCTTCAGTTTGCCTAAGGAAGGCGGACTCGCTCCTCCCACCAGCTCTCCAGCCCGCACATCCAGACGGCGACCAGCCCTCTTGTCCGCCAGCTGTAGGCGGACTCGATCTCAGTCCGCCAGGTCGCCAACCCTTGTCCCTAAGCAAAGGGTGCCACCAGTCAACAGCGGCTCTCGCCAATAGGCGCGACCTGGACTCTTCAGTCTGCCAGGTCGGCAGTCCTTGTCACCAAGCAATGGCGACAAGCCACCAGTAGGCAGCCTGCTCAACCTGTCCGCCGCGAGTTAGGCGGGCTCGTTGCGCAGTCCGCCAGATGAGCCCCAGCTCGGCAGCTGGCGATCTGCCTCCTCTCTACAGCAGGCTGGGCGGATTCGTTCAGCAGTACGCCAGCTAGCCCTCCAGTTTCCCTGTGCCCGCTTCTACCCAGCAGCGGGCGAACTCCTCCTCAGCTCGCACAGCCCAGCGCGAGCTCGCTCAGCAGCAGGGCGGACTCGTCCCAGTCCGCCAGCAGCAGCAGCCATCTCCAGCTCCAAGTCCCTAACCGTGCGGCATGGCGCGGACTCAGCGGACTCAACATTTGTACTCGCTCAGCTCACCGCCTCACCGGTGGTGACGTTACCAAGACTGTTACCTCCTCGGGCCTATAAATAGGCCCTCATACCTCTCGTTCAAGAGGACGGGACGACACGTCAGAAACATCCAGATCCCGACATCAATTCCTGCGGACTCAAGTTCCCAGTCCGCGCGACCTGCCCTCCAGCTTCTTCTCCTATATTAATCAAGCAGTCCGCAGGGCTTAGTCCAGCGAGCTCTTTGATCAGCTAACTGCGCGGTCTGTCGACCTCTTTGGTCAGTCCGTGCGGCCTCTGACATTCTCCTCTCCTTAGCCGTCAGCTTCCCCCCTTGTACCATTTATTCTGCTTTTCATGTAAAGGTGCAACCTCAAGCTGCAACTTCAATTATAATCAAAGGAAATCCCGTCGCAAGAGAAGCATTCAGGCCGTGACGGGCGAAGTCTGTTGTTACCGCTGCTAGCGGCCCTCTCTTCTCTTTTTCTCTCTCGGTCTAACCATCAGAGCCCAACCGCCAAAGTAACGTCTGCTCGACAGTTCCTGATCAAGCTTCTTCCCTGCTCGAGCAAGCTTCTCCCTTGCTCCGTCAATCCTCTCCTCTATTCCCGCAACCCTCTTATTCACCTAGCTTGTGAGATCGAACAACCCGTTAACTGGGCGGTGTCGCATTTCGCGCATCAACACTGAAGCGATAGGAGGTTGTTATGGGGCAGCGGCAGGAGGTTACGGAGCAATGACACTAGTGAGGTAAATGCAGGGAATCAAACAATTCTTCTGTAATTGACTGAAAATGGAATGTTGTTGGGTTGGACGAGGCTATTGTGCGAGGAAGGTAACGAGATGAGGGAAGGAAACAACAGTAAGGGCATGTGGAGTTTAGGCTGGCGGGGAGGAGGGCAAGTATGGCAGTAGAACCTGGAAGAAGGAACTCACATCCGGCCACAAGTGTGTGTTGTGGAGCTTCGCCCGGTAGGGGAGAAGAGGAGTTGCGACAAGGGTTTGTTGTGGGGCTTCGATTGCAAGAGGAGAAGGGGATTTATGGCAAGGGTTAGTTGTGGGGCTTCGACTGATAGGGGAGAAAAAGAGTTGCGGCAAGGGCTTGTTGTGGGGCTTCGACTGGAAGGGGATTTGTGGCAAGGTTTCTTCAATTTATGGAGTCACTCAAGCTTCAAAAAAAATAGTTTCCGCAATTACGGTAGAGACAACAAATGTTAAAGATATTGGAGACGATGTTGTTATTGTTTTTGTCTATGAACTTTATAATGATTCCATCACAAAGTAAATGGTGGTCATTGTTTTATGATATGTGGATATGACTAGTATGATGATTGAGGCCGTCGTCGGGCCGCCGGCTGGCCGCCTCCACCGGCCGGGCACCCCATCACCATGGACGGCCTACCTGCCGTCCGATCGTGGGGGGGGGGGGGGTCTTCTTGTCGCTCGATCTGGTGGATAATCACCTACTAACCCACTACGTTAGTGGTGAGGCCCGCTATGAGCCTCTCCTGGAGGCTATAAAAGGAGCCTCGGGGCCTCCTCATTCTACACTTTTCTGCTCCCGGTCATCTTCTCTCTCAGGTGATAGCTCTGTCGGTCTCATCCCTCAAGTCCTCTTCCAGCCACCACGAGCAACCAGCGCGCCACCATCAGGAAAACGCCTAAGTCCCAGAGCGAGCCGAAGGAGGAAGACGACCCCCTGCAAGCAAGCGCACGCCGCCCCCAGCATCAGAGCACCAGGGCCATCCCTCGCATTTCAGCATCCAAGTCACTCCCGCAGCGCAGCCTGTTGCCCGCAGGAAGTCGTAGTCTTTTTCTCTCTCCCCCAAGCTGTAACGGGAGCGGCATGTCGCCCCGATTCTCCAAACACGCTGTAATCACCAGGAGCTAGTGGACTTTGACCGACATAGACCCGGTCACGTGGCTTTTTACCCAATTGAGGGGTTTTTCCACGTCATCACATCTTGTGTCAACCTATCATTTTCATTGACCGTGTGCATGCTCGACCGCTCCGTGAGCTAAGACGGTCCAAGTAAATCCGATCCGACCGTAGCATCGAGTTAGTCCGCAACAATGATAAGCATTTTCTTGATTTTGTTCATATTTTTTATACAACTACTTTATCACTCAAGAATACTGGGGTGTACTGGTAGGCAAAAGTGAAACCCATTAATATGGACAATCCATTGAGCTTAAGCATTTAAGTATCAAATGAGCACTCACTAGTTTGCGACTAGAAGGAAGTGAAACATTTTGTGCTTATTGACTCCCTCTGCAAAGTGCTTTAAGTATGACCGCTTGTGATTTTTACATTCATTATTTTGCTCGTCAACTTTAATTGATATTGGTAGTTATTGCGGTGGATTTAAAGTTTTTAGAATTTTTTTCATTAATTAACGTTGTATGTGGTTGGAGGAAAATATTAATGTCATGCATTGCTAAAATTTCATCTAGAAATTGTTGTGAGGGTTGAATCAACTACTTGAAGTTAAGATGGTGGAGAAAACGTTGGAGATTAGACTACGGCTCCGTTTGGGGGGACTTATTTTCAGCGATCGAGCGGTTACGACCGCATGAACCGGACCTTAATTGATGATTTGTATCTTTTTGTCAATTGTTGATGTTCTTAGAAATATTAGGGTTAATGGGGTATACGAAAACCAAAAGTTACTGATTTCATACATAAAAATCTTGGGGACTGATTTAAAAAAGTACTAATATTTAGGAATCATTACAAACAATTCAAATTTTGGGGACCAATTTCAGAAAGCCATTAAAATTTAAGGACTGATTTCATATCATACATGTAGAGGAACATACCACTACATCACTAACAGGGATGTCATGACAAATATATACTTATCACATTGGTTTTCAAGTAATTGCAAATTTATTGGAGCAAAATCTTTTGGATAAAACTTTGCAAAACAAATCAATTTGTTTGTCAAAAAAGAAAACCAAGCACTTGGATCAAGACAAGAAACAAATAGAAATAGCTAAGTGTTTATTTCATCAATCACTATGTCAAATGTTGGGGCAAAAAAGTGACCTTACCCCATTCACACGCGCAACAAAGGAACAAAGGGTACTTGTTATGAAGACGGAAAAGGACAAGGGACGAGGAGATGACGCATAAGTCGATGGGGCCAAGGTGACATGGATACAGATCCTAACTCGACAACGGGCGTTCGCTAGTAGGGTGTACATGTGTAGCGCAATCGTCAACCATATGTTTTATTATCGCATGTGTATTTTGGACCGTGGGCTATTGTCTGTTTTCCCTAGCGTACTTTGGAATGAGGCGTTATATGTGCCTATATGTATCACTCATTTGAGCTAGCTTGGAAGTATGATTGAAAAGGACCCCTAGGGGATGATTTGTTTCTCTTCTTCTTCCTCCTTTTCGACTCCTCCATCTCCTCTTCTTCAGCCCAGAACGTTTCGTCCCTACAGCCCAAAACGTTTCGTCCGCGAGAAGTTGATGTTTGAGGCCCACTTTACAAAGTACTGTATTTACCGGAGCAGTACGAAGATGTACTTGGATATGAAGAAATCCTTTTGGTAGCCTGGGATGAAGCGGGATGTAGCTTTATATGTGAGTCAATGCATGACTTGTGCCTTAATGAAGACTGAGTGTCAGAGGCCGGACGGGTTCCTGAAGCCCCTTCTTATTCCCGAGTGAAAATTTAACGACATCTCTGTGGACTTTATGCATGGTTTGTCTCGGTTGTCGCATGGTAACAATGCGATTTGGGTGATTGTGGATCGTTTGACCAAGGTGGCTCACTCCATTCCGAATCAAAAGGAAAATGGTGTGGAGAAGTTAGTGGAGTTTTATGTTCGGAACATTGTGCGGTTGCATGAGATTCCAAAGAGTATCTTCAGCGATAGAGAAGGGCAGTTCACGGCCAAAGACTGAAGGCTGCTACAGTGGAGTTTGGGTACCAAGCTTAAGTTCAGTATAACGTTCCATCCACTGACTGATGGTCAAACGGAGACGACGAATCGTACTTTGGAAGACATGTTGAGGATGTGTGCTCTTGATTTTGGGAAGAGATGAGAATACCACATTTTCATGGTTGAGTTTGCCTACAACAATAACTTTCAAGCGAGCATTCAGATAACACTGTATGAAGCATTACATGGCAGGCGGTTGTTGAAACCGAAAATCGGTCTCTTGTGGAGTTCACCCTTGGGGAAGGGGTGGTCGCACACCTACTTCGCTCCTGCAAGAAAAACAATAAGGAAAAAGAGAGCAAAGGACTAGACCAAGGGCCTAGCGCGGAGGTCCCACCACACACCCGAAAAATCACTTAGCGCTTCCCCTCCTTAGCCAAATGTCGGGCTAAGGTACCTCAGAAGTAGTCGTGTTCAAAAAACCCTCCGGGCCCGGGCCTAAACCGGGCCTCCCAGGCCCGGGCTTTCCCGAACCGGGCCCGGGCCCTGATTGCAGCCGGGCCGGGCTTCTGGCTCCGGGAGGGGCCTGCTAAGGCCCCCCGGGCCGAGCCGGGCCCAGGCTTAGCCCGAGCCCTGTTTTTATAAAAAAAAACATTTAAAAAAAAAATACGCGCCTTTTTGAACTGCGTCTTCTAAGTGCACTTTCGGGAGAAGTGTTCGACATGAAAGTTGTACATCTCGACGATATCTACAACTTTTATGTTGAACACTTTTTGATTTGAAGCCGTTTAGGCCCCCAATTTGGCCCCCGAAAAAAATCACGCGAAACATTTCAAATGTTCCGCGTGTTTTTTTCAAATGTTCCGCGTGATTTTTTTTGGGGGCCAAATCGGGGACCTAAACGGCGTTAAATCAAAAAGTGTTCAACATGAAAGTTGTAGATATCGTTGAGATCTACAACTTTCATGTTGAATAATTCTCCTGAAAATGCTCTTAAAAGACGCAGTTTTAAAAGGCGCGTAGGAGCTGGGCCCGGGCTTAGCCCGGGCCTAGAAACCGGGCTTTGCCCGGCCTGGCCCGAGCCGGGTACCGGGCCGGGCAAAATGCTCATATATGGGGCCTTGTTAGGTTCCATAGAACGGCCTGGGCCCAGAGCGGGCCTAGCCGGGCTTTTACCGGGCCGGCCCCCCGGGCTCGGTTTTTATGCACACCCCTACTCAGAAGGCGTTAGAAGATTGGGAGACAAGTGAGCCTGCCCTCTGAGGTACCCCTTGGGTCCTATTTATAGATTTCTGAAAACGTCCTGCAAATAGCCAACCTCCGCTGTTCTGAACAGCTATGTGCAGCCCACCCGAGTCTGCCAACAACGAGACTCCGCTGTTTTAACTGGCTACGGGCAGGCCAGCGGGGGAAAAATGGTAAAAGCACATCACAGAGTATAGAGGGAGTAGCCCTCAACAATTTCTACTCGGCACGGGCGGCGAGTGCTTAATGGAGCTGGCACCCGCCATCTCCTCCTAATCCTTGGCGAGCACGGCCCCGGCTTGCCCTGCTTGTCCGCCGCGAGTTCATTGAACCGCTAGAGCTCGTCAAAAGACCCAGAGTTCGACGAGAGGGACAGAGCTCGTCAAAAGAGGCTCGACGAGTTCAAGCCCTCCTTCCGGAAGCATCCTACCCCGCTGGGCGAGCTTGGGTTGTTGCTGAGCTCTCTAGGGCGAGTGCGAGCTGGTGGATGGCGAGATGTCTCTCAATGCCAAGGGCAAGAAGCATTGACAGAACTCACCTCACTCGACGCCTAGGCTGAAGGCATGGAGTGAGCTCGCCCACTCGACGCTGGGACTGAAGGCGTTGAGTGAGCTCGCCCCACTCGACACCGGGGCTGAGGGCGTCGAGTGGACTCGACGCCAGGGACCTGGCTCGCCTGGGTCTTGGCCTAGACTTGGACAGTCTGGCTCTTGCCGACCTCACTCGCCGGATACGGGGTTGTACAGTGGTGTCAAACGCCAATGTCATGGATAGAGGCGGGAGACACCCATTTTTTGGGAAAATAAATAGTGACAGACACTTGTAAGTTGGTGCGGACGATTCAAGAGCGCGTGAAGGTTGCTCTAGATCGGCATGCAAAGAATTTTAATGCGCGCCACAGGAATGTGGAGTTTGTAGTGAGAGACATGGTCTACTTAAGGATCAAGCCGCTCAAAGGCGTTTCGCAGATTCGACTGCTCAAGAAGTTGAGTCTGAGGTATTTGGGCTCGTTCAAGGTTACAGAGCGTATATGCGAAGCAGCGAATTGGTTGGCATTGTCCGAAGAACTGAGTGGATAACATAATATTTTCCATGTCTCGGTGCTGAGAAAAGCCTTGGTGGAGTCGTGTAATGTGGTCAAGTCAGTTGCAGTGCCGGTGACAGAGGATTTTAGGACGACGGTTTATCCGATTTCCGTGGAGGATTTGGAATTCCGGTATTTGTGGAACAAAGAGGTCAAGTTCGTGAAAGTGCATTGGGATAATTGCGGGTGAGACTAATGCTCTTGGAAGTTTGAGCAGGCGATGCAGGAAGACCTCTCAAAACTGTTTTTTTAAGGTACATTTGTCTATGTTTTGTTCTGTAGCGCTTAAATTTTGTGGACGAAATTTTTTTTAGGGGGGGGGGGTGGAATTATAACACCCCAAATTTTCTTAATTGAAACCGGAGTTGTTGTTCGACGGCAGCGCTACTGTCGTCGATAGCGTACCGTTGAGAATGAGAGCACCTGGGGTATCTCGGCGGTACCGTTATGAGGGTTGGGCAGTATGGTTTGGTGGCAGTCGGGAAGCTATCGCCTGGCGGACCGCTGGCGGTAGCGTGCCATTGAGAATGAGGGCGGCTCTCGACTATATTGTCGAGAGCACCTGAGCTACTCGATGCCGTCCGATCTTCCTGGAACTTGGTCTGATGGCCAAGATTTTTTCGTGTGAACCCCATTTAGGGCAGAGGAGATCCTTCCCCTCATTTGACTGAAAGTTCTCAACACTTGATGACTTGTGAGCGGAAGGAGTGGAGGAGCAAGACGACCTAATTTTCATCATTATTGGAGCTTTGGAGCTCTGTTTGACGATCCGAGACCAGATTGGTGGAGAGTGCGTAGAGGCAAACAAATTTATCCATGCTTCTTCAAGGTCTCAATGGCTAGGAAGGGGAATCATAAGGTAACGACATCTCTCCTCTCGGTCTTAGAATGCGTGCATGATATCTTCTCTTTATGCATTTATTTTCTGCAATTTTCGGCACCTGATCTCTCAAATGAGAGGAGTTTGGGTTGCCTTGGTTCAAAAAGAACCACTGGGTCAATTGTGATTGTCCCTGACATATTTTTCATTAGAGATCCTCTCCGCTAGTGGATTAGTCATTGTGGGTGAAGTCGAAATCACGATCGGTGGCCCGATTCAGTGGTGTTTGATGTGCATTTTAGAGATCTTGCTATAGATTCGTTTTGCGGCAAAGATGCAGTCATCATGCCCTTAATTCCGCATGAGATGAATAATGATTTAGGGTCAGGGCGAGATATGCTTGTTGAATGCACTTTTAAGGCGTGGCTTTGTCTTTGTGGACAAACCCCGTGATGTTGTGATTCACGTGTAGAGGGTGTCCCGGCAAGACAAGTCCCCTTGTGAAACCCGACAAGAACATCAAGCTTTTGGACAATCCCAAGCGATAAAGCCCATGAGCAGACAAGGCCAGTAAAGGGTTCTTAGCATCAGTTATGCTTAAATTGGTGAAATTGATAAGAATGGTGGAGTTGATGGACACGCCCGATGGTGTTATGATTCATGTATGGGTGGGGTCTCAACGAGAGTTCTTAGCCTTGATCTTGCATGTCTTTGGGGGAATGAGAGTACACATGTGATTGATGCGATGCGATGATGTGTTAGAATTATACGCTATAGGGTGCCTTGAGTGAAACCCAGGTTTGCATATATGTTGCATTGGTAGGCCCCCTTTTATTTAAATGCTCAACATAGAAACACGTTTGATGTTTGTGACACATATTACTGATGTTTCTATGTTACATTCATGTTTTTTCACATTTGCATACGAAGTGCTGACCTGCAGGGTAATGAAGTGCCCTGGGGTCCGCTAAGGACGACCGAGAGAAGGGATGTTTGTTACACGATTGAGGTCAGCCTTAACTGACCCACATTACCTCAAATTCTTACAGTACAGGGACCACAAGCTAGAAAGCAATCTCGCCGGCCAAAAAATCCTAAGCCTCATGAAGTGTACCCCTTCTGATATTTCCTGTATTTGCATGTTATGTTTCATTTACTGTAATCCGATTTGCATGCCGAGATAGCCTAAGAGTGCTACGACACATTGATATGTTTAGTGTTGATGATGATTTGAACATCTGATTGTTGTAAGGCCAGGAGGCCTTTTGGACTCCGATATTTAGTGGACAGCTTCTAGTGTCTGTTTTAATGTTATCGCTATTTATATTATGAGTTTTGAGTTTGATAGTGCTTTTATATCATTTTATAAAGTTAAAGTTGTGACGTCTATATGTTTTGGGGGCCCAGACAGACCCACATTATAAGGTTACTACAAGGGAGGTGTTATACCAAGCACGCCAGAGCTCCCAAAGTTTATGTGTCCCGCACCGCCAGCAGTTTACAAAACCGACTTCAGAGCCTGGAAAGGACCGCACAACTACACTCAGGCGAGTGACGCACACAACGTTCCCAGTGTCCTCAATTCAATAGCAAGCCTGCTAGTCGACAACAAGTCAATCCCTCCAGACTCCTTAAAATGCAACAAAAGGCAAACCGCAAAGGATAAAGACACAGAATGCATCACTTGAGCTTCCAAGCCCCTGACTCCAGGACGAGGATAACCAGCTGCCCCCGCTTCTGAGCACCAACAAAGGACTTCAAAGAATGGCTAGCGACTCACACCCCACAACTCACAAAGAAATACTTAACTCTGTGAGTGGCGGTCTGCCACCCTTCGAGCCCTTCTCTTTCTCTCAACAACTATAACGAGAGGCGGTCTCTCGCCCTCGAGTCCTTTTAAAAAATCCAGTATAATAACAATAAATAATGGAGGTTTGATCGACACATATCTGATCACGTGATTTTTTACCCAGTTGACGAATTTTTCACGTTTAGAAAAATTGCCTCTTCAACTTTATATTTTCTGTGACTGTTTGCGCGCCCGACCGCTCCCAGGCTAAGATGATTCAATTTAGTCCGATCTACCGAAGTCTTGAGCGATGTGGAACAATTTGACGCAATCTGTGGGAATAGAGTTCCCCAAAGGTTGAAGAAAACTCAGAAGACAATACAGTCTGCACAATGGCACTCGTGTTTAGAAGCCGTGACACGAAAAGCAGCCCGCACTTCAGAAAGCCAGTCCTTAGGGGAACGTCGATTCAGCTCTCCCCCACTCGCTAGCCAACCTGCCCCTCGTTGAAGAAAATCTCCCAATACAGCCAGATCAGCGCACCCAATCTATCAGGCCAGGGAACCCGAAGCTCTTCATCACAACTACCCGGACAACAGCCAAAAGGTCTACATTAGATAAAAGACTCACACATGAAGAAGCTCGCGACATAATTGTCGAAGAGCGCAAATGAGTTGAGCAACATATCACTTTGGTCAGCCGCCTCTCCATCATTGCTCACCATTTGCACTAGAGGTCCTCACAAATATGAACAAATGATTAATTTACACTTAGACTGCGTTTGACGCGGCTTATCGTAACTTATTTGCTCCGATAAGGTTGGACAAAAACGTCATTGTCATAGAATATATGTGTGGTATGACAAATGTTACAAAAAAAAATTAGTTCGAGGCATACGATTTTAATATTCCAATGACATTTTTATCCAACCTTATCGGAGCAAATAAGTTGTGATAAACGGCTCCGTTTGGGGACTTATTTTCACCGGTCAAACGGTTGCAACTGCATCCTAAGGTGCGGTTGATGCGGTGATCGCGTTGAAAATAATGTAATTGTCCGTGAAAAAAAAGGATCAAAAAAGGATTTCTCTCTCCCCCACTCTCTCTCTCTCCTCTCGACAATTGACACCGACGCTCTTATCTTTCTTCCACACTGATTATTATTCTCCGGGAGCTTCCCTGCTCGTCAGAGCTTCTATTTTCGCCTGAATCAGTTCCCGCCGGCGAAGTTCCACACATCTATCATGGCAAAGGTTTCTTCCTTGGCTAATCTCTGCTGTTTTCTACTCATCCTGGGTGTCGTCCGGTGCAAGACAGTGAAGAGAGATGGTACAGATCTCTCCCTCACAACTCAGTTCATACCATTGTTTTGGTTTCTCTCGACATCAATTGATATATTCAGTTTTTTTTATTTGGTAGCTTGGTCCATTCTGGTATGGATCTGGCCAATTTTGCTCACGCAAGGAATGCTTATTAGGGATTTAGTTTCTGAGGTGGATTTGGTGATTTTGTGTTATTATTATATCTATGCAAAGCTGAGTTCATCTGAATTATAGATTCAGATTTGCACGCTTTGAAGCCCTAATGTAGAGATAGATTGCTTTAGAGATTTTTTTTTTTGAAATTTTGCATTCAAAATCATAGATTTATGTAGTATTTTTTTGACTTTCTCTCTAGTCTGTTTCATGTGATTCCCATTATGTTAATATGAATGCCGACATTATAAATTTAGCTAGTGCTTGGTGTCACCGGCTACTAGAGCGCCGTGTCCTTGAAATTGTGCTCTTTGAATTTACTTTGAAGAATTTCTGGAGGAGCTTGATGAAATACTACTATGACTTATACTTAATGATTACTATTTGAAATTCCTCTAAGTTATAAATTTAGCTAGTGTTTGGTGTCACGGGCTGCTAGAGCGCCGTTTCCTTGACATTGGGCTCATTGAATTAACTTAGAAGAGTTTATGGAGGAGCTTGATGAAATACTACTATGACTTATACTTAATGATTACTATTTGAAATTCATCTAAGTTATAAATTTAGCTAGTGCTTGGTGTCACGGGCTGCTAGAGCGCCGTGTCCCTGACATTGGGCTCATTGAATTAACTTAGAAGAGTTTATGGAGGAGCTTGATGAAATACTACTATGACTTATACTTAATGATTACTATTTGAAATTCATCTAAGTTATAAATTTAGCTAGTGCTTGGTGTCACGGGCTGCTAGAGTGCTGTGTCCCTGACATTGGGCTCATTGAATTAACTTAAAAGAGTTTATGGAGGAGCTTGATGAAATACTACTATGACTTATACTTAATGATTACTATTTGAAATTCTTCTAAGTTTTAAATTTAGCTAGTGCTTGGTGTCACGAGCTGCTAGAGTGTCGTGCCATGATATTGGGCTCTTTGAATTAACTTAGATGAATTGAATTTCTGGAGGAGCTTGATGGAATACTACTATGAAATGCACTTAATGATTACTATGTGGAATTCTTCTAAGTTATAAATTTAGCTAGTGTTTGGTGTCACGAGCTGCTAGAGTGCCGTGCCCGTGATATCGGGCTCTTTGAATTAACTTAGATGAATTGAATTTTTGGAGGAGCTTCATGAAATACTACTATGACATATACTTAATGATTACTATTTGAGATTGTTTATAGAATATTGGGATATGCAAGGATTCAAGATTCATGGACTATGAAATACGCGATAAGAATGCAACGAGAGTAGCTATCATTGATTTTATTCTGCAACAACACATACGTAGTTTAGGTGATACGAAGAGCACTTTGTTTTAAAAGTGGACTTGCAAAAATATGAGCTTATTTTTTTGTTTTTTTTTCAACTTAAAATGACCATCTCTGTTAAATATGGATTTATAACTTAAAAACTAAAGAAAACATAAAGAAATACTCTTGTTTTAAATGGTAGATGTGGAAAAGTATGGAATTTTTATATCTTTGGGACATTTTATATAAGAAATAAGTTTGAATATTATGGTTGAATCAAATGTGACGTGATAAGAGGGCTTGCTGCAACAAGGAAAGAGATTTTGTGTTAGAGTGACGACGAAAGTTGGATTTTGAGGAGTGCTAAAAGTTTTTTTTTTGAAGTGTTACAAGAATAAAAGGATGCTGGAAGAATTTTGAAGAGAGTAGCAAGTAAGAAAAATCTATTAATGATAACTGAATACCTTACTAAGGGTGCCAAGAAAATGACTATTTTTAATAATTAAAGGACATCCCGGTGCACAAAACATCCCCGCATAGCGAGAGTCCGGGGAAGGGTCCCACCACATAAGTGAAATGTAGGCAAACCTTACTCTGCATTTTTGCAAGAGCCTGCTTCCAAGACTCGAATCCGTGACCCCAATGTCACACAACAACACCTCAACCAGTGCGCCAAGTCTCCCCTTCTTAATGACACTTTATTAACTGAATAAAAAACCATACGTACAAACTAAAGTTATTTAGGAAATCCTACCATATTCCAAATAAAAAATTATAATAGTTAATTATTCTCGAACCAAGGAGTTTATTTGAGTCGTTACATCCATAACTGTTAGAATTATGTGATCCCTATTTACAAGAATTTGATTATAATTCAATTTGTGGCATTCCTATGTAGAAAATTCATATTCTTTGGTTATCAACAAACAATTTGTTGGAAAATACTCGACACAGTTTTTGCAAGATCGTGGTATACAAATATTAGGAGAATGAAATTTATAAATATTTAAGCTAAAAGATAAGTGCTCTAGAGATTTTGATAAAGTAATGCATTTGAGCAAGTATCATTTGATTTTAGTTAAAAGTAGATGTTAAGTGAAGGAGATGAATTATTATTTTTGAATCTTATTATAAACGATTTCTAAGAAACCTTCCTTAGAAGAATTGATATGTGATGGGGATCATGCCACATGACTTGTGAGGGTTTACTTGTGCCGACCACAGACCTAATGACGATCGGGACCGCTCATCACGATAAAGTAATGCATTTGAGTAAGTATCATTTGATTTTATGTTCTTTGTATTTTTTTATTTTCATTTTATTTATACGTATCTTGGGGGTTACAACGAACGGAGGATCATGAGCGTTCTTTGTCTCTCTCTAGTCTATAAATATGAGTAGAGGGATCCATGAATGACTTTTGAAAGTTAGAGCAAAGAAGTCAATTTTTGATCACCTGGTGCCGAAGCCGGAATTCCAAGTGCAAAGCTTGGAGACTACTACCCTCTCCCCATTCCCCAACCAGCCGGCCACTCCCCTTCTCCACCCTCCTTTGCCAGCTTCCCCCACTCTCTCCACCACTAAAGAACTGACCACCCCCTCTCTCTCCCAATCTCCACCTCTGGCCACTTCCACCAAGCCTCCACCACCTCCATAAAACTCATCTACTACCACCTTTTACTTTCTCTTCTTTTAGTTTTCTGACGATCTCTGGAACCCCATCTATCCACCTCCATCATGCCTCTACCACCTCCTCAAAACTCCACCACCACCACCATTTAATCTCCCTTCTTTTAAGTTTTCCGACGATCTTTAAAAATCGCCTTCGGCCACCACCACCTCCTCAAAAGCCCACCACCACCGCCACTTAAATTCTCTTTACTTTCAGTTTTTTGGCGATCACTAGATACCCGCCTCCGACTACCACCACCTCCAGGCTCCAGCGATCCCCTCTAGCTACCATTGGCCGGCCACCACCCTCCAACACCACTCCCAACATTCTAGCAAACTCCCCACTACCTCACTACTCAACCACAACCACCGTCTTAAATATTAGGCCAGCTACTCCTACTTTTGTCCCCCCCCCCTGGTTCGGCTACATGATTTCCTCAATCAATCATCATTATTTGTCAGGACATTAAGTAAGAATTTTCCCGAGATCCAAATTACTGAGTTTTCCGTGGTGCAATATTTATCATTTATATGGAACAAAACTTTGCATATGTAGGACCCATCATCCCTAGACGAAATGGTAAACAGAAGTGCTAAATAATTGTGTCAGCGTGTACCTAAGTTGCTTTGCGGCAGAACAACCCCACACATGGGGATTAGGAGTTTGATGGGCGGTGTTTTGGTACAACTTCACATATCACTCCATCATACGAACATGTAACATGAATGGCTGGAAAATATGGTTGTTCTGAATACTTATGCAAAGCAACACTCAACAAGAATGGCTCGAGAACTATGTTTTGTAAAGTTGATTCCAGTTGAGCTTGGTTTAATGATGATTCAAAATTTTCTCTTAAAATCTGTGGTTATTTCGGCCAACGAAATAATGATATGAGCATGCGTGATGGGGATAAAAGATGCACCAATGAGCCAAAAAAATGACAAATGATGTGAAATGATTACAGAGGAAAACCGGTAATTCAAGGGTGGCATATGTTGAAGTTTTGCAGATATTTATGTCGATTCTACACCACAAGAGACACATTACAAAATTGAATGGAGAGTCAGATTTCATAGGTTCAATTGCAATGTGAGATTAGGCTAATGATTATAATGACAATGGTTCAAACTTTTTCTTATTTCAAAAAATATATCACAAGTAATATGAATTTAAACAATGACAAGTAGGACATCAGATGTAATAACTATTTATCATGCTATATGATTTTGTAATCAAATGTTTGTCTGAATTGAGATTGAATGTTTCATGAAAGTTATTCTATGAGTACCCGTAATATTAAATTTCACAAGGTGCAGCTTACAACATATCAAGTTTCAGTGGTTTTTATTGAGCAGATACATAGTTAGGTATTATTCTGCAAGAAATGTTACACAATTTCCATTATAAAAAAATAAATTGATTGAATAAATATTTTATATGGCTTTTGAAAATAAGTTACTGATTTCAGTTAAAGCACTGAATGAAATTAAGGCTTCCCTTGGGTGGAGGGTTGTATATGCGTGGGTTGGAGATGATCCATGTGGAGATGGCACATTACCCCCGTGGTCTGGAGTAACATGTTCACAACAAGGAGATTACAGGGTTGTTACTGAATTGTAAGAGAACAATCTTTTCTAGCTTGTATTTCTTTTGCTTCAATATGCATGTCGGTGTTAGTTGTTTACGCATCTGTATTCTCTTCAATGTTCAAAAGGCTAACACATGGATATCACTTTTTGGATGCAATCGGAGATGATATCCTTTAATTTCTAGGCATCAATCATAATCTACCTATATTATCTTCAGTCTTTGTGACGCATGGCAAAGGAAGGCTGACAAGTGTGAAAATACACTAAGCGAACTCTATTGAATGTATGCACATGTGGTTATCTAATATTAATGCAATGCTCTTGCACTAACTCATCAAACAATTGCAATAATCCTGAAACTATAAGCGAAATTTACCCGCATGCACAGTCCATATTAGACTTTAGAATTAGGCAAACAAGGTCAAGTAATAGTTAAAGTGAGAGTGCTTTATTTAGAATCCTGCGAATACGCCTTTCAAATAAAACAGAAGAATAGCTGAAATTGTATGAATTTATGTCCCAATTTGTATGAATTCCAACAAAGTATTATGCACTAATTAAATGAGTTTCCAAATTTAAATTAACATAAGCAAGTAAGGCCAAACTGTGAAGATTCACTGTATTTTTCAGGCTTGGATTAGATGTGGAGGGTTTGCCGGTGGATAATAATTTTTTGATTGATAGCTGGAATTGTGCTTTACAATTTAAGGCAACACCTAAAGGCAGCAACCCGTGCTTCCGGCAGCAGCCCGTGCTTCCGGCATCTGGAAATAGACGTTAGGCCTCAGGTTGTCTTCCGGCTTCTGCTCCACCTTCTCTTACTCCCACTCCTTCGATCTGCAGCTGCGACTGCTGCCCTATTGGGGCTCTCGCCACTCCCCTTATCTCCAAGAACTCGAGGCAGGTGGTCGTTGCGTGACCTTCCTCCTTGTGGAAGTCAAAGTAGGGCAACACCACCCTTCCTCTTCCTGCACCCCGGGGTCATTCCTCTTTTCTCTTCTTCCTCCTCGACCAATTGTCATGGCTTGCAGGGGAGGGGGCTGAAATGGACTTGGACCCGATCTTCATCCCAGAGGGTTGAACTGTCCCTGCTCTGCTTGAAAGTTCATGCAAATGATGTGTAAATGACTCGACGAACTCGCTAGGTCGTGATGTAAGTTGGTGCAACACAATGTCGTTGAACTTTCTAGAATCATAACCTTAGACAACATGAAATGGACTAAACCCTGTGCGCATATTGATACAACAATTATACACAAACTCCGCTATGGATAGTATAGAGTCCCAACTAGACAAATGGTCACCTATTATGCATCGTAAAAGTTTTCCTAAACTTCGATTAATTACCTTAGTTTGTCCGTCCGTATGTGGGTGGGCGGCGGAGAACTGACGGGTAGTGGCAGTCATACACCAATGTATTCTAGAAATAACTCATGAAATAGATATTACAGTCAGATACGAGTGTCTTAGGTAGCCCGTGCAGTCCAAAAACATTCTTAACAATAGAGCTGCGTTGTGGTATGCATCGACACTCATGTTGCAGGGGATAAAATAAGCCATCTTCAAAAAGCGATCCACCACCATAAATATGCAATCATGCTTTCTAAGTGTTCTCTGATGTCCAAACACGAAGTCCATTCTAATATCCACCCAAGGCTAATGAGGAATGGGTTGGGAAATATATAGGTGATGCAAGACGACGCGTAAGGTTTGCGCGCCTGTCGGCTTTTCTAGGAAACTTTAAATGCATGCAATGATTTAATTAATTTTTTTACAAAAAAATTAGAGCGGGCGTTGCGCAGACTTTAAAATTAAACAACTTTGATAATTTTTTTTTGTAAAGCACAAAATACACTATTTCGCTCAAAAAATGAAATCACTTGAAATTAGTTCAATTTTAAATCCGGGAAAAGAAGGTTCGCAACTTTCATTCTTTTCCCCTTGTAGCAAAACAAAAATTGTGAACTATAAATACGTTCCCGTCTGGAGTTTTCGACGTAGCGTTCGCTGACAAATTCGGGCGAAAACCCAACAAGAATCTATTTATCATAATGAGAAAATTTAGACACACACAAAGGAATAAGATAAAAACAAATTATCCACGAAAAGAGGTGTCTTTCCGTATCCAAAGTCTACGGCGATCACGCGAGGAAATCCTCGTCACCTTCGATCCTCCGATTCGAGGTCGGCCTATATCGCACACAGACACCAAGGAGAATTCGCCCACTCTCTTACGAAAGTGGTTCCATGGAATCACTCACTCTAGAGAAGCCATAGACCTAACACCCTAAAATTCACTCGCTCTCACACAAGTGGCTCCACGAATTCTCTAACACACGAACTAAAGTTCACTCACTCTCACAAGGTGGTTCCACGAAACCTAAAAAAACAATGATGGCTTCTAGTTCACTGCTCACGGAAGAGAAGCCAAGAAAACACAGCTACCTAAATCATCCTCACTGTTCGCGGGGCATAAAACAATAACATCTTTACTGTTCATTTTCTTCACTAATACAACATTCACACAGGAAACATACAACAGTAAAAAAAAATCATCCACCCTCATCGAACTCCTACAACAAGCAAGGAAAATATGTCAATAATCAATCCTACAGAAATCATCTACTCCTCTCACAGCAAACTCAAATCCTAATGTTTATTATTCATCATCCCTCACACGGGAAATGAACACAAGTAGCAGTTTTCTTTAATATTCACCGATCTTCAATTTCATCAATCTCTCCGGAACTATTCGTCATCTCTGTCCTTTATAGTGCATCAACAGAAACCGCTGGTAGTGGAAGAATTGGCCATGGCGGAAGCTCAGGCGGAGTGGGTTTGGCGGAGAAGACGTGGGCCGGCGGTTGGAGCTGTTGTCGTGGCTGGATCGGCAGTCGTGGGCGACGCTGGGTCGTGGAGATGAGTCGAGGCGGAGAAATCAAATCGCCATTTTTGGACCTAACCGCCTGTGCAGCCCTGATCGGGAGAGGGAAGAAAATCGGGCCGCTTCTGGTTGCTGAACCGGAGATAAATCAAGGCCTTCCTTTCTTTCTTTTTTTTTTTTAAGCAAAGCTGAGCCGGCCCTTTACAATTTAGAAAGTTGGACCGGCTTTGATATGCTGTGAACTGGCTGATTTGAGGGGGGTGTTTAATTGATAACATAAAATAAAATTTTATACATATATATGTATTTATATATATGTTGTGTATTATATATATTTATGTTTCAAACAGAATTTATATATATACATATATATTTATATGTTTCATATATATATGTATATATTTCCATACGTAAATACAATAAAATGCAAAAAAATGACACAAATAAAACATGCAAAGCTCAAGACCGATAAAGGTCCGGTCGGGTATAACGTCGAGTACTTTTGCAACGTCCAGATCGGGACTGGTCTCCATCAACTCTCCCCCTCTCAAAATCACTCATCTCTGGTGAGTGCTCCGAGTGGTAGTACGGGAGAAGATCAACATCTATGCCAACGAACCAAAGATCTTTGAAAACCACCATCAGTAGTGGTCACTGTCTCATCATCCATTATCTGCTCGGGAACCGGAATAGAATAATATCTTGGTGTCTCATGCTCAACCTGAAAGCTGTCAGTGGAAATGGGAGGAACTGGAGTGGACGTATCAGTAGTGGAATGAATGTCGGTATGTCCTGAATATGACTCCTCACTCTCACTCACCAACACAGAAGAATCAAATGAAGGAGAAGGCAAGAGAAATTCTAAAGACTCATGCGGATCATCGAGGAATAAAGTCAGCTTAGCTACGTTAAAAACCAGATTTGCTCTGCAAACGAAAGACATCTCAAGTTCATACGCATTTTGCCCAATCCGCTTTACTACTCGAAAGGGTCCAGTTCTACAGTAGTTAGTTTCTTTACGGTACTAGAAGGTAACCGTTCCGGATTTAGCCGAACCATTAACAAGTCATCCATTTTAAAACTAGTAGCCTTTTTTATGCTTTTTAATTTGAGTTGCATAAAAACTAAAGTACTATACAACTTTCCGCTCATTTTTTTATGCAAATCATACAAATGCAAAAGATGAGTACTAACACGACATGCAACGCTCAAGGCCGATAAAGGTCCGGTCGGGTGCAGCGTCGAGTATCTTTGCAACGTTCAGATCGGGACTGGTCTCCATCAATAGGCCAATGTTCTGTCATGTGCCTTTGGCTGTCTGACAAATGCGATAATGGAGGACAACACAAGCAATATCTAGGCTAGGCCATAAGAAACAATCCTCTACTAGTCAAATCGTCGTATCTCCCCCAAAATGGCCTGCAACGCCACATTGTGCATCTCCCATATTTAATAATCACGTAAAGAAGTGTAAATGATACAAAAAAGATCTTTAAAATAATACCCATCCATCAAGAGAATTCATCATGAGTTTCTGTGGGTCTCTAGACAGAGCTCTATACATCTCGCTAAAATCAGAGCATATGGAATAATCAAATGTGAGACACTCAAACCCCTCTACTTTGATACTCATTGTATGTAGTAGGCTAACTCTCCTACTGAGGGCATATGCAGGTTTGTTCTTAACTCAATGTAATTCTTGCACATACTTCACCCATTTAGCGTGACTGTGGCCTAGTTTATTCTTCGAATTAAGGTATCACAGGGCTTGATGATCAGAGCACAATATAAACTCTTTGGATAAGGGATAATGTCGCAAATGGCGTAAGACTTGGATGATATCATAGAGTTCTTGGTCATAATTAGAACTTATGTTTGGCCTCATTTTACTTGTCACTAAAGTAGGTGATAGGATGCCCTTCATGGCTTAATACACCGCTAATGCCTACGTCTGACGCATCACATGCCACCTCAAAGACTTTTTTGAAGTCGGACAGTCAAAGAACATGAGCTGAGGACAACTTGTCCTTAATCTCATTGAACGCTCCAGTGTCGGTTTGGTTCATACAAAATCACCCTTACACATGCAACTTGTGAAGGGTGCCATAATTGTATTGCTACCACTAACAAACGTTTGATAGAAGGTGGCAGGTCCGTGAAAGCTATATGCTTCATGAATGTTTGTGAATTGATTATTTACGGATAAATTTAACTTTGTCAGGGTCTACAAAAATACCCGAGATGGACACGATGTATCCTAGGAAATGTACAAATGTAGATGGAAAGGTACACTTCTTCATCTTGATATACAAGTGCTCCTTTCAAAAAACTTCACATACAAGTCTAATATGATGAAGATGATCAGTGTGAGTCTGATTGCATATGAGAATATCATCGAAATAAGTCACCAAAAATGTACACATCTAGGGTCGCAGGACTTAGGTCATAACCCTCATAAAAGTGCTAGGAGCATTCAACAATCTGAATATCTTTACTAGCCATTCATACAAGCCATTTTTTTATTTTGAAAGCCATTTTTTTATTTTGAAAGCCATTTTCCACTCATCTCCCGCACGTATCCTGATCTGGTGCTACTCATTGCTTTAATCAATTTTAGTGAAGACTTGGGCACCAACCATATCATCCAGTAAATCATTCAGTTGAGTAATGTGAAAACCGTACTTCACAATAATTTTCTTATGGTGCGGTTGTCAATGCATATGCGCCAACTCTCATCCTTCTTAGGAGTAAGAAGGGTTGGAATGATGCATGGACTTAAACTTTCTCGCATGAAATTCTTTTGGAATAGTTAATCGACTTGTTGTTTCAATTCGACATGTCTGATAGGATTCTTACAGTAATGAGGTAAATTGTTCAGGGATGCCCTGGGTACCAGATCAATGACATGCTGAATGTCTCTCAAGGGAGGCAATCCCTTCAGAAGTTCATCTGGTGTATATCAGTGAACTCATCTAAAATGTGACGAACATCTTGGTGAACCATTAAAATCTCAGCAAGGCTTTCGGATGCCTGTGTGGCGGCCACTACTAATATGATGCTCGACTCACGACTTTCCTTTATAAAACCACCTTTCCTTATTAGATGTAAAAACTTCGTGGAGCCTGTGCTGACAGAAGAGTAAACTCTACCTATGGAAGGCTCCTTGGATCGAGTTAGAGATAGGGTGATCTTGCGTCCTTTATCATAAAATACACGTGTTCGTCCTACTGTAACATGTGTCATTTTGATCATAAAGCCAAGACCCACCCAAAAGTACGTGTGCGACGTCCATGGTAATGACATCACACCAAGCTCAATCCTCAAACTAGGCTAGGGTGATAGGCACGAGGAATCACTGAGTGACCCGAATAACGTTCTTATCTACCCAAATAACTCGGTAAAGGTGTGGGTGGGATTTCACTCTCATATGCTCTAGCCCCTTTGGGAAACTATGCTTACACAACTCCCAATATCTATGACAACACCGCCCACACAAAGGAAAAAAGTATAAAAAATGGTAGTGCGTCTCCAATCCACATCATTGTGTGGAGTATGTAACAAACAACAGATAATGCCCATCTCAAGCGCTCGATCTGCCTCATCCTCCTAATCCTCTTCAATAGCCATGCCAATATCTTCTTTAGGTGGCTCCACATACTCGGTACTATGATCGGGGTCTTCCTTAATAAGTAGATTCCGTGTGGGGCATTACGTCGCCACATGGCCTCTACCCTGATATCGGTAGCACTGGACTCATCCAATCTTTGGGTGTCCAATGGCATGGGGCTTTCCCTTAGTGTCAACACGAGCTTTAGTAGATGTGGAGGGATTGGGCCCCTGCTGCGAAGGCCTCCTAGGTGCGGAACTACCAAGCTGTGGTTTAGGTCATCTTGGACCTGAAGATCGTTAGTATTGTTCGTATTCTAATGCGAGCTGGAAGATCTGCTCGATTTAGTTCATGTGGCGGGGAATGAGTTCCCTATGAATGCCTGCCCTTAAGACGACCCGAAACCGAGAGGCTGTCACGATATGCTCTTCAGAAATATCGCTCTTAATGACAAGCTCATCAAAGCGGGTCATATATTTGGCTACAAAAAGGTTTCCTTGTCGCAGAGCTTGGAGCTGATCTTGAGCTGACTCCAAGATGAAGCGGGGAGATATTTTTCTTTTAGCTTTTGTTTCATATCATCCCATCAGGTGACGGGGTAATATCCTTTTCATCCAATGAGCGCTCGAGACTCTTCCAATATAGATGACTTATTGCAATTACAGATAATTAGAAGAAGTCGTAGTCCACACCGAAGTCCTGCATTCATTTTGAACTTGTTAGAGGAAAATCTAAATGATAATTGATTATCGAGGGCTTAATGAAAATACTATAGATGATGCATATAATATTCTTGATAAAATGAACTAATTAACAATATCCAAAATCATTTTGTCTTTCATAAATTCGACTTAAAATCCGGCTTCTGGCAGGTCCGAATGCATCGTGATAGTATATTTGCTAATTGAAACTGACGGCTGCGAAACCAGATGGGGAACGGTCTTAAAATGCCACCCACATAAATACTCTTCCATCACTGACGAAGCCATTTGCGGATGTAGTAATGACAAATTTAAAGAAAAAGGTCCACCATTGACCAGAAAATTGTAGCTGTCTGCTATGGTCTTGACTCCTTTCTCCTCTTCATCCTAAGCAAACCAGAAATTTTAGTCCGCACTGATTGTAAGGCCATATTAAAATTCTTTAATAATTGGATTAGTAAAAAAAATTAAGCTTTAAACAATGGATTAACTTTCTTGATTGACTACTTAACAAAAATTATAAAGCAGTATTCGAACATATTAAAGGCAAAAATAATATTTTAGCAGATCAACTCTAATGCATCCTTAATTGTCTAATGGATGATACAGGGAAACCACATATTTTGCATAGTGAAAATAGACGCTACGTATGTATTTTAGAGTACTTAGAACAAAGCCGACAACAATTGCGGCCAGTCAATGATAGCTTAGCTAGAGATTTAGCCAATATTTAGCGATTTATTAATACAACATCTGATAGCGATTTATTAATACAACATCTGATAGCGATTTATAAATACAACATCTGATAGCGATTTATTAATACAACAAATAACAATTCTCAGTCATAGTACGACTTCCGATAGTGATCCAGATAACACTTAGCATACTACATTTGATAGTGATCCAGATAACACTTAGCATACTACATTTGATAGTGATCCAGATAACACTTAGCATACTAAATTTGATAGTGACCCAGATAGCACTTAACATACTACATTTGATAGTGACCCAGATAGCACTTAAAGTACCACATTTTATATCCTATTCAAATTTTGTAGGATGAATACCAGCAACAACAACAACATGATTAGTTTTGGCTCTTATCAACTTCAATGCTACCCCTTAAATAAAAATTTACATTTTTGAACCACGCACCAGTTGCCACCTGCTCAACGGTGCATGGTTGACAACATATGAAATCTCTGCAAATTCAAGAATATAAATGTTGTGATCCAAGCTACTACATGTCATTTAACATTTCTGAATGCCCAAATAGCAAGTGGAAGTGTTACCAATATAGAACAAGACTTAATTGCCCTACACTCACATACAAACAATGAGTTATGGTGATTTCATTTGGTGTTTTTGTTTGGTGCTTTTTCACTTTCTTGGCCAGATGTTCTCTTCTGGGCATGGGTGATCTGTCTGAGCGTTTTGGAGATGCGCTAGATGTTTCCTCTTTGCCTTCCTCCTTGCGGTGGGGGTGAAAAGTGGTATCAGAGCAAGTTGCGTGCACTTTTCGATACATAGTCGTCGAGTTTATAAGTTTTTTATTATGTCTAGGTGTCACAATTATTCCTCTCCTCACTTTGGAGGTCTCGAGTCCACTTGCACCCGCTCTCACAAAGCCCCGTCAGGGAGATCTTCACGTTACTACGACGATTATTTTCGATCGCAGTGCACCACTTTTAGAGATCTTGTTGATCCACCGACACGACCCCACTACATTAGAGATGATCAACATAATGATTGTCGTCGTTCATATCCTTGCACGCGAGCGGATCGTGTTGACCCCTCGACATGACCCGATTACCTTAGGGATGACTATTATGAGGATCGTCGCTTTGAGAGAGATCTGGAGAGTCAGTTTCGTACAGTTGTCCCGTTCTTTGACGACTCATTGAGTCCCGAGTCTTTCAGTTATTGGCCCGTGAATATGGAGATTATCTTGATCATTTTGAGTTATTCGGTGAGCATCGCATCAAGTTTGTAAAACTTAGACTTTTAGATCAGGCGAGGACATATTGGGATAACGTTGAGAGGACCCGCGAGCAAGACCGTTTTCGTCGCATCACTAGTTGTGTGGACATGAAGCGTACTTTGTGTCAGAGGTATCTGTTTTTGTCGTATCAGAGTCGCTTGCTCGACCAATTATTTTCCCTTCATCAAGGATTTATGTTTGCCGCTGAATACAAGGATTGCTTTGATGAGTTAGTAGTGAGAAGTGATATCCGAGAGGACCCAGCCATGACTACTCCCCGATTTCGGTCTGGACTTCGGTCTGACATATGTACTAAGGTAGTTTATCATAACTCGAAGTCCCTCGAGCAGACATATCGGCTCTCCCTTCGTTGTGAACAGTCTTTGAGATCCGTAAGAGCTGGTCGATGAGATTCTCACCTTGACCTCCGCGGTACGAGTCCCTCCTATACTGAGGTCACCATGATGCCTACCACTGTCCTGTCAGCCACGACAAAAGTGATACCTGATACAGATTGCTCTCACCCCAGTGAGGTGCTTAGCCCAATGAGTGACCTATTTCTTGTTTCTGACCCGTCTCTTGTGACCCCGACTGAGAGAGCGAGCCTGAGCAACCTATTGAGTCGGTAATGTTGTGTCCCTTACCCACACCTCTTCCTATGTCATACACCGGATTAGTTACCACAGACCCACTTCCTGACACCGCACTCACAGATCCATTCTTAAGTGTAGGTCTGTGTCGCTCTCCCATTGTTATTATCCATAGTCGCATCACGACTGAGAGCCCAGAGCCTGATGTTGATCTTGCAGTGACTATGTAACTCATTCACAGAAACACTACCCCTAATGATGGTACTCATTTGAAGGACCATGACCCTAGTGACGAGTTCTGTGACGAGCCCCCAGTTGAGCCTCCGAATGATCCGCCACATTCCGATGAGGATGAGATTCAGGTGAGCCCCGCATGTATGAGTATCGCCTTATGGAAGCCCCTTCCATTATCGTCCCCGACTCCGCCCCAGAGGATGGATATTGTGAGGAGCATCTAATATTTAGGGCACCACCTGCTGACACATCGCACTCTCTCCGAGTTTTGGGATGCACCACCTGTTGACCCACCAGACCAGTTCTTTATTTTTGGGGATGATTACCACACTATAGAGTCAAGCCTTCTAGTATGTGTACGCGATTTTCACCCAGATGGCTGTCACATTCGCGATGACTTTTTGTACACGCCTCCTGGTGAGCCATTTGATGTGTTACGTTCCCTGAAAGACATTTGACTCATTACGAGCTCATATTTGAGTGTAGCTATCTTGCACAGTCACCAGAACTCTCGACATACACGGGATGAGTTTTTCTACACTCCACCGAGGGAGCCTCCTGATAGGCCACCTCCTTTGGTAGATTTTCCGGTCATTAGTAGATTTTCTCATAAAGAGCATGTTGTGTCGGCCATGTTTTATTTACATCATTTGCATGATTTTGTTGAGTCGTTTCTTCATCATTTGCATGAGTCTGTTGTGTTGGTTGTTCATCGTTTGCATGTGTGTCATGAGTCGATCTGACGAATAATCCATATTGGTAATATATCTTGTAAATCACATGCAGATGTTCATTGGCAAGTACATGTACTTCATAAAGGCGATCAGGTGTTGGTAAGAATCTGTGTTGTGAGGCTCTGTGCGAGGCTTGCTAAAAGCTTGACCGTTAGGCGAATGAATCCTATATAATCATGAGACGGATCAAAGCAAACATCTACGAACTTGATATCCCTGCAAGTATGAGTATCCACCTGATATTTAATGTTGAAAATCTAACGCCGCACTACGAGTCTCGTAAGTATGTGGATCCAAACAGTGAGGACTTCCGGACGCCCACACCTCCATTTCTATTGCCTTGCCACCTTCATAGCCCGCACACGTCTGATGGCCACCACCATTCGCCCACTTCTGACACTCACCTACCTTGGGACTCATCTTCTTTGGTTCTACCGGCAGTGCCGCCGATTGCACCGAGATCCACCATTCGTGAGTTGAGCATTGAGAGCATCATGGAGACCTGACTCCACCAGTGCATTCCCACTACAGGAGTTGACACCTGGGTACTTGCGGCAGAGCTCGATCGACTCGTCCTTGGACTTCGAATTCAGTATGACCGTCTCCATTCACAGGAGATGACAACTTTTCAGTTGAGGGGACTTGGTTGGCAAGGGCACTCTTTCATCGACGACACTTGGACGACCTCTGGTGGACCTCTTCGAGTTTTACCTGACATTCAACGAGAGAATTTCGATCCCTATTCACCGGGAGATGAATTCTTTCAAGCCGGGGAGATTGATGCGGAACAGAGACGAGGACCTGCAGTGGAGGATGATTTTTGGGTCCGTTCAGGTTGATTTGGCGACTTATCATAAATGACATGCCCAGATTGACGATCGGGCTTCGCAGATGTGTCCGGATTCGCGTTGCGAATCGATTCGATATATTATTTTACTATGTTTGCATTTATTTTGATGTATTTGTGTAGCCTCACCTCTGGACAATCATAGCCGTTGATGAGGGATGTCATAATCCTTGTTTTATTATAAATAGATATGATATGAGGCTGGTCTAGACATTGCAGAATTTTGGAGACAGTTTTCCTGGATTCCAGCGATCACCCCTCGGTGCCGACGCCGTGGAGCTCTAGGTGACGATTCCTAGGTTGGTTTTCTTCCCCCTATCCTTCCCCTAACCCTTGCCATCATTTTCCACCTCACAAACCTCTGATCCACCCGCTGCAGCCCTCCAAAACCGCCCCCAAGCCGCCGGCCTGCTGCCCTCCTGCAGCCGCCCTGCCCGCCACCTCCCCTTCCAATTCCGGCGCCCCTACAACCGTTGGTACTGTTCCGGCGCCCCTTCTACAACCTCCACAGCTTTCCCCCTCCCCTATACAGTCGACCACCATTTCCCCGACCACCGACCGAACCCCCCATCACTCCTTTCCGTGGATCCACTTCCTCACCACAGCCCCCTTGCCAAAACGGGCCCGATCTGGACTGTCCAACCCCGATCTGTTATTTCCACCGCCCGTACATCATTTCCTAGCCCGGATCCGGTCCCAAAATATCGGATCTATCCTACCCTACCTGAATCTACTCCCACGTGGCAGGATCTATCAATTTCCGGCCCGATCTCGCCATCAACCGCTGAGGACAGGCACCACCATTATTTCCACGCCGCCGGTTCGACTTTCGATCTCCGATCCACGCATCCGGCCCCAGAATTTTCAGTGCTTCGATCAGCCTGCTACTTAGTGAGTCCCTTGTTTTATTGGTTTATGTGATTTGACATTATTATTGGATTGATTATTGTACTTTGCTTGGATTTGTACTTGTAGAACTTTGTTGCGATACGCTAATAATTGCAGGTGAGATTTATTCGACGCACACTTAATCTTGGCCCTCCGAGCAGAGGAAGGCCATTATAAAATTGTTAAAATTAAATGCTCGTTCTCTGCTCTTTTATTAATTTGCGTGGTGTTAAAATTTTCATTGCTCTGATTTATTCATCGTTGTCACCGGCGGTTGCATTGCATTTAGACTAGAGTTTGTGTGTCACACCAGCATCCCGCCCTAGAAGCCTAGGTTTTGTGCATTCCATATCCTACCCTACATCAAAAAGGAAGCAAATGGAGAAGATGATTGGTTCAAGACACCTTTTGTCGGTAGGTGTGAAGCACACAGAGAAAAGAAAGCCGATCATGCATAAGTCGCGAGAAAGACTGGTAGGGCATTCAGTCTTTTTTCTGGGGTGTGGCTAAACTGTGGATTCTAGTAAAAACATAGTATTTTAAGTTTTTAACTTCAATTAGTTTTTTTTTGTAGGGTGGGGGGTGGGGTATATATATCCTAAATAACATTATTCATAATTAATTCCTTTTTCATTTTCGACGAAAGGCAGAAAGCAGAATTAAAAAGGATGAAAGCCATGTGGCTACGCCAATGAGGCCGCTCCTGCGAAACTTCTACAAAGGCAATAAGTATTTTATCATTCAGGGAATGACATTTTGAAAAATGAAGAGGCGTGATAATTATTTCTTATTTTCTGATGGAATTGCAAAGTGAAAACATTGAAAAATAAAGAGGCGTCAGACACGTGAAAATTAATCCTTATTTCCATTTTCTAGAAAAGGCGAAAAACAGAATTAAAAGGGATGTAAGCCACGTGGCTACGTTGTTGAGGTGGCTCCTATTACTTCAACGTCGAAAGCTAAAAAGCTATGAGATGTGTAATAAAGTATTAATAAATATGATAAATAATGAAACTAAATCGATCCCGCTCGAGTAAAAAATTGAGCGACTCGTGTGAGGCTCAAAATTGATTTCGAGTCATTTTGACTCAAATCATTTTATTTCGATTTTGATTCGGCTAAGAATTCGAGTGATTTTTGATTGATTATCGAGTTTTGATCAACCCCATGGGGAACTTCTCCAGGATGTTAAGGAGCACTTGCCACTCCCGCCCCACCCAAAAAAGCTCCCCTCTCCGCAGTCCTTGTTGTTCCACCGCTGCTACCAGCCTTTGCGTTCGTCACCTCGTTGCCTCTTTTTCGGGCCACTGCTCTGCCAGCCCCTCCGACCTTCTCGCCGACTCCTCTATGGCCACCTGCTCTGCCTGTCCCTCTAGATTCATTTCTTTTGCCGACCGCCCCCAAGTCGCCCCCGCCATTTCTAATCGTCGCAACTTCTTATCTGCCCAAGCTACTGTCTCCTTCGACTGCCCGTAACCGCCGGGCACCCTCGTTCCGCCTGTTCATCGCCCACTTTTCTTCCATCGGGGAGCGCATTGATGTCCTGTCGCTTGATGTAGCCCCCGCTATAGCAACGCAATAGCACGAGTTGTTCTGTCGGGAAATCAAAGAACCAACCGATCAAGCTGTGCAAGTCTCTTTCAAGCTTGAGGAGAAGCTCAATTTGAAGGCCTAAGGAGATGTTATGGGCTTCGGGCTCAGTTATCTAGTTATTTTATTATTCGAATCTAGTTGTTATTTTATTGTTCGAGTTTAGTTGTTGTTTAGGGTTTTAATGTTTACCCTTGTCTTTGGTATTTACGCTTATGCCATTATTTTCTTATATGAGGAGGCCTTGGAGTCATGCAAGGTTATAAAAAGAAGTAAATTCTATTCCCTTGTCTTGTTATGAGATTTTGGTAGCTCTCTCCACCCGAGCACCCCCCAGCTACGCAACTACGATTTCGGCTTTGCAGTATCCCCTCCGCCACCTCTCCGGCGAGCACATATCATATTCCTACATTGCTCACATTCAACTATGATGCAAATTGGTAGTATAGCCATTGAATTATTTACATCCTCCCTTTTGATATTTGCTTTATTAAGTGGAGATATTTGAAACTTCTTTTCACAAGATATCTTGATGAAATATTATTTGCAAATTAAAACATAAAAAAAGTTGCGTGATGGCTTGCTTTACTTGCTATCCTATGTGAAATTTTGAGTTATTTCACTTTGCTGTAATATAGTTTTGTTTACATATATTGTCATATTTTTCGAATTATTAGGTCCCGGATTGTGTAACTTCGAGATTTAAAAGTTAGCTAACTTTTCTTAAGATATCAAACCCGCCCCTTTTTCTCTAAAATGAAATGGATTTGCCTTCAACTATGATTTATGGTTCTATTTGAATTCTGAACTAGCTGTTTTCCATTGATATTTTGTAGTGTAGTTTTATTGTCATTGAATATCCCATGCCCTTACAGAAATTAATTTGCAGGGAGGTATATGCAGTATCTATTGTTGGACCTTTTCCTACCGCTGTTACAAATCTGTTGGATTTAACACGACTGTAAGATTTTCAAATTGGGCTTTTCCCTCTTATTTTTAGCTAAGTTAACAAATCATCCTCTTCTCATGTGCTAGTCATGGTGTGTAGGTATAATTGAATTCAGTAGAAGTTAATTTTGATGTAGCCTTGTTATTATCTTGGTAAGATGGCACATAATACTGTGCTTTGCTCATGCTTGCCTTTGAATGCTGATAGGTTCAATATGTGCGCTAATCTACTTTCGGCATTTGATTTTTTCCATCAAACCATTTGGGGATGTCTTGAAATTGTTTATTTCCAGTGCTAAAAAGGCTTATCATAATTTCATTTTTTCTGATGATATTATTCCATTTATACCTAATAATTCAAAGACGGATTGACTTCAATTCTTGGTGAAAAGTAGCAATCCTTACAGTTTTGTTGCTCCATACTCTTAATTAAAGTTGAGTGCAAACATTTTTTATTTGCATGATTTGGAAGAGAAATTTGTTGAATAATAGTCCTATGCCAGATTCTTAGGTTGTATTGTTAAAAAAATTAATATAATTTGAAGTGTTCATGCATTCACTCTTCATGTATGGTTACCGATATTAAACTGAGCATCATCTCAGTTTTTATACAACTGATTTAGATTCAGCTGCTTTTTCATGTAAGATGCAGCTTTTTAGTCAAGTTTAGATATCATGAAAGATTCTTTATCAATATTGAACTAATCAACCTACAGAGATCTGCATAATAACAAGCTTACTGGGCCAATCCCTCCTCAAATAGGACGGCTGAAACACCTAAAGATACTGTACGTCTTCACTTCTTGCTTTTCTCTCTTATCCATTTTATGCAATTTTTTGTGTGCACTTTCCATGATAGTCCTGTCTCTTGTATGATGTTGTTGGAGTTAACGTTTTTTTTAATTCAATTTTGTTTAATTCAGTTTGTTATTGTTTATGGTTACCAGAGTTAGATTTGTTGAAACTGTGCTCTTCAATATTCTATAGAAAATTGATATTAATTCCTCCGATGTTAGGGAGAGGATGAACCTTACTAGATTCTTTCTTTTCCATTATTTTATGAACTTTTAACTTGAATAGATCTATCTTGTTTGCTACAATGGATGGAAATCGAAAAACAGAGAAAACAGTTTCATACATGCATCATAAACCAGGGACCCTTCATTCAATACACAAAAGAACAAATACAAACTATTACATATAAAATAAGACCACTGATTCAAGATCTAATCATGTATAACTACACCTAAAGCTTTGGAGCTAATGCAGAACAACTCCCTATATGCGTGGACAAGAAAAGCTGAAAATACATAATAAAGCCAATGATTTAGTCAAAACTACTAATTAAGCCGTACTTTAACACCCTTCCTTAAACTAATGTCTATTGAAGCCAGTTTAGGAATGGGATTCAGTGGCCAACAACGCCATCGTTTTTGATGGCATCCATTGAATTGCAAACTCCAAACATCAGAGGTTCACAAAATCAGCATGTTTGAGGGACTTAGGGCACGTTTGGCACCGTCGCGGCGGTCGTGAACGCTATTACGCTTCAAGACGAAATCCGGACTAGGGGAAGGGCCGACGGTGAGAGGGAGAGAAGAGGGAGGCCAGGGTTGGGGGAGAAAACCAGGGAACAACCCTTTGATATTACTTCGAAGATGAAATCACATGTACATATTTAGCCCCTTATATAGGGGGGGGGGGGTCCAGACATAACATAGCAATATACCAAAATAACAAATACTAAAATAGCAACATACCCAAAAATACTACAATACCAAAACAACAAAACATAATAAGAACTAATTATTAAGTTTCCTCACTGGCCGGCCCCACTCGTGCCCGTGTCCCGTCCGCACCCATGCCCGACTCCTCTCCGTTGGACCCGATTTCTTCCGCACCCGCCTGACGCCTCCCTCGTCTTGTGTATACCCGCCATGGTTGCTCATTGTCATGAATATCGGTAACAATACCGCCGTCTGAAAAATTTGCCTTGTTCTCAAGGCAGAAGTCAGTAAACTATCGGCAAAAATCATCCCTCAGTAGCCACATGATCGCGGACGATGGGCGTTGGTGCCACGCCACGAGGAGCTCCTTCGGGTCCGCGCCGCCGGGTAAATGGTGTCGGCGGTCCAGAATGCTGTGCGGATAAGTGGGGGACGATGTCGGAGTACTCCAGATCGCTTGGGTATGTGGTCCATTGTCGGGTGATCACCCACAACTCGGCGCAACTAAGAGAAGTAGAAGACCAGGTGAATGCGGCTCTCTTCGGGAAGTTGAATCTTGTAAGCAACAACCCCAATCCGGGCTAGGACGGTGAATGGTCCAAAGAACGGTGTGAGCTTGGGATACGACCGTTTGGCGACTGAGAGTTGCCGGTACGGATGCAATTTGATTAAGAGCTTTTCCACGACTTGAAATGATAGGTACCGACGTCTGCGGTTGGAGAAAGACGTCATCTGGGCACGACGGAGGTGGTGCTTGAGGATGTCCAAAATAATGTCCCGATCCTGAAGATGATGCGCCAACTATGTGGAAGACACTCCCCGGGGAGATGCCGAACTGCGTCTGGTGGTGGGCGGCCGTAGACGGACTGGAATGAAATTGTGCTCGCGACATGGTGGTAGGTGGTGTTGTAGGAATAGTCGGCCCAACCCAATCACTTGGCCCAAGTTCCCGACCTCTCGTCGATAAAACAACGTAATTACGTCTCCAAGTAACGGTTGAGAACCTCTGATTGGACATCCGTTTGCGGATGATGGGTGGAGCTCATGCGGAGGTGCATGCCTTGAAGGCGAAATAAGGACGTTCAGAATCTGCTCAGAAAGAGGGGGTCGTGATCGCTCATGGAGCGCGGAAATCCATGAAGGCGTACGACTTCAGAGATGAAGCTGTTGGACACTCCCGCCGCTGTATACGGGTGCCATAGAGGAAGGAAATGTGCGTACTTGGAGAGTCGGTCCACCACCACCAGGATGCAATCGAACCAGTTGGACCGCGGTAGGCAAGTAATGAAATCCATGACAATGTCCTCCCAAAAGTGGTCCGAAATGAAACATGGTCTCATACTTTGCTTTCTGACATGGAAGGCAGGCAACTACATGGGCTTTTACCTGCTTGAACATTTGAGGCCAGTAGAGGGACGCCGCTAGGCGCCGGTAGGTGCGAAAGGCAACTACATGGGCTTTTACCTGCTTGAACATTTGAGGCCTTCAGAAGGTGTCGCATGGAACTCGGCCAGAAGGCGGGGGATGAGCCGAGAGGCCGCGGAGAGCACTAAGCGTCCACGGTAAAAGAGCCGACCGCCCACTAACAAGTAGGGGGTGGCTGCCCTGGTTGGCAATGAGGGCGGTCCGAATGGAGGCCAGGTGCGGGTCCCTTTCTACATCATGCTGGATCGAGGCGACATCCTCCCAAATTGGGAGAGAGATAGCGCGGAGTTCGGGGGACTGCACTTGCCGGGAGAGAGCGTCCGCCGCCTGATTGGTGCGGCCCAGTCGGAACTCGATAGTGAAATCGTATCCGAGGAGCTTGGCCACTCAGGGTTGCTGCGCTGGCGTGGTGATTTTTCTGCTGTAAGAGTTACCACAAGCTGTAGTGATTGGTACAGACGATGAAGGTGCAGCCCAAGAGGTATGGCCTCCAATGCCGAATTGCTAGAATGAGCGCCATGAGTTCATTGTCATAGGCCGAATTGCTTCGAATCGTGCTGGAAAAGTCCCGACTGTAGTAGACGATGAGAAGACCACCTTGCATAAGAACCGCGCCCACGCCGGTGCCTGAGGCATCACACTCCACGATGAATGGCTAGGTGAGGTCTGACATGGGCAACACGGGGCCATTGACGAGTGCCGCTTTGAGGGTGGTGAAAGCGAACATGGCCGTCAGGGTCCACGTGAAGGGTCCCTCCTCTGAAGTCCTAAGCTGCTGCGTTAGGGGCCAGGCCAATGCGCCGTACTCCCAGATGAAGCGTCGATAGTACCCAGTCAGACCCAAGAAGCCCCGGACATCCCGCTGGGAAGTGGGGGTCGGCCAGTGTAGAACGGTCGCCACCTTGTCGTCGTTCATGGCCACGCCTTTAGCCTAGACATTAGCTGAGATCGTGGGCCAAATAGCTGACAGTGGTCACGCCAAACGAGCACTTCTTGCGGTGGAGGACCAGATGATATTGCCGAATCGTCTCGAGCGTGCGACGCACATGACGAAGATGCTCCTGCCAGGATGAGCTGTATACTAAGATATCATCAAAAAAGCAAGGACATGTTGTCTGAGTACCGCTCAGAAGATGTTGTTCATGGTGGCCTGAAAGGTGGCTGGGGAGTTGGTAAGCCCAAAGGGCATGAACAAGAACTCGTAATGCCCGTCATGTGTCCGGAATGTTGTCTTCGGAACGTCTTCTGGCCGTACCCGGATCTGGTGGTACCCTGCCAAGAGGTCAAACTTCGTGAAGAAGGCGGCTCCTTGGAGTTCATCCAGAAGCTCCTGAATGATTGGAATGGGGTACTTTTTGGGAACCGTGGCTTTGTTCAACTCCCTGTAGTCGACGCAGAAACGCCAACTTTCATCTTTCTTGCGCACAAGGAGGACCGGGCTGGAAAAGGGGCTGGCGTTGGGCTTGATGAGGCCGCCCATGAGCATCTCCCGCACTAGACGTTCGATCTCGTCCTTCTGAACATGTTTGTAGCGATATGGCTGAATGGAGACGACTACGGTGTGCGGTGCTAGCGGAATGGCATGGTCAGTGGCTCGCATCGGTGGTAAGCCTGTGGGGGTGGTGAAAACATCAATGAACTCGTCAAGGAGTCGAGAGAGTTTGGAGGGCAGCCCTGCGGTGCTCGTTGGTGCGGATTGCAGCTGCCAGAGCCAAGCTGAGAACTCCACGTCGGAAGTGCGGCAGATGGCCCGAAAGGGGAACGGTGTGCGGAGGAGAGTGGAGTCCCCCACGAGGTGGCAAGGAGACCCTTCCAGGAAAACCACATAGACATCTTGACCCAATTGACTCGAACATCGCCCAATGTTGCTAGCCATGCGATGCCCATGATCATGTCGACGCCGCCCAATTCTAAGACATAAAAATCGGTCGTCACCAAGCAAGGTCCCAGGGTCACCTGCACGACGGTGCATGAGCCTGCGGTCGGATGTCGGCGACTGTCGCCTAGACAGACAGAAAAATCCAGTAACGGAGTGCATGGAATGGAGTGGTGCTAGACCAAATACTGAGGAATAAAGTTGTGGTTGACGCCGCTATCAATCATAATGAGGACCAGTTGCCCCTGGACGAAGCCGACCAACTTCATTGTCCGAGGCTCGGAGATGCCGCCCACCGAGAAGCATGTGAGGTCCAAGCGATTGAAGGTGGCACCGCCGACCTCTGGGGGTGGCGGCTCGTCAGATATCTCAAGCGCCTCAAAGTCCTTCCGGGTGATTTCGGAAGTCGGATCCCCGATGATTGCATGGAACTCTTTCACGGTGCACTCGTGATTTGGAGAGTAAGGTTGCCGGCATCGGAAGCAAAACCCCTTTTTCCAGAGCTTGTTGTAGTCCGCGTTTGACAGGCGGTGAGTGGCCGGAGGGCGGCCCGACCGAGGCCCTCCATGGGGCGGTTGCCGCGGACCGAAATCCCGCGGTGGTGGTGGTGGCCGGGAAGGAGGGGGTGCAATGGTTGTCGGTGGCCGGTCAAAGAGGTCCGCTTCCACTACCCGCGCTTCCACTACTCGAGTGCTTCAGAGACTGTTTGTGGGTGGTTGGTGCGAAGGCGAGAACGAATCGCTGGAAGGAGGCCTTGCGTGAAGAAATCCAAGTAGTGGTTCGGCGGAAGGCCCGGAACGTGTGTCACCAGGGCGACAAACTCATTGATGTAGGCGTCTTGGCCCGAAACCTGTGTCCCATCGAACGCCGGAATCTCAATCCGGCGGAGGTGGGCCGGGGCGCAGTCTGCCGTGGTGCAAAAACCCCATGTGGTCGGGAACGGTTGGCATTGGTAGCGGTGGAGGGACCGAAGGGCGATTAACTGCCGCGGTAAGTCCTCGAAGGAGGAGCGTGAGGCCCGCAAGGTGGGCTTCAATGTGATCCATGTGCTGAGAGTCCGAGTTGGCCGCGATGGAGGCATTCTCGTCGGCGTGGAGGGCCATGACCCGAGTCTTGGGCATGAACCGCGGCCAGGAGTGGCGACAATGAGTGCTGGGCGGCAACAATTACTGGAAGAGGGCGGCCCGACACGGCAAAAGGCGGCGAGGAGGAGAAGCGGCCACTGGAAGGACGCCGAAGCTGCAGGAGGGCCTCCAGAAAGCGGTGAAGAAGTTGGAGGGCCGTCGGGCACGGACGTAAAGGTAGGTTGGTGTCGTAGCCGAGCGGAGAGGGCGCTGACAGAGGTTTTGGGCGCTGGCGATGCTGGAGCAGGCGGTGGAATGTTTGATCGGGGCGCAGAGAACTGGCCCGGCGTGCGAAACGACAGATGCAGGTGGAAGAGCAACGCAAGGGCGTTGGTGGAGATTTAGGGCGCTGGCGCCGCTGAGTTGGCGACGTAAGGTGCAATCGGGGCGCAAAGAAGAGGCCTGACGCGCGAATCAGCAAAAGCGGGCGGAAGAGGGAAGCGGAAAATCGACGCAATCCCGTAGCAATGCCGCTATCGGTAGTTGGCCGAAGGCGCAATCTGTAGCTGGCGGAAGTGCCGATCTGTAGTCGGCGGAAATCACGATCTGTATTTGACGGAAGCCGTGCTCGCTTAACCGAAGGAGGCGAAGCTGAGGAATTAGAGTTCGGAAGAACTCTAATCAAGGGCAGGTCGAACCAGTTGTTAGCGAAGAGAGAAATTGCGTTGCATTAAACCAAAGAACGATACAATCGAGAACGAGTTCTCGCCAAACATCCAGAGGCTGGGTCTTCCTTGACACTCCACTCTCCAAGAGAGCCAAAACCCTAGACTTCAAAAAGTTCCCCCCTAAAGAATCTACCACTCATATATATAGGTGAGTGGGGGAAAATACAAATTACAGAATTGTCCATGAGCTACATAAATTAAAATAGCTTGTGGCGGCCGCTTCGTATCAACAAAAACGGGAGGCAATGGGAGTCGATGAGAGGCAATGAGAGGCGAGGTCATCGGGGGGTCGTAAGGGCCGGTAGTGGCAATGGGAGGCGGTTGTAAAACCGGCAAGCTCGTCGGCAACAAAAACGAGGGCGAGGGAGGCTGGAGGAGGCGGAGGCTTTCCGTGCGACTGGGGGACGTGGGCTGGATTTCCGGGAAACATAATTTTCTCAGTTTCCCGATTTATTCCAAGCTCCTCTTTAGAATAAAGGAGGGCGACTTTTATAGAGTAGAAGAAATTTTAATTGCCTTTTAAGAGAAGGAGGCCGACTCTTTATTAGGCTTTTTAAGATAATGAATTACCTGCGAGAGGAATTAATTTCTTAATTTCAGTTAACTTCTCTTTTTTGCTTTCATTTATTTAAAATAATTCCGAAATGTGGTGTAAAATTAAATTTTTGCTTAATCTCATTTGTATTTTAACTAATATAAAATATTTCTCTTATTGTAGATATTCTTTAAGCATGTTTGCTGTAATTAACATGTCAGCTAATATGACGGATATTTTTATTCATGGACTTACTGGACGCTCACCCCAATAAAGCAGTAACAACAAGCACGAACGAGTTGCGCGATACAAAATAAATGAGTACATGCGCGATTAAAATATGTGTGCTAAAATAAAGATATGCGAGTAAAATAAAGACATAATGCATTGATGCGACGCAAGGTACATCACATACTCCACGGCCTTCACAATATCCTACGGCACAAGGAAAGGTCTATTAAATGGAAATTGCAAGTGTAGAATGGAATGGACAACGGAAAGATAGTTGTTGTTGATAGCAGGGATCAAGAGCGAAGTAGGCGCCTGCATTAGTGTCCCACATCAACATGCTTTAAAGACCTTTTGGAGAAATTTAGACCCTGATTTTAAGCTCATCTTTAATATCATTTTCCAATTGTTTCCAATGCTATGTGATTTCATCTTTCTGAGTCTGTACCTATCACTAATTGTTTTATTGTAAATTAAATAGTAAATGATGAGGAATGTCTCAGATTGTTTCTATTGGCTCCCTCTCTCAATATGAAGTGTGACCAACACTTAGGCTTGGGCTAAGTTTATTGACATTCATCCAAAACAGTAATTCTCTACAGTCCAGTTTTTGCATGTATGTTCTAATTTCTGATAAATAAATGCATATTCTCTAGCAGACAGGTATTTCATTATATTTTACTTCGTTCATTTTGCTCTAGCATTATTTAGTTGTTTACATAACCTTCAACCATCGAACTATGGTTCGTCTTCTCTTTCCATGCATATTTTTATGGAACTTTTAAAATCTAATTTACTTGCTTTTCTATATGGTTAGCAATTGCTTGGTGTTGATTTGATTCCATTAACATTTTGCAGTAATTTAAGATGGAATAAGCTACAAGATATACTCCCTCCTGAGATTGGAGAACTTAAGAAGCTAACTCATTTGTAATTCACTTACAAATCCCACTTCTCTTTCTTCTTCCATTTTTGTATCACCAAGACTAATCAGCAGTTCCGCAGGTATCTGAGCTTCAATAGTTTTAAGGGGGAAATTCCGGTGGAGCTTGCTAGTTTACCAGAGCTTCGCTATCTTTATCTACACGAGAATCGTTTCACTGGAAAAATTCCTCCAGAGTTGGGGAATCTTAAAAACCTGCGACACCTGTACGGTACCATCTCTATATCTTCTTCCTTTTACTTATGTAAAGTTATTGCTGTTTGGTTAAATGTAAGCTGCATTGGGTAGTGCGAAGTTGACCACTTTAGATATTTGGTTGGCAGGGGAAGTGGGAAGTTATTTTTTCGCAAAGAAGTGGCTAAACAATTGATACACAATAGCCGAATCAAGATTGAAGAATTGAATTTGCATTGCATTAAACGACAAATGATACAATCGAGAACAAGTTCTCGTCAAGCATCTGGAGGCTGGGTCCTCATTGACACTCCACTCTCCAAGAGAGCCAAAACCTAAGAATCCAAAGATACTCCTCTGAGCATACTACCACTCCTCTATATAGGCGAGCGGGAAAATACAAAGTACGATAATGCCCATTGTCTAAATAAACTAATAACAGTGTGCGGCGGCCGCGTCATATCAACACGCCCCACCCGAAAAATGACCTTGTCCTCAAGGTCGAGGGCCAAAGGGGTCGTCAAAAAGCGTCATCGGATCTAATTTCCCGGAGTTCGGATCAGTATCTTCAGATCCCAACAACACACAGATTACTGAGAGGGCAGACGTGGGTGGGTGAGTAGGGTTTCTCACTGCGAAAACAAAGGCCCTTGCGACGGAGCTCGATTTGTTGTTGGTAATACAGATGATGGGGTCGTCGGGGGGTCTGTGGATGTGGAGCTGGCAGCTGCAGAGGCAGAATCGATAGCTGGGGCCCAGGTGGGGGCAGAGGGTCCACGTGCGGAAGAGGTGGCGGTAATGGCTCGGCGGTTGGGTCGGCCGGGTTGAGGAGGGTGGTGGAGCTGGGTAGAGTTCCTCGTCGAATACCTAGCCCGCTCCATTGCACGGGTAAGAGTAGTCGGGTTGTGCACCCGAAGGCGCGCGCGGAGGTGGAGGTGCATACCCGTCAGGAAATAACTCAAGTAGTGGTCGAGGGCCAGGCCAGGAACATGTGTAGCGACCGCGATGAATTCGCCAATGTCGGTGGCCACGGAGTCAGACTGGCAAACGAAGCTGAGGCGCTCTAAGGCATTACCCGTCTGGCGAATGTTGTAGTGTCGGAGGAGTTCCTCCTTCAATGTGGGTCGGGGAATGTCAGGTACCTACTGACGCCTAGCGCATCCAATGCAGGTTGAAGAACTGCTCAGCATAGGCGATCCACCCGAGTGGGTCGGTGTCATTGAACACAAGAATCTCAATTCGGCGGAGATGGGTCAGAGCACTGTCCGACGCGGGGTGCAAAAACCCTACGTGGTCGTGAACAGTTTGAATTGGCGGTGGCGGAGGAGGGGCCAGAGAGCGATTAACTGTCGCAGTAAGTCCTCTGAGGAGGACCGTGAGATCCGTGGCTTGCGGAATCAGACGATCTGGACTAGATGCGCGGTGTCGCCGAAGCGGAAGTGGCGCGGAATCGCCGAAGCGGGAATGACACGGAAGCGGCTTCGTTGAAACGGAAGAGGGAGGCGCTGAAATTAGGGCTCGGGAGAACCCTAATCGAGGGAAGGTTGGACCAGATGATACACAATAGTCGTTTAATGATTGAAGAATTGAAATTGCATTGCATTAAACAACAAAAGATACAATCAAGAACAAGTTCTCGTTAAGCATCCAAAGGCTGGGTCCTCCTTGACACTCCCATCTCCAAGTGAGCCAAATACCTAAGACTCTAAAGATACTCCTCTAAGCATGCTACTACTCCTATATATAGCCATACAGACGAGTGGAAAAATACAAAGTACGATAATATCCATGAGTTACATAGACTAATAACAATGTGTGGCGGCCGCGTTGTGTCAACAATTCTTAGCTAGTTAATTCTTATGTAATTTATGACATAACATAATATAAAATAAATATTAATAATATATTATTATTATTAACCGTTAATGCATAACTGATTCTAGTATATTAAAGTAATATATATTAGATATGTGATAAATATTTTTAATTGATTATAAATATAATATTCATTATATAGATATCTCTATATATTTTTATAATCCATATACTATTTTAAATATGTTAAAATTATTTATTCACTGTATATAAGTAGAAGGGGAGCCTTGGCGCATCGATTGAGGTGTTACCGTATGACCTGCGGTCACGGGTTTGAGTCCTGGAAGCAGCCTCTTACAAAAATGCAGGGTAAGGTTTGCCTACATTTCACCCTTGTGGTGAGACCCTTCCCCGGACCCTCGTTGTGCGGGGATGCTTTGTGCACCGGGCTGCCCTTTAGTGTATGTAAGTAGACATATTTGATTATAAATGCATATATTCTTAAACTTGCACACAATTTATAAAGCAATAGCATAAGCTAATATATACCATATAGCATATATTATTTTATGCTATTATTTTTTAAATTTGTGTAGGGTGCATGCATATGTATAATTATAATTATGCATTCAATGTGTGTGCTCTCTCTATATGTATATATATATGTATGTATAATTGTATATTTATAATGTGTGCATGTTTCTCTCTCTATATATGTATGCCTGTATGCATGTGTATTTATTATACATTTTCAATTATTATGAAACTTCTTCCACAAACTCTCATCTTTAGAAGTACGAGAGGGTAATCAACTAGGCCATAAGCATATGGAAACCATTAAAAAGAACGATGAATGTTCAAGTTATTGTTTTTATACAATACAGAAATGAAAAGATCCACCAAGAGTGACATAGGGAAGGGATATGAGATTGGACACTAAACAATGCCAACCTTAGGTGCAGTGTCTGTGTCTGTGAAGTGAACCCTGCTAACATAAGATGACATATGCATGCAGATAATGATCCAACAATAAATTATAAATAATAATAGTAAGACATAAAATCCACGTAGTTATCATAAATAGATTGCTAGTAATTTTAATAGGCAAGCAAATTAAGTTTTCCTCTGATTGGAGGACCAAAAACTAACACCCCCAAGCTATAATGGTCCTGCAAATTATGAATACTCCCAAAACAAATAAATTATCAAGAAAAGACATCCATAATCATATAAATATTCAAATCCGTACAATAATAGAAAGGAATAATGGAACCAAACTACAAAGCACTCACAAATGAGAGTCCGTCGTTGAACAATTGGAGATCCGGTGACGGGGCTGTTTGGTTGTGCCGGATAAGGGGAAGGGGTTGTGGGGAGGTAAGGAGTGAGACAACTGTTCAGAGATGGAGGCCTGGCCAAAATCTGAATGCTGGAAGGGCTTTGGAGGGGGGAATTGATGCAGGTGCAGACAACAGCCCTGAACAGTGCCTGTTTTAGCCGGCTGGGTGGATTTGTGGTTAGAGGGAGGTTGGTGGAAGAAGAGTAGGCGGTTGGGGACTGTTTGAGTCTAGCCGGCTACAGAAAACAACTTTGGGTTGGGGACTGTTTGAGTCCAGCCGGCTACAGAAAACAACTTTGGATTGGGCGGTTTAGGCAGGACAATGGCTGGCTGGTTGTAGGGAAGAGGGGTTTTGGCAGCCCACTGAATCCTGAAGGATAAGGGTGATCTGCTGCTGAGTTTTAGGTCTAGTACATGAGGTTTGGTGGTTGTGCAGAGGAAATGATGGCTATTTGGTAGAGAAAGATTGATGGTGGTTGCTGGTACGGTGGACGGTCAATGAAGATAGGGCTAGGGGGAGGGACGGCAAGTAATGAAATACAAGGAAATAATCAGGGGCATACCAATGAAGTGGCATCTTGGGATTCTATGGAGTTGGTGCCATTAGAGATCGTTGGATTTCCTCTCTTTATATTTATAATAAAACATGACTAGGACAATTATCTTGTGATGTAGGACAAGCGTCACACATGCCTGCCTTTTTGGCATCACCACTCGGGGGCCCACCCGATATCACCACCATACGACTTTCATCAAGGTTGCGGCCAGTACACCCCAACCAGCTCACCGCGGATTAGTTGGTGATGAGAGCGCTGGTGAGAGCCTCTTATCTAGGAGGTTAGGGGATCGAGACCCGGCCTCAACAACCTGTCGCATGGTGAGGATTTCATGGCAGAGAGCTGGTTGGGGTGTATGGACTGTAAACTTGATGAAAGCCACCTAGTGGTGATGCCGAGTGGGCCCTCTGGTGGTGATGCCATGGTGGCAGGCAGGTGTGGCGTCTGTCTTGCATCATAAAAACACCCTTTTATTGTAACACCCCATCCTAGTTTATCAACAAATCAGCAGTCCGGTCGGGTCCAGCGATAAGAAGTAAACTAAGAAACAGTGTTAAACTAGTACAAAACAGACATAAGTGAAAAATACTGCAATTTTAACGTACAACGGAAGTAGAAAGTGCAAATAAGGGTAAAAGTGTACCTCAACAAACTGAATTCACAGAGCCACTAGAAAGATGAAAAACCAAATAACTGAATATCTGAAATACTGTAATATATCTGGTACAAGGAGAAACTCTAAAACATTAACATTACAAGTGTCCAATACTAAATAGTACGGTATTAGAAGTAAAACAACTGAAAGGGAAAACAAACTGTATGAGCGACTGCATAAAAACACTCATCCTAGGCGCAATTTCCTACCCGAGTCCCCTGTAAAAACACGCCCAAAATGGGTCAGCCCAAAGGGAGAGTAAGAAAAACTATTTCTCCTAGTCACACTAAAATTTATTTGGAAATAAATGCATGCATGCTTTAAAAATAAGTTTTACACTAAAAAAAAAATTTATGTTTGTGTGTTATGCATGTTCTGGTAAAGTATTAATGACAACATGTAATGTATGTTTTAAATTTACACATTATCTAGCATATTTACTCAAGTTTTGAAAGTTGGTTGTCTAAAATATTCTCTAACGTTCGGTCTACACTTGAGTTCTAGGTGGCTCATGTTTGGCATTCTTTTAAGTTCTAAGCAGAGTAGCTTCTATCGCACAATATTAGTCTATCGATCTGAGTCCCACTAACAAACTCAGGTGTTCTAGTGTCTCACGGACACACACTTGAATCTACTAACCTTCTAAAACATGGTAACATCTCCCAAAAAAAAGACTCATAAGGTACGCTACCACCCATGACAAAGATAGTGCGCCTTTATCAACACGGGAGAAAGTCTCTATCGTGCCCACCAAAAATCTTCTATCTAGTACTACTCTGCTTACGAATTCCTTTGCATATTTTGAGCAGTGACTTTTATTATTTACTCAAATAAAATCCATAATCATATGTTATATGTTTCTCGTATTCTAAATGTCTAAGTGAGCAAATGTTTCAGACATTTTTCGTAATTATGAATGTCTAACCAGAGGAAACTGTTGGAGTAATTTGCCAGCAGGACACGTGTGTGTGGGACCCACCCCGTGGCTTTCCCCATCGCGTTCCTGGTCTGGGTGTTGACCCCGGTGGGCCCCCTGTGGTGAAATATCCCCGCGGTCCTGTGGTTGGGATTAGTCCCACATCGCTCGCAGCGCTCGCTCCTCTGTGTTTATGTACCCCGCCACCATTCATCTCAACACCTGGGTTTTGAGATGCGATATGGGTTGACGGGTTCTCACATGGTATCAGAGGATGGTTGTTGTAACATCTAAATTTGTGACGCGAAATTAAATTGTATTGTAGGGTCGAGTCGCGACAATTTCTGACCGAGGCAGCGCGTCGTCAAGGTATAATGTTACTTTTTCTAATGTTAGCGTCTGTTAGTTTATTTAGCGCGTTAATTATTGTGCGTAACACATTTAAATAATTGATTGTGATGCGCGCGGTGAAAATGAGTTATATTCTAAGGTTTTGTGAGTTGGGTGTGCCAATAACCATCTTTATTAGGGTGTAATTTTGGTATTAAGGTGGGGAGGTGATTATCAAACCGACCCCACGGTTGATTTTAAAACCGCTGCAGCCGATTAGAAATCCCGCACGCCTTTTCTATCGGGAGAAAACCGCAAGCCAGTCCGTCTTCTTCCGCCTCCCGCTAGCAGCGCACCCGACGAAAGCCGGGCTTCCGCAAGCCCTAGTCGGCGGCCTTCCTCCCTCCAGGACTCATCTCAGGCTTCTCCTCCCTCCTCTGCAGGCGCCGGGGAGTACTTCTTTTCTTTCCTTGACCGTGGGAGAAGCGGGTCTAACCCTAACCGGAGAAGTTGAGATCTGTTTTTGATTTCGGTGAGTCTATTTCTCCTTTATCTCCTTTCCTTCGTAGAAATCCTTCGTTTTGGAAACAAAAATAACTTAGTTTTCGATTTGTTTGCCCTATTTAGGTTTTGGTGATCATGATCCTCCGCGAATTTTGTGTGGGACGCTTTGAGAGCCTAAATCACTCCACGAAAAGGTAATATTTGGGTTTTAACGCTTGTATTTTGTAACCCTAGTTGTTTTGGAAATTTTCCACCGGAAACCTTAAAGGGGAAAAATTATAAAATTGGGTTTGCCTTAAATTGCAGGACTTCGGTGGCCTCGGGGCAACACTCTGAAGGTCACCAGCAGTAGAATTGCCTTAGGAAGAGAAGATATCGCCGCGCCGAGTCTACGAGCGCCGTAGCACCGCTGTAAGGAAACCTAACTTCTGCTAATTAGACATAGTAATAAATATATATGTTGTATACACATGAGTAGATTTATTTCAAGTACCATGACCATGCATAGAAAGGTGTGGTGATAGGAAAATGGTTACGAAAAACGTGTAGGGTGACACTATTCTCTAAGACCCAAGTAGTCAGATCATGAACAATAACGTTAGGTACAAAAGCGTTAACCGTGTACGTAGGTTTGGAATTTGTCCAAACAAGGGCGTGAATGTCCCTTCAAGTCGACCACAAGAAAGTCAAGGGTCGCTCAGTAGTTCACCAAAAAGATATCCCAATCAGAGTAGCATCAGACTGAAAGGTCAATCAGCACGCCTAAGTCATTCTCGTGCTAGGTAGAGGCGCACTACCTCACTCATAAGGCATATGGTATCTTATGAGCAGCATAGTCTTGGGAGTTTACGTCCCTTGAAGACAGATAGTAGATTCGAGATCGTGTCCGCGTGACACTAGAACAATTGAGTTCATCAGATGGTCTCGGGTCGTCAGTTTCAGTTGCGCGTTAGGAGCTACTCTGCCTAGAGCCTTCCAAGTAGATGTGCAAGTTAGAAGCCACCTAGAACTCAAGGATAAACCTGACGTGAGACAGTATGCTAGTTAGTGAACGCCAAGACTTGAGTTAATGAACTAAAAGTCACGTGCTTAGTATGAGTAGATGTTTGACCAGGAAGTAGTGTGAAGGCATGCGTAACATATAACATAAAGGTTTTAATGCACAAAATTGTTTTCTAAAGGCATACATTCATCATATGAAAACTGTTTTTAGTGTCACTAGGAGAAGTTATTTTTCTTTACTTTGACCCTTCGTGGGCAATGTTTTTCAGGTGACCCAGGTGGGAAACTACGCCTAGGATGAGCGTTATGGTGGCGTCAGTTAGTAGTGTTTTACCTTTCAGTTTTTCTTATTGCTAGTAAACACTTGTAAATGTGGTTAATACAACTTATTAATGTTTATTATGTCATGTATCAGACTATTATTGTTAAACAGATTTTCAGTTAATTCAAGTTTAGTCATGTTTAGTGGCTCTGTGAATCCAGATGTCAGGTATGTGATTACCCTTAGCTTACTTTTTAATTTCCGTTGTAGGCCTTAAATTGCTTAGTATAGATTTTTATTACCTGCTGCATATTAGTTTTAATACTGTTTCCTAGTTTTCTGTATATCGCTGACCCGGCCGGACGGCTGATTTCTGAAATACTGGGAAGGGGTGTTACAGTTGTCCTGCTACGGGGGTGTGTTGGAGTAATTTGCCAGCAGGACACGTGTGTGTGGGACCGACCCCGTGGCTTTCCCTATCGCGTTCCTGGTTTGGGTGTTGACCTCGGTGGGCCCCCTGTGACGGAATATCCCCGCGGTCCTGACGTCCTGTGGTTGGGATTAGTCCCACATCGCTCGCAGCGCTCGCTCCTCCGTGTTTATGTACCCCGCCACCCTTCATCTCAACACCTGGGTTTTGAGATGCGATATGGGTTGGCGGGTTCTCACAAAAACAATTCTATTATTTTGGGGCTACACGTATCAGTTGTACATTTTACTGAGTTATTACTTTCTAACAGAAGTTATAATTTTTTTTTATCTATAAGAATTTTTGAATACTGAAAGTCATTTTATTTACCGACTATCTGGTATGTCTAACCAAAAGGAAAAAGAATTTCTTACCGTGTTGTTGCGGCGCTCGTACACCTGACGCGACGACATGATTTTCTAGGTTGTGCTTGGTACCCCTAAAATTTCTTTCTTTGACCAAGCGTCAAGTAGTGACAATCACTTGAAGCCTGAAATTCAGCATATACCCTAATCAATTGGTTGACATACTTACTAAAAACCATCACCCTAGAGTGGAAAAGGACCAAAATGAAACATATGATCACTGATCGATTCATCTATATCCTCGGCTAAGACCATAGCTGAATCCATGCGCTTAGTCAAAGATCTGTTGCCGATTCAGTTACCAAACTTTCTCCGCACCTTTTCTTTATTGCCAAACGCCTTTCCGGTAAGCCAACTCATTTTATTCGCTTCGGATGACGCCTTGGGTTGTTACCTTGTTCCCAAATCCACGGAACCCTATACCGATGGCCAACCAATATATGAATGAAAGGGGTTGCGAACTTCGATTCCTGCGATCGAAAGTGGGGCAAACATATAACAACTGAAATTGTTAGTAGAAGTGTCAAATTTTATTTTCTAGGAGCCGGAAGAGAAGCGGGGGTTTGATTACAAAGTCGAAACTTCAAGAAAACTTACCCCAGAGGACAACAATGCACAGATTAGGGCGGGAGGGGTTGCACCTTTGCGGAAATCAGGGAAAACACTGAAAAAGGGGCGCTAAACACATCAGAAATCCACAACAAGCGTGGAGAAGGAGTCGACTCGGCTAAAGAGCGGTGCTTACCTTCTTAGAAATTTCACGGAACTCTAGAAGTGATCGATGACGGGCTGGATCCTGTTATGCCAAAACCAGGGGTAGAGGACACAACCGCCGACTGCAACTGAAACAACAATAGGGAGCAGCCACTGAAGGAGAAGGATTTGCCTGTGGGGGTATGCGAGAGCAAGAGAAGGTGTCGACGACTTCTCCAGGGTATGTGATTTGGAGCGGGGGAGGCGTGCGCCGACTGTCTCCTGCGGGAGGAAAGAGGAACGAGCGGCTCTAATGGAGAATAGGGTTCCGCACGACCCAGGATTTGCCGGCTTTTAATAAAACCACGGAGAGCGGGCGGTCATAGAAACCGCATAGGAGGAAAAAATATTTGATACACCATTATCCAATTGGGGGAGAAATTTGCCCTTTCTACTTAATTACCAATTGTCACTACTCTTTATCACTTAGAATATTTTTTCCACACCCTAGCGCTAATAAAATAAATAAAAATGTTGTATGCACACTTCCCGACTAAAAATTTATTTATTATCTAACGTACATGATTTACTCATTTGAAATTTATACCTCGACATGACGCTGTCTCTATCAGATTCGCTTGAGATCGGACCCTGCAAATGAATTTTATATTTGCGTCAGCTTATGGATGTTACATTTATGATGCAACACAAGCGTCACACCCGCCTGCCACCCTGAAGTCCCACCAAGGGGCCCACCTGGAGTCAGCACCAAGCGGCTTTCATCAGGGCCTCGGCCCATACACCACAACCAGCTCTCTGCTTGGTGTCACCACCATGCTGCAGGTTGTTGGGGCTCGATCCCCAGACCTCCTAGATAAGAGGCCTTCACCAGCGCTCTCATCACCAACGGATGAGATCGCTGGTGAAGGCCTCTTATCTTAGAGGTATGAGGATCGAGCCCTAGACTCAACAACCTGTCGCATGGTGGTGACTTCATGACGGAGAGCTGGTTGGTGTGTACGAGCCGCGGCCCTGATGAAAGACGCCTGGTTCTGACTTCAGATGAGCCCCCTGGTTGGACTCCAGGGTGGCAGGCAGGTGTTACATCTGTGCTGCATCTTCTTGGACGGCTATGATTAGCTGTACACAATTATTGTCTTATCTTACTAAATAAACATTGAAAATTAAAATAAATACATGAAAATATTGAAATGTCACTCTAAATGTCACTGTGGGCTCGAATTGTCCATCGGACATGCCAAATATGGCAGGTGACCAAATGAGCCTGAATATGTCTTGCAGCTCAAGCTTCAATGTCTTCTCAATCTTCATTAAGGATGCTTCTGTAATGAAATATAATTTTCATTCTAATCTGTGGAGCTTTACTTGCATTCTTATGCTTCCGTGTGTGCAAATGTTTGCGGTTAACTACATGATATTCTAATAATCCATTTGGGTACAGTGATGTGAGCAACAACCACTTAACTGGAACACTGCGGGACCTCATCCGCAATGGTGACTGCTTTCCTTCTCTCCGTAATTTGTAAGTTGAGGACTTTTGATTTTGAATATCTTGGTTATAATTGTTTCAATGCATTAAATTGTTAGCCCAACTTCTCCAAACTGCTACATTTAGGTACCTTAACAACAATCAATTAGGCGGCGGCCTTCCTGATCAGCTCGCAAATCTATCAAATCTTGAAATTCTGTGAGAATTTCTCCTTGAAATTTTGCAACTGGATGTTTTATTAAATTTATTTACGCTTTAGATTCTCTAGGATTTACCTACATTTCACCCTTATGATGGGGCCCTCCCCCAGACCCTCGCTACGCGGGTTTTTTTGTGCACTGGTCTTCTCTTTTTTTAGATTATCTCTAATTTCTGAGGCACAAATTTTGACTGTTGTTTGCTTCTACTTAGGTATCTCTCCCACAACAAGATGAGCGGAGGAGTAACACCCATGCTTGTCCATATTCAGAGATTAACCTATTTGTAAGTTAATTTTCCTTAACAATGTAATGACTTGAAGGGGGAACATACATGTTTTCTGATAGAGCTAATAAAATTTTGAACTATGTTGAACTCAAAAAATTGATAGGGATGAGAAGATGCATTTTTTTGTTGAGTTGGGGGATATTACATCTTATCTATTGCTACTATCATGATTATAGTATGTACAACAAGGTTTTAAGTTACAACATAGTTCAGAAGGGAGTTGGTATCCTTTTGGCACCAGAATCTCGATCACATATGGCTGAAACTGCATCATTGGTGGTGTCACTTGGAGGCAAGTAGGTTATAGATGTGTCATTGAGCACAAAAACTGAATTAATAGTAACGACTGTAATGACATCGCATGTAGATTCACTTACTTTATGAGGATCCAAGGTAAAGTCTTTGATTACAATGATTTTATGATACAAATACACATGATGGTCAACCCTATTCACCACTAAGGAATACTCTGAGCAATCTCTTCGTCTATCGTTGATTTATCATGTCGTTTATTTAATTTGTTGTCTTTATGTAATTTCCTCTTTAATGGGCTATTTGTTCAGTTAGTGCGCCTCCTATATAAAGGAGAGTAGCTAGGTATTATGGGTCTTGTCTAGTGTCTTTGTGACTCTTATGTACAGAGGGATCCTTAGGAGGAACCAACCCCCAAGTGATTGACATGAGTATACCTCATTAAGTTGTATCCTGATTTCAATTAACGCACAATCTATCATTTTCTTTCTTGCTTCCAACTGACCCCTCCCTTGTCTCCGCCGACCATGATTGTTGGGTTTCAGACATGCATGTTTCCCAATGAGAAATCACCCTTCGTCCAGCCGTTGTCTACATCGCGATATCACTGTGTACTCATCTTCAGTGAATTCGACCCTGCGTCACCGCAATTCAGGGCTTGCTGCATTCTCTCATCCTCCCGCTCACAACACATTGCCTTCGACCCCACACTCCCACATCGGCAACTGTCGATTCAACATTGGCTCTCGATCAACCGTCCATCTTTCTATTCAATTACTCCCCAACCTCCAACCGTTCATCAAAGTCGTTCTTTTTTCTATCTCCTTCGTCTACTCTCACGAAAAATACTTGAATTCATCGATGGAATTCCACAGTCGGCTACTCCAGTTAGCAACTTCCTTCTCCCGGCCACCTCAGTCATTCGTTACTCTCCCATCAACAAGTCGTCCTTTTTCTATCTCCATCGCCTGCTCTCGCACAAAACACTTATTATCATGCAATTGTTTCCCTCTGTCTCGTAAATCTGCATCACGTGTTTCCTCCTTATTGGATTCAACTTGATTGTGGTTTGTCTAGTAATCTTGTTTATAAAATTTATTATTGCAAGTTAGTTACTGACTTCAAGTTTTAGACATATTGTAGCCTCAATAATCTTGTTTATATAATTTATTATTGCAAGTTAGTTACCAACTTAGAGTGTTGTTAGCACATATAGTAGTTTCCATATATAGTAACATTTAGAACCCACCCTACATCACAACAGATAAATTGATGCATTGAGTCAAGTTCAAGCTGAATAGCACTAATTGTGAGTGAGCCATCATTCGCTCATGCAAATCTAGTTTGATTTCGAGTGCATTAAACTCGAGCAATTATAGCTCGAGTTTCAATTTTCGAACATTATTGCCGCCCTCTAACCACCCTGCGAAACATTGTGAACCTTCTTAGGTACCTTGACCACAATTCGTTCATTGGAAGAATCCCTGATGGATTATACAAGCATCCCTACCTGAAGGAGATGTAAGTTTACTTAGTTAATTTAGGGTGATGTTATATGCAGGCCATTTTCGATTATGTGCAGTCTAAGGATAAATACAGGCCAAACTAAAAAAAAACCATGGGAAACTGTGAACCCGTATAGGCCTTGGCTTGCACATAATCATTATGAAATTGCGCGGCCTAAATTTAATGCTTGGAAATGGCTTGTGCTCCGGTTATACTTATATTTACAACCAGAACTGGGCTTCAGGTACATTGAAGGCAACAATTTCAAGCCTGGAGCAAAATCAAAGGGAACCCATAAGGTGCTCGATGTTATCGATACAGACTTCTTGTTTTAGTCGGCATATTTAGTTGTTCGTCTCCGGCGAAAATGATTTTGTTTTTCTTTTTACAAAATTATAGAATAGCTTCTCTAAGTCACAAATATTCCTGTAAAATGTAGCAGAACTGCCTGTGCCAAAGAATGTATTGAAGCTATTTTTAACTTGGAGGAAGCATATGCTTATAACTGCCAATTAGGAATGCTTGGTTTTCATCTACTCTTCTTCTCTGGTTCTTCGCTTGAAATTAAAACGCGATGTTATAAGCAGTTCTATAATGGCTAAGCGCATTCCATTCATATTCACAGTCCAATGATTTTAAATGTTTTTAGGACTGCGAACAACCGTCATAGGACTGCTAATAACATCGCCCAGATTAAATGTTGATTTGTGTTCTAATGCATGATTCGTGCTAGCGGCTCTCTCGTTGTCACCGCCCACACAACCAAATACCCGACTTCCATCTGTTTCTCTTTATTCATTTATTTTTCCATCCAGTGACTCTATAGCCAATGCCATTTTATCTTATTTATTTAGGTGATTGTTAACCGCAACTCGAATTTGGCTATCCGCACTCCCAATCTATTAAAAATTATGTATTTTTTCTCTCTGGCTTTCTTTAATCGCAACCCACGGAAACCGGACTTAATGGAGAGGGTGCGAACCTCCTTGCGCCGGTGTAATGCAGCAACGTCACAAGCCGATTCCCGCTGAGCTGATAGTGTAGAAGAGCCGCCGGTCTTTGAACCTCCTTGCGCCGATGTTCTATTATACGCCATATCTGTGGTCTTTAAAATTTATGTAAATATTTGAAAGGAAAAAAATTTATTGGAATTGATGAAACATTAATTTCACATTCAAGATATTTGGAGTTTATTTGGGATTTGGGATTTGAGGTTTTTTAGTTGGTATTTGGAATTTAGGGTTTGAGGGTTGAGATTTGGGGTTTGCGATTTATGATTTAGAGTTCGGGATTTGAGGTTTGAGATTTGAGGAAAAATTGAATTGTATTATTTTAGAAAATACTTTTGCCACTTCAAAAAACCTTGAATACCTCAATTCGATTTACGTCGAATAAGAAACTCACTTACGCCGATTTCTAAATGTCGGTAAGAAATTGACTTGCGTCGATTTCCCTGTAAGAAATTGACTTGCATTGATTTCCATGCGACGATAAGATATCGACTTATGTGGATTGTTGCTTTTCCCGTCGTCCGATGATTTCTTCCTTCCCATGCGTCGATATAAATTCAACAAATGCTAATTTCCAATGTCAGAGATGCGAGCGTGATTTTCGTGTGCGTGATTTCTTTACGCGATCTTTGTACGTGCCTTGCCTCATTAATATTACATTGGAGATTTAAGTATTTTTATGCACGATAAAATTTATTTAATATAACCGTTAGAATTAATTACTCGATAACATGATAATTATTTGCGGTTTTTACAAGACTCTTATTTAGGAGGTTTTTCCTAAAATTGTCGCTTACATTTTCACACGATCGTGGTATTACAGTTTTACCTTCTTCCACGTTTATTTAATCAAGTAAAAGTTCGAGTGTTTTGTGTTTCTTCAGTGTGCACATTGAAGTTGTTGAGATCTAGCAGTCTTGGAGAAGTGAGCATCGGTAGTCCTTATTTGTCCTGCATCGAAGGTGCGCACTTATCCCCCATAGTAAGGACATGCCACAGGGCCACGCCCTGAATGACCTTGTACCGCCCCGGGTCGAAGGTGCGCCCCCCTGGGGGGTAGGTCACGGTAACGCCAGGGCATGCCCCCTCGCGTACGCCAAAATGACTGGTAAGGTCCACCCTCGCCGTCTCCAAGTGGCCCCGCCCTGCCCCGCCCTGCCCCGCCCCGGATCAAAGGTACGCCCTTATCCTCTGCGGTAGGTCACGACGCCGTCAGGGTCTGCCCCTCGTGGTTGTCTTGGTCGAATGTTGGCACTTTACCGTCACAATCAACAAATGACTGGTAGGGTCTACCCCTCGTCGTCATCAGCTGACCTCGCGCTGCCCCAGATCGAAGGTGCGCCCTTCTTCCCCGCGGTAGGTCACTACAATCAGCGACACCCCCCGGTCCGGATATTTTAATTATCGCCTGACCAGCAAATTAAGATGTCACCGGGTCTCGTCCTTTGACAGACAACTAGTCAACAACGTCAATACGTCCAAAATCATCACACAAGACAAGTTCAACGCTGAAGCAGAATTGTAAAAGCAATCTAATCCCAAGCAACATATATATATCGTCAAAAGATGATGCAAAGTACAAGAATAAAAATACAAAGACAAACAAAGCAATGATATCGTACATACCCAACTGATAAAACAAACATACAAAGGCAAGACTATTAGTTGCAGACCACGTCCACATCAGACTCAGAATATGTGTCATCATCATCAAAAAGGTCATCAAAGTCAATGCCTGAGACATCACACCCTAGCCTCCTGACTACCATCCAAAGCGCCTTCGATACTCCACGTCTAAGAGCAACATCTTAGATATCCTCCATCTGAGGCTCTACCTCTTTGGTCCAGTCCTTCTTGCGGATCTCCTCGTCAATCAAGCAATGATTGCGCATATAGTCCAAGTAGTCCATATACTCAGCAAGCCCGACAGCCTTCAGCTCCGCCACTCTGAAGAAAGTCGTGTCACCTCAACCTTTGAAGCCCCCAACTTTGTTTCCAAATGAGAAGCCTCCACCAGAGTAGTCTTCAACGACTGCGTGATACCCTCCACCAAGGCTTTCTCCGTCATCAGCGCCACCTGAGCTTCCTTAAGCTCCCCTTCAGTTTAGAGCAAATATGTCGAAATCAAGATATATCTCGATCATGCTCCTCCTTCAAGACGACCAATGAACTCCCTGCCACCCAGAGCTTCTCCTGAAGAGCCAAGTATATGTCCTTCAAACATAAATAATGATTGTTCAACTTGAACACTATGTGGGCCTGAGCTTCTATCTGCAACCAAAAAGGAGAATACAAGTGTCACATAAAGTAATGAAACCAAGAGCCAGAAATAAGAGAGTTTGCTTACCGCATCACTCATCGCCTTCAAAGAGGAAGACACTCGGTGGTGGGGGGTGGGGTGGGGGGGGGGTGGGGGGTGGAAATCCCTAAAGAAGGAACTCAGGGGGCAGAAGATTCAAACATCTCAACCTTTGAGTCAACCAGTATATCCTCACCTCGAGGAGCCTCCTCAGCTGACAATCTCTCTGCCGCAATAAAGGTTGAGGTTCCACATCTGCGTTATTAGTACCCTTCAGAACAACTTCCTTTTCCGGTCACGGACCAGGGGCGCCTCTGCAACACGCTCTGGATTAGCCGATAATTCACATAACCGCAGTTGTCTCTCCTCCACAAATAACAAAATGCTAAACAAATAGTTTGCCAGCTCCCGAGGCTCTATAAATCCCAACACGGGAGAGAAGTCCCATTCTCGTCCCTTCTGATGCCGACAATGATCGGGTAGAAAATTCCAAAGCTCCGACAAACCCCAGGAATTTTGAACATAGCCAAACAACATGTTCCCATGGCGACGATCCATCCGACTCACAAAATCAAGCAAACACTTGTTATTGTAAATCTCAACACGGCTGTCACTGTCAACACGAAGCTCAAACCAATCTCTGAACAAATCCAAGGAGAATTTTGATTCATGCTCTCTGAAGAATGCAACCAACCCCATAATGCGTGTCATCCCAAGTGGAGTAAATTGCGTCAGAGGAACACCACAAAACTTCAAAATGTCAACCACTTACTCGCACGACGGAAATACGAATCCAGACTGTAATATCATCTCATACACTGTCAACCACCCCTTAGATGGATTCTGAACTCTTTCTTCAATATGTGGAACCTTCACTTCAAGATTAGTAGGTATTCCGTATCTTTTTCTCCAAACCGCAATTTGCTTGATGGTAAGAGTAGAGCACAATCGTATTGGGCGACTATGCGTATTGCGCCTCAAAACTTGAAAACAAAACAAAAAGTCATGCAAAAGCCCAAAAACGCACAAGGGCACACGACAAAGCGCACTCACGCCCAAGAAAACACATGAGTACACACCCAAAGCGGGGTGAGCACACACGCCCAGGGCACGCATGCCCAGCGCGTGACCGGTGAGCACGCGGGTGCGCACCCAACGCACATGCATCACGCGCGACCACCGTGCACGCCCAGAATGCGCAGGCACGTGTGTAGCCAGGCGCCTGCGTGAAAGCTCCCACCGCGCGTGCGCACGAATAATGCGCGCGCGCCCAATGCGCGCGCAGGTGCGCGCGTGCCCGTTGCGCATGCAGATACGCACACGCACCGGGTGCCGAGCAGGCACCCGTGCGCGCAGGAGTCCGTATGCAGAAGCGTACGTGCGCGCCTCCGCCTCTGTACACCTCTTCCCCCGTACGCCTCCGCCTCCACGCACCCTCACCTTCATGCATTCCTCCCATTACACATTCAAACGCTTTACAACATACCTTGACATGCACGCCGCCGCTAGTAGCTCTCGCAGACACCCCTCCATTACTCGTTGTCATGATCACCGCAAAAAAAGATTCGTAAAAATTCTCGCTCTTCTCACGCACCGAGGGTTTTGGGGGCATATGATGATGACAAGATAAAATTTATAAAAAAAATGGGGTGTCAATAGTCTGTAACCCATGATCCTCATTATTTTAGTGGGATCATGGGGGCAACTACCACGCGCGTGATCAACAGACCCGATTCCCCGCACCGCCCGCACACGAATCCCACTTCGCTCATCACCCGAGTAACCACACACAACCGACCACCGATGCCCCCAACGTTGGGCGGTCCATGGTCGGCCGACCGCACCAGAAACAGCGTCGGCCACGCCGTGCCCGGCCGCCCGCCAAAGACGTCGTCAGGTGTCCCGCTCCCGGCCTCCCTAGGTACTAGGTCGGGGCGGCGTCGAGCGTCCCGCCCCGACTTCCCTTGATCGGGGCAGCGCCGAGCACCACGTGCCCGACCGGCCTCGATGGAGCCGGTGTCGGGCGGCCCGCGCCGCGACCGCCCCTCCCCGCGGTCGCGCCCTCTCCCGCTGCGGCCAGCCGCTCCGCCGGCCGCGACCCCTCTTTCTCAGTCGGCGGCCGCCCACTGCCTTGTTTGCCTCCTGCTCATGACGGGCCTCCGTCGCCGTCCGATCACCCAATCGCGATCACCTTCGTCTGTTACATGAGTAACCACTTGTGTAACCACCCACTAACCACTAAAATTAGTGATAAATATTATTTATTAATTAATGGCCTATATATAGCCAAAATCGTGGTAATCATATACGCTCTAAACTACATTAGATGTGGTCTACAAATAGTAATTTTGGGTGGTTACGGTGTGCAGATAGCCGGGTAACAACCGTAACCACCTCCTGGAGCCTATAAAAAGGCTCAAGGACCCCCTTCATTTCTAACTTCTTTCCTCCCAGCTTTATTTTTCCTCAGGTCAGAGCTCTGCCACAATTCTCCTACGAGCCTTCTCCACCAACCAGGCCGCTAGAGAATTTGTGTAAGTCCACGACGCTCTTGAGAAGAAGGTGTTCGACACGCCACTCCAGAGAGCTTCCTATGTGTGTAGCGTCACCCAAGCCAACACCAACACATATCAGCGCGCTACGCCACAGAGTTTGTCCGCCAAGCAGTGTTCGAGAACGTCCGTCTCCATCAAAACATAGAAAAGTATCGGCTTCGGGTGAGGCGGTCTGTCGCCCACCACGCATTCTACAATCTCCCATCTCACTATTGTAACGAGGAGCGGCATGTCGCCCTCGGTTCTCCGCACAATCTGTAAACAGTCGCCAATTGTGAAATTTGGCTGACATCACACTGGTCACGTGGTTTTTTACTCAATTGAGGGATTTTTCCACGTTATAATTGTCTTGTGTGCTTCTGCTTATTCTGTGACTGTGTGCGCGCTCGACCGATCCACGGGCTAAGACAGTCTAGTTTAATCCGGTCTACCAGGATGATTAAATTGGCCGCAACAATGATCCTCTAATATTTTAAAACACAGAGATATACAAAGTGGTATTTTTAATCTTGTTTTATTTGGATATTTATATTGTGTTATTTTTAAAGTATATGGTCTTTTGTAAGTGAAAAAATTATTGGTACACATGACAATACTATTTTCGTGCGTGATATTAATTTCATCCAAAAAGGGCAAAATAATTCCTTTTGGATGAACTGTGTTTTCCACTATGATAGAGAAAACAAACACAATATTACGAACGGTGTCGTTTTCCAGAAAACAAAAAAGAGGAAAAAAGTCCTTCCAAAGAGGTCTCCTGCTACCCTAAATCACCCACCCATAGAGCTGTTGCTTAAAACCGCAAACCGTACCGGAACCGAACCGTAACCGCAAAGAATCAGACCAAACCGTTCGCAAATTATTCAGGTTCCGATTTGAATTTTGGAACCGTGAACAACATTGGTTCGGGTGTGGTTCTTACATTTTATTATCCGGACCCGAACCGGAACCGGAACCGCAGCATACAAGTCTCAAGCGGTTTCAAAATTTTTAGACCCGATCCGAACCGGACCGAAGTAGAACCGAATCACAACCCGTTTATTATTATTATTTTATAATTTATCTATAATATTTATACTTACTATCACGAGTGAAGTTAGTGCATTTTGAACTCAAATCGCAATTGCACTAAAGGGGGTCGATTTTGGACCAAACAAAACTTCAGTCCATAATAACGGTGTGGTATAGTTTGACATTGATGTGATTTGAAGTTAATTTTTGCAGTGCACCTTTGATTTTTATACATTTATATAATGTATTTTCAATTTTACGTACATATTTTTTGAAATATTTTATTTAAAAAATATAAAAGATATACAACTACTATTTATTAGTAATCATGAATGACAACTAAATGTAGCCGATTGTTACACTTGAGCATGCTGACGAGACGTGCAAAGCCAACTAGACGTTGTGGTAAGTCTACACGCGTAGGAAGGCGATGAATACTATCCCACCGATCGTGGAAATGACCGTCGAGAAGTGCGCAACATAATTATTTCTATTTCAATGTTGTTTTGAATTTTACTATTTACAGCCCGTTTTTATTTCCTTCCCCCAAGTTTGATTTTGGTTTTAGTTGAAACCGATTAGAATCTGACCGAACCGCATGAAACCGGACCGAACCGTTAGTGGCCGGTTTGGTTTTGGTTCTTGTTGAATCGTAACCGGAACCGTTGACACAATGATTCCAAAAACTAAGCTGGAACCAGAACCAGAACCGGGACCGGTCAAACCAAATAAGGTTTTGGTTCTAATTTGAAGAACCGTTGCCTTAGTGGTTTGGTTCATGGTTTTAATAGAACTGGAACCGAACCGGAACCGTGATAGCTCTACCCACCCACAAACCGAACCGGGGGAGTAAAGTGCACCTCCTGCACTTTTCGGTGCAATGCGGCATCCGACGGATGCGAGCACATCTTAATTTGCGCGCACACATATCAAAGCAAGATGTGATGTGCACGTACCTTCGCGCAAGCTGAGATGTTCTCGCATTCGTTGGATGCCGCAGTGCACCGCAAATTACTTTACACCCCTGAATCCACAAACTCAGAGGCTCCCTCCTTGAGTAATTTTTAGGTCAGGAGTCCTGATCATGAGCATGATCCTGCACCAATGAGGAGCCTGCAAAGGAGGTGAGGTCCACGCAATTATGGCTTGTGTCATACACTTTTGCGCGGGGCCCTCATCATTTCAGCCTCCTCATTAGTTGTCTTCATCATGCTCATGATCAGGAGTCATGACCTAAAAATTTTCCCCACCGACGACCCGACGGGCCCTCGGTGCAGTGCCACTCGTATCCTTATATTAACCTACTAAAATCCTGAAATTATATGATGGAAATAAACCCTGCTCCTCTGTTCCGAGCTCCTCGAGCAGATCCGCGAGCTTCTCCCTTCTCGCAACCAGATCCCGTGCGGTCTTCGAGTAGATCACAGTGATCACGGCTTCTTCTTCTTCCCCCATCGGACCAGAGAAGAGGTAAGGATCCCGAGCTTCTTCTTCTTCTCGTTCGATTCTTTCCTCCAATTTCCCGGCGGACTGGTATTTCTTCCTCAGATTTCTGCCATAATTAGGTTTTCCTTATCAAACGTGTTCAATCCAGCGCTGTCCCCGAGCTCCTCGAGCAGATCCGGGTCAAAATCGAGCTGTTCTAATATTCTTCCAGGTCAGATCTAGGCTTCTTCTTCTTCGTCGTCTTACCCCATCGGAGCAGAGCAGAGGTAAGGATCCTGGTGGATATTATGGATGCACATTCTGGTTTTTGTTTTTTGATTGCATTTCACTATTTTTTTGTTTTGTGTATAGATCTTAAGCTTATCTCATATGCTATCATTCTTATTCAGTTTTTTTTCTTCTGATCATGTTCTTTTGTTTATTTTTCCATCATATGAAATAATCTTCAATAATATCTACCCATTATGGGCTAGTTTGTTCTTAAGCCATATGACCTAGAAGATGGTTGTTTTTGGAAGGAAGGAGTCAAATTGAACTCTTTAGGAAAAATAAATCCCCATCACAGGAAAAACAGTGTCATCATATTTATAAAAGCTTAATAAAATCAAGCGTTTTGTTTAATTTTCAACAAAATGGCTAGTTTGATTTCTTGGAACTGGAAAACATGTTTTGTGTTATTGTAGTGTTTTTGATTTTATTGGTGTGGTTTTTCGACTAAATGAGTAAGTGTGAGGTTGGAAGGATGTCCGCTTTGTTGGATGCAAGTGATGTTATGTTGTTTTGTGAATTATGTGTGAAGGAAATCGAGTTGAGAAATAGACCAACTACGCATTTCAAAAAGTATGGTTGGATTAATGTTACATGTGTCGGAGTGGGTGTAAATGATTTTATGTTGTTTTGTGAATTATGTTTGAAGGGAATTGAGTTGAGAAATAGACCAACAACACATTTTAACAAGTATGGTTGGAATAATAATACATGTGTGGGAGTGGGTGTAGAAGAGATGACTACTAATTTGACATCACACATGGATCCTGTTACAGGAGTGGGAGTGGGAGTAGAAGAGATTACTGTATTTATGCAATTATTTTATTATTTCTCCCTAATATACAAGCTAATATCCTAAATTTGCTTTCAATTAAGCATGAAAGCACCGTTTAACAGACTAAAAAGTAAATAATCTATGTAAGCATTGTTTGATTTTCCTTGTAACAAAACAAATTATAGAATGCTTAGAATCTTAGAGATATTATGTAGAAAATATCAGTATGAGGGTTGAAGAAGAAGAAAAAGAAGAGAACTTGAATGAGAAGATGATGAAGAAAAGATCAAGAGGAAAGGGGGCGAATTTGGAGAAGGTGGCGACCACTTATGAAACCTTAGAAGCAAAAAATCAATGAGGAAGGAGAAGAAAACTTGAATGAAGAAGAAGAAGATGATGATGATGAAGAAAGGGGGCTGATTTGGAGAAGGGGCAACCACTTATGAAATCGTAGAGACAAAAATCGAAGAAGAAGAAAGGGGACGGATTTGGAGAAGGGGTGACTGCTTACGAAACTGTAGAAGAAGAATGTGAAGAAGATGAAGTGGAAGAAGAATCGGAGGAAGAAGGGTTACCAACGGCGGATTGAAGAAGGGTTGCCAGCACGATGGGTACTCCGGACCGTAGGGGGTGTCTAAACCAAAAACGAGGGGAAGAACGCAATAATTGCCCCTAGCTCATTTTGAAAAGCCATAGAATTGAACCAATTTGAATTCTGATCCAATTCTCTCGACCCAATCTATTAGAGTTTACTTATTTATGGGCCCTTATGGAAATCTAACAATATATCTATAGATGTTTGTTGCAATTAGAAATGCAACATGCAATTCATATACTAAAGAAAGGATATGGCAACAACATGCCTGAAATCTTACATGTTGACCTCGACACATGTACAATGGTTAGTTTATTGAAGGAAGACGACGCAAATGGTTTGGGTGTGATTTGGAAGATGCTGGTGGGAACTGTAAGAGCATTCTACAGATGGGTATTGTGCATCTATGAAGCACCGATACATAAAAATGCCACACGTAACGGCACGAACGGGCATCGGATACGGGAAACGTCTGAAAATGCGTTTCCGATGTTCATTTGATGGATGAAATCACATGCTAATAATGTAATGCCATGCACTCTCTCTCTAATGTAAAAAAAAACACTCTGGTTCGATATTAGTAGATGATGCTTGTTTTTGTTCTTCTACTGGAACAAGTAGATCCTTGTCGTGATCCTTCTGTAGGCAATCAGAAGTTGCAAATCTGTTATCTGGCTAATGGCTAATGTTATAATTGATTTAAGAATCAATATTGATTGCAATTTATTATATCCTCTTTTTTACTCTTTGTTCCCGTAGATGTAAGCAAAAGAATTTATTATTTGACCAAATTTGTAGCCATTTGAGTTCTTTTAATGTTTTTTTTATTTTAACAGTATAAGGGCTTTTAGTTTGAAATCATCTTAAGCCAAGAGTCATGTCAAGGAGAGTTCCATCCCGACGCCCTGCGGAAAGCAGTAGCCTTCCTTTGTTCGGTTCATTGAATCAGAAGTCGAAAGCATCACCGATTCTCTCTGTAGCTCTCGTTGTCGTGGTAAGTATATTCTAGATTTCACATTTGAATTACTTTTACTTAATTGGCTAGTCACCTTGGCCATTTTAGGACTTTCACTTTAATTATCCTTGGTTATTTTCAAAATTTTCAGGGTGCCATTCTTCTTATCGGCTATTCTTACAGTGGTTCTGGTCTGTATTATTTCTCTGATCCATGCTTTGGAATTAGATTTATCTGTTGCAGAAAAAAACACCTTACGAACTCCACGAGATCTAAATCCATGCTTTATGTTTGTTAACAGGTGTATCTACTAGTGTCAGAGATTCTTTAAGCGGTGAAGGTATTTTTTTTTTTCATTTTTTGACTATCTGCTGTTAACATAATACTTTAATCAAGTGTTTAAACCTTGACCCTTTTTGGTTGTTACAACCTGGTCCCGCCTTCAAGAATTTACAACAAAAAGAAACATGGAAATGATATTTTTAGTCTTGTTATATCTGGATGTTTATATAATGTTGTTTTTAGATTAAATCCTCACTTGTTACTATGGTAATTGTATCATATAATTACTCCTTAATATTTCAGTGGACTTCTGTGGTTGGTTTTAAAACCAACAAAATTCTCGAGGTTTTGAAATGATAGGATGGATTTGATCGTAGACACTTTAAAGTACGTGCATAATAATTGCATCATCCAACCCTAGGAGAGAGGGCTTAGAGGAGTGGTTAAGTTGCCTCCATTTGGACACAAAAGTCACGGATCTAAGTCATAGAAGTAACGTCCCCTACATCACAAGATAAGTTCATGCATCAACCCATGCACAAACTTCCATTAGCGGGAGTTCCATGCACCGGATGTCACTAGTATGGGAACAAATGATAAAGTTGCGCTAAGATATCAATGGTCAATGTTGTTACATTCAGGAAAGCTTAAGCTTATTGTTGAGGGCAAACCACTTGGTATCTCTACTCCCGTGTAACTTCAACAATCAAATGTAGGAATATAAACTGATGGAGATCGTCATCAGACTACAGGTCGTGAGTCGATGGAGCCCACTTTTGTATATTCGTGCAAGAGGCGATGATCAGATTGGCCATCTGAAACCGCGAGCGCGTCCGGCTCGTCGTGCTATTATTTTTATGTTTTTTATTTTATTTTTTGGATTTGTTTTTGGTGTTTTAGGGCCTCAGGCGTAACGGCCAATCACAACCGTTCACACCCGGTGCCCAACCGCCTCCTTTTGTTATAAATAGGGGCGGGTGCTGCAGTTTAGAATTATTGTTTATTTTGTGAGCAAATTCATAATCGAAAAGCATTCTTGGTGCGACGTCGTGAGACTCCGGGGTGCGACGTCCTGATTTCCTATTCATTTTCTATTTTCTTTTCCCATTATTTTTCATTTCTCGTGTGTTGTCACTGTTACCATCCCCTCTAACACACGTTCCCCATCGCACGAAGGAGAAAACCCCTGCCTTGTTTTGCGTTTATCGTCACTTTCCTCTCGATGGGAATGATACCCAACCGCATATCTCCATTCGATTCCTCTCCTCCCATTATAGACACTCGTCGCATGGATCCACCACAAGCTTCTCCTCCCCAGTTCACCGTGAAAGCCCTAAATACAGTCGCTGCCCACGTTCGACAGCCACCATTACTCAGTCCGCTCCCCTTTCTGTTCCGGCAAAGAATCGCCGCTCCCAAGCGAGTACTACTGGTTAACTCCATTCCTCCTCATCCCATCTGCTAAACTCCGCCTCCCTCTCCCTTTGAGTCTCGTTGTGCCCATTCCCCATGTCCAGGCAAGCCCCCATTACCAACAGTGAACCCAAACTTCCCAAGGCCCGTGCATGGCAGCAACCCAATCCAATTGGTGTAGGATTTGTCTTCCTTAATTCTACAACAGGTATTGGGACAATATTCAGCCAGTTGCCTTCTCGTTGCACCAGTGGCCTATTTTCCGGAGCCAAATCCCACAACATCCTTTTACTTCCACATTTCCAGCAATTCCACGCCACAGCCACTTCTGAATTTTGTTGTCTGTGACTTTCTTGTACTGTGATTTATTTACTACATTATTGAATGTGAGAAAACATTTCATATGTGTTTGGGCATTTCGATTCATTAGTGCAATTGTTCCTTATTTTCTTTGTTCCTACAAAGCTTAATCGTGAAAATTGTTGTGTAAGCATTTTGTGTGAATGCCAACATGATTAGCTTGTGCGCCGGAAAATTATTATTCATCTTCGGTTAATTTGCCTTGCTTATAAAACCAACACTGCAAAATTTTATTTCCGGATAAAAGTTTAAAAATCATTTGCATTTCATTTAGTTTGTATTTAATTGAATCCATCTTGTACCACAATCACGAGGGTTACATTAGTGAGTCGACACCACCATTCTCACAACCCACCCTGTGTCATAAACCCACTGGTCGGAGAATGTTTTTCGGTGATCACCGGAAACTGAAAATAGAGGGGATTTTGAGTGGGCTCTTGTTGCATGATAGTCGATGGCATTGAAAATTTTCTATTTGAGGGAGTGGTAAATACCATGCAACAAGTGCCCATTCAAAATCCCCTCTATTTTCAGTTTCCGGAGCTCTGGTAAACGTTAATCACCGCCCTTCAAGTTTCAAACGTTTTTATTTTTTCAGCCCATCGCCGGAAAACACTTCCAGTCACTACCGCCACCTCCGACGACGACGACTTACGGCCAGCCACCACCCCACCACCCATAGCTTCCTTAACTCCGGCCCAATACTCCACTATCCCCTTAATTCCACCTCCGACGACGACGACTTCCGGCCAACCACCACCCCACCACCCATAGCTTCCTTAACTCCGGCCCAATACTCCACTATTCCCTTAATTCCACGTCTTTTTAAATTTAGATCTGATTCCTAAATTCTCTCCGTCTCTCCCACTTTCCCATTTTCCCTACAATTCCTCTAAGCCTCATGTGGATCCACCTCTCAACAGTCAACAGAACCCTACTGCCTCCTACACAATCGGCCCCCTCACCTCCCATACCCCTAACCACACATGAACCTCTTCTCTACTCCTAATCGAGCCTTTACCCTCCAGTCGAGCTGTCCTCCTAAGCATACAGCTGCAGCCGCTCGTGGAACCACACCTCCAACCTCCCCCACTCATTATCCAAAGCTGGCAGCCCCTCAACCACCCTACCCAGAGCCGTCCAAACCCTTGCCGGCCCGGCTTCTTCCTCTCCTCCCACCCCCAACTCATTACTCATATCAACAACTCTTTTTTCTAGCTTCAAGAAACTCCATTAGAGTCCCGACACTTGCTGTCCAGCAACCCAGTGTCCTACTAAAGGACGGAATTTTGTCACTACCTGCCCCGACTCCAAGAGATCCCTCCAGACCCTCTACTCTTTGTCGAGTGAGTTTGTTTGATTTGAAGTCAATTTATAATGTTGGATTAAGTATTTATTTCCTACTCAAGGGATGTCATTTGTAATCGTTATTTTAAGTTTTTGGATCTTTGTAAGTTTTCATTTGATTAGCTATTTGGTTTCGAGTTTTTTTACATTTACATACGACATTTTGTGTTTACTTGTTTCTTCTCCTTATCTGTTGTGACTCATTTAGTATTTTTGATCTATAAACAAAATATATTGCAAGTAAAATAAATTGTCGAAAGTGTGTCTACATATAAAAAATACTCATAGCTTCTCTAGGGCCTTACTCTGCATCAAGAAGCCTCCAAAATTTGCAATGTCAATGACAACTTCACCTACCCTCTTATTTATAATAAAAATTTATTAGGGCTCCCATGCGTTGACAACTATGATTGACTGCTTGTGTATGGTTCCCGATCTAACTAAATACAACAACATTCAAGCCTTTATCCCACTATAGTGGGGTCGGCTATATGGATCCTTTGTCGCCATTGTGCCCTATCTTTTGTCATAATCTCACTAATGCCTAAGTACATCATGTCTTTCCTTATAATTTCATTCTAAGTCTTTAATTGTCTACCCCTCGTTTAACATGCCTAGTGACTAGACTCTTACAACGCCTAACAGGTGCCTCTAATGGTCTCCTTTGTACACGCCCAAATCATCTTAGTCGAGCTTCTCGCATCTTCTCTGCAATTGGTGCTACTCTTGTCTTATACCTGATACGTTCATTCCTAATTTTATTCAGTCTCGTGTGTTCACACATCCACCTAAGCATTCTCATCTCCGCAACTCCCATTTTTTGCTCATGTACACAATTCACTGCCCAACACTCGGAACCGTAGAGCATCGCGGGTCTAATTGCAGTACGGTAAAACTTGCCCTTAAGTTTTAATGGTACTTTACGATCACATAAGATCCCTGACGCGCCTCTCCACTTCAACCAACCCGCTTAGATTCTATGTGCCACATCTTTATCAATACCTCCGTCTTTTTGAACTATCGATCCAAGATATTTAAAACACTCACTACGGGAAATATCTTGATCGCCCAACTTAATAATTAAGTCATCCGCCCTTCTTGTTGATGCGGAGCAGAGACGTGGATCTGCAGAGGAGGACGAGTTTTGGGCCCGTTTGGGGTTGATTGGTGACTTTCCATATATGGCGTATCCGGATCAACGATCGGACTTCGCAGATGTGTCCGGATTTGCGTTGCGAATTGATTTGATATTACTTCATTAGTTTGCATTATATTTTGATGTATTTGGGTGGCCCCACCTCCGACCAATCATAGTCGTTGAAGGTGGGATGCCCTAGCCTTTATTTTATTATAAATAGATAGGTATTGGGCTGATTTGAGTGATTGCAGAATTTGAAGAAGAAAATTCACGGATTCTCGCGATCCCTCCACTGTGCTGACTCCGTGAAAATCTAAGTGACGACTCCTAGGCTTGTGTCTTTCTCCCCAAGGTATCCCCTAACCCTAGACTCCTTCGGTCCTTCCCCCTCTGAAACCCTCCCGCAGCCTCTCTACAATCTCCCAAAACAGCCCACCTCTTGCTGTCCAAAATTTCTTGTTTCTTCCCTAAGTTTACTATTCAATAATGAAATTTACTGTTCACTTGTAAAATTCCCTCGGCCCCTTGAAGCTGCTAGCTTCCAATCCTTCCTCCATCTAGCCGCCACCCTCTGTTGTATCCTCCCCCAGCCACCCGCCTCTACTAAACCCAGTCCATCTAGCCGCCGCCCTCTATCAGCTACCCCTTCTTCCCCAAAACCTCCAGCGCCTCCTCTTAGGCCCACAGCTCCCCCCCTTTAAAAGCCCCTCCAATTCAAGCTGCTAGCCCCCTTCACGTGGATCCACCAACCCTAACTCCTCCCCTTCCGGATAAGCCCAGATCTGGAATTTTTCAGCCCAGATCCGATCTCATATTGTCGGATCTATCCTTCCCTATCCGGATCTATCCCTACGTGGCTGGATCTATCTATTTTCAGTCTGATTCTATCATCCACCGCCGAGGACCGCCACCTCCATCATTTCCACGTCGTCGGTTCCACCTCGGATCGTCGTGCATGCATCTTCGACTCTGGATTCTTCAATGCCTTGGTCAGCCCTCTATTTGGTGAGATTTCGTTGTACTGGTTTATTATTTTCAGCATATTTGTATTGGACTGGATGCGATATGCTACTGAACTTCACGATGACGAACCCAAATGACAAAGTCTACAAGTGCCGGGCACGTATACCGTAGGGGCCCACCGCGACCGCGAAGGATAATTAATATTTATTATGTTCTATGTTTGGTTGTCACATTATTAGTAATTTTTGTCTGTCGCATTTTTAGTAATTTTTGTTTTCCTAATTTCGGGTTTCCTTTTGTATTCGCCCCTCACCTCTTTAAGAGGGCACATGAACATTGTATTTGGCATCGCGGATGAATGTTATGTTTCTTTCCTAACCCTAATTCTTCTCTCACTTTTCCCTCCCTTTCTCTCACTCGCTCTCCCTTTCCCGTTCTCACTGCCGTCGCACCCCTCTCTCACCCGGATCGACACTAAGTTGTCCGACCTGCCCTATCCGCCCACCTCCAGCCGCCGGAGAACCAGCACCACCTTTCCCGTCCGACGACACGCTGTTGCCGACAGCGCCAAGCCGCCGTGTCGCAAGTCTCGGTCCGCGCAGGCCTCCGTCCGCGCACGCCAGGTCAAACTCCCCGCGCCGCCGCTGCCTTTCCGCTTGGAGCAATGGCCCCCAACACGTGTTCCTCCTTGGATACTCTGCAGGAAGACACCACCGTTGAAGCCCTCCGCCGCGTCGAGGCCCGGGAGGCCCTCGTCGCCTCCATGCATGCCTCCATCCTCTCCCTTCACGCCAAGTTTGATGCGCTCCAGCCTTCCGCCGCCTCGTCCACCAGCGGTCCTGCGGGCTCGGGCTCTGGCGCGTCCCTCCTCGGGGCGGCACCTTTTCCGCACGTTGGGGACACCGCAGCTCCGCTGCCCACGAGCCGTCCGACCCTTGCTTTGAACCTCCTCACCTTCGCCGGGGTGGATCCTATGGGGTGGATTGCAAAGAGGAAAGTATTTTGACCTCCACCACACAGCCGAACAAGACAAGGTATCAACCGCCGTCGTGGGGCTCGATGGCTCCGCCCTCCATTGGACCCGATGGCTTCGCCAGGCCAACCTGGCCATCTCGTGATCAGAACTCAAGCAGGAAATGATAGGCCGCTACGACAACCGTTACTCGGGCTCTGCTATCAAACGGTTGTGCGGGGCACGCCAACTCGGTACGCTGGACGACTACATCGACGAGTTCGTGACCCTCGTCACCCATGTTCCAGATCACTACCTCGCTTATCAGGGCCTCCAACGTCCGCTCTCGGCTTCGATCACTACCTCACCATGGCCCGCCTCGTGGAGGCATTTGGCTCCCCCCTCCGGGCAGACCCCCGCCGGGGGGCCGACCATGGCAGACCGCCACCCCAGAGCCACAACCCCTGCGGGTCCCCCCAACCGTTCGGCCAGCTCAGCCGGCCGCCCCACAACGGTTCTCCAATCGTGAGTTTGATGAGCTCGACGCAAAGTGTTGTGTTTCCGCTGCCGGCAACCCTACTCCCCGACCCACGTCTGTACGGTCAAGGAGTTTCCGGCCATCATCGACGACGTTGAACCAGAGATCACCTTGGTCGATTTCGAGGATCTCGAAATTATAGGGGAGGATGCTACCGAGGGCGCTACTGACGCGGCCTTTCACCAGTTGGAGCTTCCGTGTTTTTCCGTGTGCGACATTTCCTGGCCGCAAACCATGAAATTGGCCGACAAACCGGGCGACCGCCACATTGTGGTCATGGTGGATAGCGGGGCGAGCCATAATTTCGTCTCCGCTCATCTGGCACACCAGCTACGCCTTCCGATGGAGCCTGCGCTAGACTTTACGGTCAGTTTGGGCGATGGCCGCCGACGCGTGGTCCAGGGTTGCTGCCCATCCATTCCACTTTCAGTAGGCCCTTACCCGGTGACGACGGATTTCTACATTTTCGGCCTTGGAAGAATCGACGCCATCTTGGGCGTGGCTTGGCTCTGCACGCTGGGCGACGTGCGGGTCAACTAGCACACTATGACGATGCAGTTTCTTCAGGCCGGTCGAGAGTGCTGCCTGGTAGGGCATGCAACCCTACTCCGCTCCCCCGTCTCCTCTCGCATGATTCAGGCTCTGTTTGGGACAACTCTGACGGATTGAAAAACTGTTGTTCGGATAGAGCTGTTTTAAAATAGATCTCTGGGGAGCAGTTTTGAAAAGCTGCAGAGTGTTTGGGTGTTCTGTGCAGAAGTGCGCTCGGAATCGCCGGAGAAAGGCCGTCGGGGGCTCGGAATCGCCGGAGGAAGGCCGTCGGGGGCTCGGAATCGCCGGAGGAAGGCCGTCCGGGGCTCGGAATCGCCGGAGGAAGGCCGTACGGCCTCTGAGCATGTTCCAACTGAAGAAACCATTAGATTTCCAAAACCTGTGAGAGAGAGCTATTTTGCGGAAGCTGAAGCTGGGGGGGGGGGAGATTTCTGAATAGCTGCAAAACAGCTCCAGATTTCTGAAAAGCTCTTCACAAGGAGATGTCCCAAACAGTTAAAAAACAGCTCTGGTGGCTGGAATAGAGATTCTCCAGCCGACAGAGTTGCGCCAAACAGACCCTCAGAGGACGACAGATGTCGATTTTTCAGCATGGCTCTGGACCATCTCGAACGCTGCTCCACCGACTCCGGCACCACCTCCAGTTCTACAATACCTCCTGTCCGAGTTTGCGGACCTCTTCACGACCCCATCAGGCTTGCCGCCAGCCCGGACGCACGACCACGTCATTCCTCTTCAGCCCGGCGTGTCAGCATTATCGGTCCGCCCGTACCGCTATGGGCACGTGCAGAAGGACGAGATCCAGAGGCTTGTCCACGACATGATGATGGGGGCCTCATCCGCCCCAGTGCGAGTCCTTTCTCCAACCCGGTCCTCCTAGTCAGAAAAAAAGACGGCAACTGGCGCTTCTGTGTAAACTATCCGGAGCTCAACAAAGCCACAGTTCCGGACAAATATCCGATCCCGGTGATCCAGGAGCTCCTGTATGAGCTCCAGGACGCTACCGTCTTCACCAAGATGGACCTCTGTGCCGGCTACCACCAGATTCGCATCCGGCTGGCCGACGTCGCCAAGACGACCTCCCGGACCCATGATGGCCACTAGGAGTTCCTGGTTATGCCTTTCGGCCTGACCAACGCACCGGCAACCTCTCAGGCGATGATGAACGACATATTTTGCCCGGTACTTCGCCAGCATGTACTTGTTTTTTTTAGGACATCTTGTTCTACAGTTCTTCTTGGCAGGAGCATCTCCAGCACGTCTGTCAGACGTTGGCTACTCTCCAGCACCACCACCTCAAACTCCACCCAACTAAGTGCCCTTTTGGGGTCTCGGAGGTATGTCACTTAGGGCACACCATTTCCACTGCAGGAGTCGCGATGGACAGCGACAAGATCGAGGCGGTCCTCTAGTGGCCAACACCTTCATCTCTCCACGATGTTCGCGGGTTCCTGGGCCTGATAGGGTACTACCGACGGTTCATCCAGGACTACGACACGATTGCCCGACCTCTCACCCAACTCTTATAGAAGTCGACCGAGGGCCCCTTCGAGTGGTCGACGGCAGCTTCCGCCGCTTTTGTCGCTCTCCAGCAAGTTCTGGTTCGTTCCCCGATGTTTGCTATGCCGGACTTCTCCCAGCCCTTCCTCGTGGAGTGCGACGCGTCGGGCGTCGGCGTGGGGGCATTACTCATGCAAGCCGGCTGCCCGATGACCTATTTCAGCCGCGCGTTCTCGGATACCATCCACAACCGATCAGCGTACAAGAACGAGCTCGTGAGCCTTGTCCTCGCAGTGTAGCACTGGCGGACCTACCTCCTGCGTCGACGATTCGTGGTCCGCACCGGGGAAGGCATCGAGTTCCGGCCGGGAAAGGCAAACCGCGCGGCCGACGCTTTCTCTCGCAGTCCCATACTTACAGCAATCTTCCGCCCAGTCTGGGAGGATGCAGACGCCCTCCAACGAGAAGTGGAAGCGGACCCGACGCTCAACGAGATCCGGAAAGCACTCCTTGCGGACGCCACAACCCACCCACCTTACTCCTTGGTGGACGACCGCCTAATCTTCAAGGGTTGTCTCGTACTCGACCCCTCCTCCCCCAGCATTCCTCGGTTATTGGTTGAGTTTCATGCCTCTCCGGCAGGGGGATACGCCAGTGCCTACCGGACATACCGACGACTGACAGCTTCTCTTTTTTGGCCTCACATATTCCGACAGGTCAAAGCCTTTGTGGTCGCTTGCCTCATCTGCCAGAGGGCCAAGTACGAAGCCGTTTTTTCCGGTGGACTTCTTCACCCCCTCCCGATTCCCGACCGCGTGTGGGACGACATCGTCATGGACTTCATCACTCGACTTCCCCACTCTTAGGGGTATGACTGCATTCTGGTCGTGGTGGACCGACTCTCGAATTATGCGCATTTCATTCCCCTCTGGCATCCATGCACGACAGCCACAGTCGCCAACAACTTCATTCAGGGGGTCGTGCGCCTCCATGGTTTTCCCCGATCGTAAGCGACCGGGACCCGCTCTTCCTGAGTACCTTCTGGACGGCATTATTCCGCCTACAGGGCACCTGGCTACGCATGAGTACAACGTATCATCCTCAGACCGATGACCAGTCAAAGCCTCAGAGGTCCTCAACCGGTGCTTGGAGACTTACCTTCGCTACTTCGTGGGGGAGCAATCGCGTAGCTGGGCCAAATGACTTGGGTGGGCCGAGTACTCATACAACACCGCCCACCATCAGGCTTGCCATTAACATCCTAATTACTAAATTACCAGACCTTTTTTTATTAAAGGTCTCATCGGAGGGCAACCCAACGAGATCTAAATAGAAACGGTTACATGAAATAAGATTAAACAAATGCAAAATAAACAAAACAAAAAATGCAAAAATTGATGGCGCTAAGATGCGTCGCAGGGCGCATCACATAACCACCGTAACCACCTCCTGGAGTCTATAAAAGGAGTCTCAGACCTCCTCATTTCTCATCTTTTTCTCTGCTTTCTTCCTCCTTAGGCCAGAGCTCTGCCGAATTCCTCATACGTGGCACCTTCGAGCCACCTCCCCTCCACCAAAAATCCGCTTAAGTCCACATGGGAGAGGCGAAAAGAAAATTCCTACTGCAACAAGTGCCCGTTTGCCCGCGACCCCCCAACAAGTAACCTCACGCGGAGCAGCCTATTACTCGTCGTGAGTCTAAGTAACTCTCTCTCATCTCCAAAGTGTAACGAGGAGCGGTCTGTCGCGCTCAATTCTTTGAGCAAGTGTAACAAAAAACAAATAGTGGAATTCGACCGGCACAGATCCGATCGCGTGGTTTTTTACCCAGTTGAGGGGTTTTTCCACGTCAAAACATCGTGTGCATAATATCTCTCTCCGTGACTGTGTGCGCGCTCGACTGTCCCGCGGGTTAAGACAGTCTAAGTTAATCCAGTCCGACCGAGGCGTCGAGTTTGACCGCAACAATAATGAATTCCATAGAAGAATTATGCTCTATTGTTCTCAAAGATTTAAAGAAATCCTTACCATTCTTGTCACTAAATCATCCATTTTGACAAGGGAAAACGTTAATGACATACTTGTGCAGTTCTTTGGTTCAGAAAAAAAATAGCTCTTTGATCAGTAAGTAAGATGGGAAGATACATAGATTAAGGCTCCGTTTGGCGCCGCGATGGCGAATCGGGAACACAGTAGTTATGAACCGTCGTTCACGAACACCCGACGTCACCTAAGGAACTTCATCCACTATTATGTTCAAAACTAGTTTTCTTTTCTTGGTGGCGGTCATAACCATTGTCATGCCCAACATACATTCTATGACTGTAGCATTTTTGTCCAAACTCACTGCAGGAAAAACACCGCGCTGTTTGGCACGGTTGTATCAGTCGTGAACGCGGTGGTTATGAACCCATCGTTCGTGAACGCCCAACCTCACCTAAAAAACTCTATTCACTTTTATGTTCAAAACTAGTTTTCTTTTCTTGGTGGCGGTCACAACTGTTGTCATACAAACATACATTCTATGGCGGTGGTGTTTTTGTCCAAATTCACCAGAGCAAAAACGACGTGCCAAACAGAGCCTAAGATAGAAGAAAGAGAATTTGATTTACAGAATCACTGGATTTCCAATCAGATTCTCCCTATCTAGTTCTTTCTCGCTCTTCTCGCGTAACAACCTATTTTTTTTAAGGCCCATCATTTTTTCCTCTTCTTCAATTCAATCTTTACACAAATAATTTTTGCTCCTAATGGGGATCTAACAGTGTCCTCTGCAGGTGTTTCATGCACTTTAGAAGTGCAACATGCAATTCCCGTTCTAAAGAAAGTATACGGAGACAGCATGCGTAAAGTGTTGCATGTTGGCCCCGACACATGTACTGTGGTGAGCAGGCTGTTGAAGGAAGATGACACTGAAGCTTGGGGCGTGGAACCGTATGATTTGGAGGATGCTGATGGAAACTGCAAGAGTCTTGTACGCAAGGGGTTCGTGCGTGCCGCAGATATAAAATTTTCTTTGCCATATAGGCCAAAGTCATTTTCCCTGGTAATCACCACCGATACTGTGGATTACTTAACCCCAAAATACTTGAACAAGACCATCCCAGATCTGGCAAGGGTATCCACAGATGGTCTAGTTATATTTGCTGGTATGTTCAATTCTTCTCTTTGATATATTATTCTTCAAGCGTTTCTCGATTTTTTTTAACTTAGCCGTTTTAGTTCTATCTCACATTCACCCTAACATTCTCATTTCTATCATACTCAACTTGGATATCAACGTCAAATTTTCCCAACCTTACTCTCAATTCATACAACATAATCACTTCATTACAGTTATATACTATTTAGGCATCCATAATATCTCTTATTGTATGATACTTTTTTTATTTCATTTTCTATTTTTTATCATCAAATTGAAACTCAAAAAAGTTTGATCCTTACCTATTGTTACGGTTACGCGTGCTGACGGGACACGCACACGCCGACGAGACGCCGTGGCGAGTCCGCACGCGGAGGGAGACGATGACGGGTTCGTCCGGAGGAGGAGAGCCCGAAGTCGTGCCGCCGATATGTTTATCGTATTTGCATTTGTTATTTTATTTTCACTTACGCTTTATTTCGCATTGCTTTCGTTTTCCACACCCATGCACCTATAAAGGGGTGTGTTGTATCTTTTTTTCATTATGTTTGGATGTATGGAATGTAGGGTTGTTCCCTTGGTTTTCTTCTCGTTCCCTCCTTCCCCTTCCTCACCTCCGCCGCCCCTCCCCCTTGCCGGATTCCCCTCAGGATCGTATTACCTATACTCTATTTTTCCCATAGTAGATGTGAAGTGCCTATAATATTGATTTACGGTGATTAATAATATTACGCTCGTAAATGGATGGCCAATTCATATTTGCTAATTGAATATCCTTATCTTCATACCGTTAATATTACTTTTTATTGGCTTCCATGGACGTGTCATATGATCATAACTTTGACTAATTTCATGCCCTTAATGTTTGTACAGTACTCAGATATTTGACATTCTTTGAGGTTTTATTGGATCAATTGATTCAATTCACCACTGAATCAAGCCTCGGAGTCTCATTGTTTGTCGCAAGATACTTCAAACTCTGGAAACAAATACCGTGCTATGTTATTTTCTGAGAATGAGAGTGAAGCGAAATGAAAAAAAATGGCTTGAAAAACTCCAATCAATGGTTTTGGATTAAGAAAGAGCCCACATTTCACTTGATTTCCATTTCATTTACTCACTTTCCTTCCATATTTTTCTCATATAGATGCAAATATCATCATAATCATCAATAATCTTATCCAGATTATTTGTGGTCTGCTTTATGAACTTACATTATTCATTAATCTCTCTCAATTGCTGCCCAAGCTACTAAACCTAAACCTCTGTAAATTATTTTGAACAATTTTCATCAATGTTACTTTGGGTCTACTTCCACTTATTAGCTCTCTCTCTCTCTCTCAATTCCTTTAATTGTTGTATTTCCTAACCGTTATCTTATATGTTCAAATAATTTAAGTCTATATTTTGTTTTCTTATTTTTAATAGATGTCATTAAAATAATTTCTCTAATATGGTTCATTATTTTATATAAAGATTGGAATGAAACTCTAAGGAAAGACATGATGTAGTTAGGCATTAGTGATATTATGACTAAAGATAGGGCACAATGCCGACAAAGGATCCATACAGACGAGCCCACTATAGTCGGATAATGACTTGAGTGTTGTTGGTTCATTCTTTAATTTATCGTTTCTATTTTGGCGCACATCATATTAGTATTACCATTTTTATCGCACGCAACTTACTCCGATCCAAACTAATTGCATTTTATCAAATTTATATTTAACTCTCCATGATATATTTTATCGCATAGTACTTCCAAATAAAAGGGGAGCCTTTGCGCACCGGTTGACGGGTAAGGTTTGCCTGCATTTCATCCTTGTGACAGACCCTTTCCCAGACCCTTGTTGTATATTTATTCTTTTGAAGAATTTTATCAAGATTATCGAGTAACACAAATATTCGTTCATTCCCCTTGTTTAGGCTATCCTGGTCAGCATAGAGCTAAAGTTTCTGAGCTACCAAAGTTTGGAAGGCCGGTAAGACGTAACATTTTTTTTTTCGCCTTCATTTGTCTATTTATTTATTATTATTATTTTTGAGGTAAAGTGTATGTGACACGCCTATATTGAAGAGAAGAGGCATTTGACCCATTGTAAGTTTTAAAAGGACTATTGTGACCCCTATTTTTTCATTACCGAGACATTGCACCTTTCACAAATTCTTTTGTCAGGAGACCAAATGTCTCGATTATGAAAGATTAGAAGTCACAACAGTTCTTTTGAAACTTACATGGGGGTCAAATATAATTTTCTCTACAATATAGGGGTGCCGCCGGTACGTTACCCTTCTCTATTCAAGGAAGCCAGATCTCGTTAACTCTAATTTGAGTGCAATCCAAGACAAACTTCGATCCAATTCGATCATTTATTTCGATCTCCTTGGAATAGATTCATATGTATATACGCACGGATATCCGCATTCATCTGATGTTGAGCTAGCTCAATCCTATATAGGCTGAACTCATTTGAAGCTGGATTCAGAGCCAGTTTTGGCTCATCATTCAGTTCAACGCCTTGGGTCAAAGCCATTATTCGTACCGTGCATTTGTTTGTTTATGACGTAAAATGAAATATTCTAATGCTTCTCAATATTTCCGGGGAAAAGGCGAAATCTCGGAGCGCTTCATGGTGGCTAAGGTACTTCATTTCGGCCGGCCTGAAAGAGAATGAAGCAGCGACGAAGAAGTTTGAACAGGCGGCGACCAAAATGTCCTACAAGCCTGGCTGCCAAATTTTCCACCTCAGTTCATAGCTTGATTAATCCACAGCAGTTTCAAAGTTTCAGTTGTTTTGATGACTCTTCTCTCCCTTAACGTTCTAGTTTTCTTGAACAAGCATGGCCATATTATTTTAATTGTATGATAATTTATTGTTATTATTTATCAGATGCTCACTCTGCTGTTTTATGATTTTTATTGCCAGTCCCATAGGAATCTTTTTCTTATATATATATATATATATATAGACAGCAGCTCCGGGTTTGCCTGTGCTTGCTGACTCTTAGCGAGCTTTGCCTGTATTCGAGCACGTTGTGCCCGCATAGAAATTTGAGCGGGCTGTGGCCGTCCCTTCCGCACGGGCTGCGCCCGCATATTTGCAACATTATTTCCAATTTCTTTAATTTTTGAAGTGGGTCTCACCCCTCTCTCCTCTCTCTCATGGCATTGGTCTCACTTAGAGCTATCACGGTTCCGGTTCTACTAAAATCGTGAACCGAACCACTAAGGCAACGGTTCTTTTTAGAACCAAAACCATTTGGTTTGATCCGGTTCTGGTTCCGGTTCCAGAAAGTTTTTAGAACCGTTGAACGGTCCGGTTACGGTTTCACATGAACCAAAACTAAACCGGCCACTAACGGTTCGGTCCGATTCTATGCGGTTCGGTCCGGTTCCTCGGTTCTAAGTAGAACCAAAACTAAATGGCGAAATGAATTGGGGAAGTAAAAAATAAAAAAATCGGAGGAGAAATGTAAATCCATTCAGTTTTTTCTGCAAGAACTCAGTCCGGGACCCGGGCGTAGGAATTTTGTATCTCAAGTGAGAATACTTTTTTGTGTAATATAGTAAGTATCCTGAAAGTTAAAAACTGAAATCACAAAATTTCTACCGCACTATCTAAACCGCCTGATTTTAAACCGTACTAAATAGTTTGGTTGTAGAATGACCGTTGGTTGCAAAACCATAGTTTCTCATTTATTGGCGGCGTAAAATCGACAAAACCGGGCATTATTTTCTTTAGAGGTTATGATTTTTCAATCATCGTCAATAAGTACAAGTTACTTTAATTATTTCAGGGTATGGTAAAATTGTAAATACATTATATATTGTAAAAACGAAATTGTATTGCAAAAACCGACTTCAAACCGCACCGTGCAAACCACATGCACTGTTTTGATATGATGTGATTTTGTTCAGTCCAAAACTACTCTTTTTTAGTATGTTGTATGATCAAACTGCGTGTTTCACTCATCTAGTAAGTATAGATATTATTGATGGATTATAAAAATAATAATATAATAAAATTATTATTAATAATAAATTATAATAATAAACGGGTTGCGGTTCGATTCTGTTTCGTCGGTTCGGACGGGCTAAAAATCTTGAACCGCTTGAGACTTGATGTTGCGGTTCCGGTCCGGTCCGGATAATAAAATGAAAGAACCACACCCGGACCAATGATATTCACGGTTCAAAATTCAAACCGAACCTAAATAATTGGACGGTTCGGTTCGGTTCTTTGCGGTTCCGATTGTTCCTGCGGTTCCATTCGGTTCCGGTGTTTTCGGTTTTAAGTGCAGCTCAGTCTCACTCATGTATCCCCCTCTTTTTCTCTCTCCTCCCTCCCCCCTCTCTTTTTTCTATCTCTCCTCACATTCTTCCGTCGGCCTCCTATCTCCCCCTCTATTTCTTTATTTTTTGAGAAATGTTATATGCATGCCGCTTTTGGCTTTATGCAGGTCGTGGATATATGCAGGCCAAAGAATTGTTCATATAGGCTAAATTTCACGGTCAAATTCAAAAATCAAACTCATATCTTTTATAATTAACCAAATCAAATAGAGCATTCTTAACATACAATTAAGCACACCAATAGGCAATAGCTCATAATTTCACAATAAAAGCAACAAAATAAACAAAACCCAAAAAATTGAATTGAAAATCTAAGAATTTTATAATTACATAGAGTTTCAAAGCAGGATTTGACGGCGAAGGGTAGGTGAAGGAATTCGGACAGAGTTCAGTTTCAGCGAGACGGAGGAAGGAGAGGAGAGCATCGGGGGGAGAGTCATGGCGGACGAAGGAGGAGATCATGGAGTTCCAAGAGAATATGTTCTTTTTGGATATTCCGGTGAAGGTGGCGGCGGTGGCGGGGACGTCGCGGAGGGGGGGGGGGAGTGGATGTTGATGACCGTGGCGAGAAGAACGTCGGAAGAGCGGCCGAAAATGAGGAGAGAGTGGAGGATTTGGGCGGAATGAAGGGAGGTTCGCGTCATGCATATATCTTAAGAAAAAAAATTGATATTTGCGGTCTGCATACAATCAAAATCGGCCTGCATATAACATTGCTCTATCTTTCGAAAATACATTCATCTCCTCTAAGTTTCTCCCATTTACAAAATTGTCTTCCCTTAAAAAATATGATTTAAAAATGATAATAGTTATGATGAGAACTTTAAGGCTTTATTCAATACATGATAATAATTTTTTATTAAATACAATTTATTGTTTTTAGAAAAAGAAAAATATGTTGAGTTTAAAAATGTTTACTGTCAACTGTCAAGATATATTACTTAGAGGACGGAAGGCCAAACACAATTATTACTACCATTAAAGTAAAGGTAAGTATATTCCACTGAAAAAAGTGAAAAATGAAATATTTAATTAAAAATGAAAAATGAAATGATTAATCAAAACATATTTAATTTAATTTAAATAAAATATAAATTCCACTGTTTTCAGTGAAAAAAATAAAATATCTTATTTAAAATTAAATATTTAATTTAAAACAAAATTAAAATATTCAATTAAAAATAAAATGTTTAGTGTCTGAGCCCGGGTTCGAACCGGGGACCTCTAGTGTGTGAGACTAGCGTGATAACCGACTACACCACCCAGACATATTAATGTTATACTATTTTATTTTACTTAGCTTAAACAATTTGCACACTTTATTGGCATTTTACTTTGCTTTATATTTTACTTCACTAATATGTGAGGTTTGCATAGTGGTCTGTTTGGCATGACGGCGGCGGTGGTGAATGCGACGGTCAATAAACGAGGAAAATAAAATGCTTAGCAACGAGGCAAACGTCACGAGCGCGACATTGATTATGTGAACATTGACGAATTTCTCGTTTTGATTCGCCCATTTCGATCATGCATGGAGCCGCTGATTTGCACCATACAAATGTAGCATCATTTACTACTTAACCAGCATACAATCAGCAGTGGAGTACGGGCAAGATCTTTCACAAGCATGGGCGAAGCGCATGCACCCTAGCACAGGCGAAGTCCGCTCACAAGCACGGACGCAACCCGATTTCATAGGAGTGGCTTTTCACCTACAGTACATCAGTCAAAACATTGTCCCGGCGTTCATGACGCTCGCAAACTAATGAGCACTGTGTTTAGCCCGTCGCTCGATTTTGCCCTGTGCGCAGAGGTTTTCGAGCGGCGCGAGCACCATCACACCAAAGCAATGCATGATTGAGTACTGTCACACAAAGCACAACCCCCTGCATTGTTTATGTATGTGTGTGTTACTTCTCTAATTATTCTTACATTGTCTCACATTTAGTTATTAAAGGCACAAAGAGATCTTGAAGTTTAGGCGCAAGGCTAAAGGCGCAAGCACGAGCTCGAAGAAGGCAAAGCGCAACCATATTCATTTTAAATTATCATCATAAAACATTCGTCCATCTTCTTGAACAAATTATTCATATATTTTACTCATTAATCATTTCATTACAATCATTTTTCTCTATTAAAAAATAAAATCAATATGTATACTTGCATCATATCTAAGTCTAACAATCATTTTTTTTTTCAAAATATGAAATCCTATAAAAATTATTGAGTTCTTACATTCTTTTTTACATTATTTTGAAATATATATATATATACACACACACACAACAAAAATCACACTTAGGCTTACTTTTAATGTCCAAATGCACAAAAAAGACGCAAACGTCTAAGCCTGGAGTCCTTAGTTAAGCCTGGAGCCTTAGATATGTTTGAGACACGTCTTTAACAACATGTCTCACCTGCGTTAGGCCAATCTTTCTCTTTTTCCCAATGGAATCCCCCTAAACCCTACAAATTTTAAATTATATTTGTGTCTCCTCTGACCATACTCAAAATAGAATAGTCAATATCATTCAGATACCTCATTCAGTAAAAAATCACGTGAACGAATCTGTGTCGGTCAAAATCCACTATGTTGGAGCCAAAATTGACCTCAACCAATGTTCAAAACAGGGGTGCAGCCAACACCTACTTCTCTCAAGCCCCGCCCCCTGACTGGTAGCCAACGACCTAGGGCTGACCCAAAGCCTCAGCAGGGAGGTCCCACCTCACACCCGGAAGATCTCTGAGAGCTTCCCCTCCAAAGCCAAAAGCTGGGCTAGAAGCTCCTCAGAAAGCACTGAAGATTCGGAGAAAATTGAGAGTCTGCTTTCTAAGGAGTCCTTATGGGTCTATTTATAGCCTTTTGCTGACCTGAAATTACTGAAATACCCATAACGGGCCTGCCAATAGCCAAATCCCGCTGTTTGTAAAGTACTAAAAGTAACCCCTGAGGGTATAAGGGTAATTTTACCCGAAGGCAATTAAGACATTTTACCCTGAACCTGGCCCCCACTCGGCCAGAGCTCTATGTCGGGAACCCTCTCGTCTTCCTTTGGCGGGAGCTAAAAAGAAGTGCCAAAAGTCTCACGCTGAGCCAGCCCCTGCCTTCTCGCCGACTCTGCCGAGAGCGGGTCCTGGCTGACCGAGGGTGAACGCACTCGCCCCTCTCCAGGTGGGAGCTCCTCTAACCTTGGCGCTGTCGCTGCTGGACGCAACGTTGAGTGAGTGGAGCTCACTCAGCGCCCTTGCTGCTGACCATGACGCTAAGTGAGTGAAGCTCACTCAGCGCCCTTGCTGATGACCATGGCGCTGAGTGAGTAAGGCTCACTCAGCGCCTTTGCTGCTGACCATGGCGCTGAGTGAGTGAAGCTCACTCAGCGCCCTTGCTGCTGACCATGGCGCTGAGTGAGTGAAGCTCACTCAGCGCCTTTGCTGCTGACCATGGCGCTAGGTGAGTTGAAAGAAAAGGGGATAGATACTACTCTAGAGGGGGGGGGGGGGGGGTGAATAGAGTAATCAAAAATTGCACTAGCAAAGTTGACTTTCTACTCAACTCCCTTGGAGTTAATTGCGGAATGAAGGTTATAGATATTTGAGATTAAACCCTAAAGCCTAACACAAGTGTTGTGCATAAAAGGCAGCCAACTGTAATTACAGTTAATGCTTGGAAACCTAAACAGCAACTAGCAATCCTAGTTAAGATCTAATCACAGCCAATCAACACAGAGAAATAAATAACCAATCCAGACGACACAAGGAATTTATAGTAGTTCCCCAAACAACTTGGGTACGTCCACTCTTCTACCAACAAGATAGGAATCCACTCAGGTTTTTGATCAGGTGCTCTGCCACCAACAAGATCTGCTTCAGGTAAATCCAGAAACCCTTTAGACTTTTGATCAGGTGTCTAAAAACCAACACAGGTTTTAGATCAGGTGCCCTGCCACCAAGGGATACTTTTGAAGGGAGTAATAACCCTTTACAGGAGGGGGAAAGGTGGTTAAGGTGTCTTCTCTATTTTACAATAGATTAGAGAAGCACAATAACTTGCATTGAGCTAGAAAGCTCTTAAAGAATCAAGGCTCCCCCTGGCTAAAAGAACGTCTAGGTGAATTCTTGCTTCAGTGCAGAAACACTTCAGAAAATCTGAAGGAAAAAGCTACAAGAAGATAAATAATATGAAATAAAATTTCTTCTTTAGGCAGTTATCTTCTTCTTCTTCAAAAGGCTCTGAGTGAAGATCTTCCTGTAAGCAGGAGAACTCAGGTTGAAGAAGAGTGAAGAGCTAAAAATTCTTCTCAGTTAGATGTGAATGAGCTGAGAGCAGTTGGAAACTGTAAGTTCTTAAGCTTGAATGCTGCTGTTAGCCTTTTTGAATATTAGAACTAGTTGACTTCTTTCTTCAAAGAAGTCTTTATATAGCAGCAGCAACAACAACTCTAACTTGAGTTTGAATCTTGTCTTATACTGAACTCTGCAAGCTGGGCTGCAAAAAGCATAAAGCAAAACAAAATACTGCAGACAGATATCCTATAAGAGGATAAAGCTTTCTAAGAAGCTGCAAATTACTCTGATGAAATAAAACTAGAGAAAGTCACATCAGAAAAGACTCTTTACAACCAAGAACTTTTTGAGTCTAACGGCTATAAAGGACAGCCTGACAGATAAAGCAGAAATCATATCTCAGCTAATAAGACAAACAACTTTGTCAGAAAAGATTAGCTCATGCATAAGGAATGGAATAGATATTGCATGGAAATAATATCACAATATATTCAGATAATCTTTTATAAAATATGCCAAAAATGACTATGAAATTAATCATATCATAGAAGACGACAAAACTACTCAAGACATACAGCAAAACGTCGAACGACCCTCGGAGATCGTCGACCGAAGCACGGAGATCGTCGACCTATCAGACAGATAGTCGAACGATCCAGATAGTCGAACTATCAAGGAAGATAGTCGAACTACCTCAACAGATAGTCGACCTATCAGAACAGATAGTCGAGCTATCAGAAAGTCGATCTATCAAGACAGATAGTCGAACTACCAAACAAAACAGATAGTCGACCTATCAAACAGATAGTCGACCTATCACAGAAAAACAGATAGTCGACCTATCAACAGATAGTCGAGCTATCAAACAAAACAGATAGTCGACCTATCAACAGATAGTCGAACTATCAGATAGTTGAACTATCCAAGCAGATAGTCGAACTATCAAGCAACACAGATAGTCGACCTATCAACAGATAGTCGAACTATCAAAGCAACACAGATAGTCGACCTATCAACAGATAGTCGAACTATCAAAGCGGACAGATAGTCGACCTATCAACAGATAGTCGAGCTATCAGATAGTTGAACTATCCAAGCAGATAGTCGAACTATCAAAGACAACAGATAGTCGACCTATCAACAGATAGTCGAGCTATCAACGCAGACAGAACGTCGACCAACTGATAGACGATCGTCGATCAGCCGATAGACGATAGTCGAGCGACGTTCGACCATAGTCGAACGAAAAACTACTTAACCAAATATTCATCTGGAAAAGCAATTCTACACAACTAGAGAATCTAACATATCAACTAACCTTTGACCATAGATAAATCTTGGGTCAAGAGACAAAAAGAGAAGACTGAACTCAAATCAAAACCTAGGGTTCCAATAATCTCCCCCTATTTGAGTTAAGTCTCTCAACAATTAAAACATACAAAACTAATTACTGAAAGTAAAATAAAATGCATAAAGAGAATTAACTAAGCAGATATTATCAATCAAACAGATAAGCAATTAACTGTCAATCAATGAAAAATTAAGGAGCTTCAGAGTTAGATTTAGGATCAGAAGAGCTAGAAACAAAAGTAATCTTTCTTGAGGGATCTAGAGCTTCTTTTCTTGATAGCTTCAGGTCTTGTTCTCCAATGATTTTCAATTCTGTTGTTCTTGGGACAACTGCCTCAGGATGCTTTTCCATATACTTTGAAGGATCAAATACTTCAGGTTTAACCTAGAATTTATCTAGCTCCTTCATTCTGAATTTTGACATTGTGGTCAATCCTGCAGTGTCTTTTTCTTCTGCTTTTGCTTTCTTAATTTGAGCTGCTCCAACGAGTTCAAGAAAACGAGCCATCCTAAAATTAGGATCAAGCTCTGGGCTTTCATAAATAATCTCAGAAGATATATTAACTGGTTCTTTATCCTGAATAACTTGATAAGAAAGGGGAGCAGACTTAGCAAATATCTTGCTAGAATTTTCAGATAAAATAATTTGCTTACCTTTTGAAACATCCTTCTCAGAGTGATCTGGCTTAGGAGAGGTAGAGCTTTTAAGTTCTTTGGACTGAGGAGGAGAAAATGTTGGTCTTTGATACACTACCTCCTTTACCTGTTCCTTAACAACATCAGGTCTTTGATAGCCAGTTTGACTTTTACCTTGGTATCCTTGTGAACTTCTCCTTTGAGCTGACTGAGATGGATTTGATCTTTCGGACTGAGCAGCATGTTTTGTAGATAAGTTTCCTGAGGCTCCTGCACTGGGAGGTGGAGGAGGAGGACCTCTAGGATTCCATCTAGGGACAGGAGAGTCATACCTCTTTGACTTTTTCCTTTGCTTCTGCTGATTCTTGGAGAAAGCCATCCAGTGCTGGAAGTCTTTTGACTTAGGATCAATTCCTTTCAGTATATAATACGGAGTATCATTATCTGGATTAGAAGGAGGAGGAGCTACAACTTTCCTTTTCTTTTTAGCAATTCTTTTTCTTTTTGACTCAGCAGACTCATCCGAATCAATTTCATCTTCAGAATTAGACGAAATAGGCAGATCATATGGGTCAAATGCATCTTGCATAGCTCTTTCCTTTTCCTTAAGAGCAGCTTTTTCTAGTTCTTCTTCTATGGCATCCTGTGCCAAGAGAGCATCTAAATCCAAGCTCGGGGAATCATCCCATACAGTAGATTTTTCAATTTGAACATCTGCAGCTGATTCTTGAAGATCAGAAACTGTCATAGTGACCAGTTCTGCTTGCACTTCTGGCTGAGCAACCTCAGAAATTTGAACAGCTGGTTCTGGTTGAACTTCTGGAGCTGGTTGGACAACAAGCTCTTGAACATCTAGAACTTCTTCCAATTTATCTGTAGTATTATGAATAAAATTTTTCTAAATGACATCTAATCATCCCTTCCAGATATTCCCAAACTATCATATCAATTATCAAGTCTAAAAAGTAAGTAAAGAGAATACCTTCAGAATCGACCACAGCGTGTCCTAACTCCCATAATTCATCTAGAAAGGAAGTGATAATTCCTTCTAGGTAAAGGGCGACCAAGGGAGTAGAACATTCTTCTAAACAAGCTTTGACAATAAATTCAGATTTCAACAAAGCATCAGAAATTTCTTTTTCAGATAAAGAAGGAGGAGCTGAATCTTCTATTGCTTTCTCTACCACTGCATGATGATCTGCTGGAGGGGAGGCCAAAGGCTGCTCAGAGACATCTTCATCAAGCATCTCCCCCTGCCTGATTTCAATAGATACTGAAACCAGGCCCCTAGAAGAAGAGGGCTCAGCAGACTTTGAGAGTGCCTGAATAGCAGCAGTCAAAGAGGAGATAGAGGAAGCAAGGGGAGCAATCGCCTCTTCAATCATAATTTTGATTGAGGGGGTAATTAACTCCACAATGCTAGAGATAAATGCTGGAGTTATTTCAAAGGATGATGATGATGATGGGGGGAATTTCAGAGGATGGAAGATAATCAAGGATGGTATATGTATGATGAGCTGGAGAATGAACTGGAGATGGAACTGGAGATGTATGAGTGGATGCAGGGTGATCAATGTGATCAGAAGAGGGAATTGGAGAATGAAGAGGAGTAGAAATCTCAGACACCAACAAATCAAAACTGGGATGAGAGATCCCAGCAAGATGAGTCGGGAGAGGAGATGCAGGAGGAGATGCAAGAGGAGAAGCAGAAGGTCGTACTTCAATTGAAGTTGAGGGAACTTCAACTGAAGTAGACGGCAAAGCAGATGAAGAAGATGGAAGGGATGGATTTGCTGAGCCAGCTGCTAGAAGGGGGGAGTGACTGAGACAGTCCTGGTGCTCTCAGATGTAATTGGAGCAACCCCTGCGGGAGCGGGCTTCAGGAAGGTCCTTTTCCACTTTGCGAACAGGGATGGATCCATCTTCTTGCTGGCGTTTATGGAGGTGGCAGCTGACACTAACAGATGGGGGTATTTCTCCTTCAGAAAAATCCCAACTACCCTTCCCAGGGTAACTTCTTTCTTGCCATTCTTTTTCCTGATCAAATCAAATAGAACTCCTGCCCAATTGATCTATTTCTTATTTACAATTGCACACATTAGTGCAAATTGCTGCCTTGTAATATTGTCGTGGGCGGAGTGCTTTCCTAGTAGCACTTTTCCAACTATTTCAGCAAGAAACTTAATCTTAAATGGAAAATTTACTTTGAGCAGCTTAGAGGGAATGCCTTCGGCATGTCCCAGCTCTGTTAATATCCTTCCAAACTCAGGAGTATCTTGCTCATACTCTTCTTCCCCATTAATCAATCCAAATATTTCAGTCAAAATAGCGGGAGTCAATGTTACCTCTTCTCCGCTAATGGTTCCAGTCATCGAATCATCAGATGAAGACGAAGTGAATGCCCACTCTTTGATCTCTTGAGTGTTTATCTTTATTCTGGAGGACATGAGTTTCTCTAACCCTTGATCTTTGCACAGATTAAGAATTTCCACAATTCCTGGTTCGCAGCAGCTGAAGGAGTCGAAATCTACACTGAATCCTGCATCAAACTTCACTACTGCTAGGAGCGCTGGAGCAATCGCCATCGAAAGAGCTGGAGAAGACGAGGGAGAGACGGCGAGGACGAAGCGGCAGAAAACGCAAGACAAAGAGCAAGCGGGAAGACGGAATGCGAAAAGACGCTCTCCGTCGACGATAAAAGCAACTATCTCTTAACCTAGGTCGACCATCGGCTTTAAATTAAAAACAACGATCGTCGATCTATTTAAAAGATACTAGAGACGATGGTCGAACGGTCGTTCGACAATCGGTCCTAAAGCAGAGTAGTCGATCAATCGTTCGACTATTTCTGTCTTCACAAACAGCAAGCTGTCGTCAACCATAGATCGACGATAGGCTTGACCTATTCGACTATCTTCGAACGCCGGTCGACGATCTTCAAGCAGATAAGCTATCTTCAACCATAGGTCGACGATAGGCTTGATCCGATCGACTATCTTCGAACGTCGTTCGACGATCTTCAAACAGGTTTCAACAAGGCAGACATCACACTTAGTCTCTTCCATTAATCATGCCTAGTTGAACCAAAAAGAACAGATGCTTCTGTTCATCTAAGGGCTTGGTGAATATATCACCTCTCTGAAGGTCTGTGGATATGAACTCAAGGCTGATCTTGTTCTTTTCCACACAATCTCTCAGGAAATGGTGCCTAATCTCAATGTGCTTCATTCTAGAGTGGTGCACTGGATTTTGTGCAATGGAGATAGCACTTGTACTATCACACATGATTTTAGTATTCTTATGTGAGTACCCATAATTCAAAAGTTGGTTTTGTATCCACAGGATCTGTGAACAACAACTAGCAGCTGCTATATATTCAGCTTCTGCAGTTGAAGTTGAGACAGTGGCCTGCTTCTTACAGAACCAAGAGACCAATCTCTCTCCCAGGAACTGACAAGTTCCTGAGGTACTTTTCCTGTCAACTCGACAGCCAGCATAATCAGAATCAGAATATCCAATTAATTCAAATTCTGACTCAGCTGGGTACCAAAGTCCTAGATTTGGACATCCATTCAGGTATCTCAAGATTCTCTTGAGAAAAATCAGATGAGATTCCTTGGGGTTGACCTGAAATCTAGCACAAAGGCATGTAGCAAACATTATGTCTGACCTACTTGCAGTTAAATACAATAGAGAACCAACAATGGCCCTATAATTCTTTTGATCAACAGGCTTTCCCTGATCATCAGAATCAATAACTACATTAGTAGTCATAGGTGTATGCATTGCTGAAGCATCTGCCATCCCAAACTTCATTACCAATTCCTTGGCATATTTGGATTGGGAGATGAAGATGCCATCAACATCTTGCTTTACTTGGAGACTAAGAAAGTAAGACAGCTCACCCATACTATTCATCTCAAACTTAGAATGCATCAAGTTGGAGAACTTTTTGCATAATTTGGGATCAGTGGAACCAAAAATAATGTCATCCACATACACTTGAACTAACAGGATTGTGTCCTTGTGGTGCTTGACGAAGAGGATTCTATCAACTACTCCCCTAACAAAGTTGTGCTCTAACAGGAAACTAGCTAGAGTCTCATACCAGGCTCTTGGTGCTTGTTTGAGTCCATAAAGAGCTTTTTGCAACTTGAATACATGTGAGGGCTGAGTTGAAGAAACAAAACCGGGTGGCTGTTCAACAAATACCTCTTCCTTTAGCTCACCATTAAGAAAGGCACTTTTGACATCCATCTGAAAAACTTTAAACTTCATATAGGCTGCATAGGCTAAGAAGATCCTTATTGCCTCTAGCCTTGCAACAGGAGCAAAGGTTTGGTCAAAATCTATACCTTCCTCCTATCTGTAGCCCTGAGCTACAAGCCTAGCTTTATTCCTTACAATGATTCCATTTGCATCCAACTTATTTCTATACACCCACTTGGTGTCTATGATTAGTTGGCCTTTAGGTCTTGGAACCAAAGTCCATACTTTACATCTTTCAAACTGATTGAGTTCCTCTTGCATAGCAATGATCCAGTGGGGATCTAGCTCAGCATCTTTAATGGTGAGGGGCTCAATCTGTGAAAGGAAACAAGCATGCATCCCATCCTGTCTTAACTGATGTCTTGTTTGAACACCAGCTGATATGTCTCCTATTACTTGAGATGTAGGATGATCTCTAAGTGTGACAACATCAGCAGGTGGGATGTGATCTTCAGCAATAGTTGAGATTAATTCCTCAGGAGGAATTTGATCTACTATTGGTGGTACAGCAACAATTTCTACAATGTCTTCGTCACTGTCTGATTCAGTGATATGAAGAGTTGAAAGATGAAGGATTTCTTGAGTGACATCTTTGGTAGATTCTGGTACCTGTAATGAACTTGAGGAAGGGGAAGTTTCCTTCTCCTTGTAAAACATTTGGGATTCATCAAAGGACACATGAACAGACTCTTCAATTTTAGAAGATGATTTATTAAATACCCTATAAGCTTTGCTTACTTGGGAATATCCAAGAAAAATTCTCATTGAAGCTTTTGCTTCAAATTTTCTAAGGTATTCTTTATTATTATTATGAATATAAACTACACAGCCAAAAACTCTAAAATAATTTATTTTAGGTTTCTTTCCTTTAAGTAACTCATAAGGAGTTTTACACTTAAGCTTGTGTATAAGACTTCTATTCAAGACATAGTTGGTTGTACTAACAGCTTCTGCCCAATATGAAAGAGGCATAATAGCATCTGCCAATAATGTGTCAGCAGCTTCAATTAGTGTTCTGTTCTTCCTTTCAACTACCCCATTTTGTTGGGGAGTTCTAGGAGCTGAGAAGCTATGTTTGATACCTTCTCTCTCACAGAATTCTTGCATGAGAAGAGAGTCAAACTCAGTACCATGATCACTTTTGATCAAGGCCACATGAGTAGAGTACTCAGTCTGCACACATAATAGAAAATCTGTAAGGGCTTTGAAGTTATCAGCCTTAGTTCTCAAAAAGAACACCCAAGTGAACCTAGAGAAGTCATCTACAATGACTAGGGTGTAATACTTCCCTCTTAAGCTCTGTACATTTATTGGGCCAAATAGGTCCAAATATAATAAATACAGGATTCTAGGAGAATCACTTTTATTTACTGATTTAAATGAATTCTTGGTTTGCTTGCCTAGTTGACAAGCCTTGCATAGGCTCTCCTTCTTGTAGGGGCAAGAAGGTAAACCTCTAACAAGGTTGTGTTTAGATAACCTAGATATATTCTTGAGGTTAACATGGCTAAGCCTTTTATGCCATAAAGTATTGTTATTGGTTACTTCATTAAATAAGCAGATTTCAGAGTGAGTTGAGTTAAAATCTACTAAATAAATGTTACCTTGTCTAATACCTACTAATACAACATTATTATTTAAAGTAATATTACAAATAGAGTTAGAGAATGATATCTGGTATCCAGCATCACATAACTGACTTACTGAGATTAGATTATGCTTCAGTCCAGTCACATAAGCAACTCTCTTGAATGTTACAGCTCCAATTGTCATCCTGTCATAGCCTTCAGTTTGACCACAGCTTGAATCTCCAAAGATTACCTTTGGGCCAAGCTTTGCCTTGAACCTTGACAGATGTTCTTTATTTCCTGTCATGTGCTTGGAGCAACCACTATCCAAATACCACTTATTTTGAGTGATAGGATAGGTCTTCACCTGCAAATAAATCAATTTAAACATTGTGGACCCAGGTAACCTTGGGTCCCTTGTTTTCACATAAGAAAAACTGGAAATAAATGAATAAGCAGGCTGAGGGTGATAACCTAACGGGTAAGATCTCCTAGGTGGGATTCTCCATGCAAATGATGGGTCAACGAACCTAGGGTTTCTATTCATATTCGGGTTTCTAAAGTTCTGGTTGGAGTTTTGAAATTCTTGTTGAAAACGTCGATCGGCGTTCGACGATTGGTACCCAGATCGTCGATCTCCGTTCAACCACTGGGCCTGCGATTGTCGAGCAGCGTTCGACGCTCTTTGTAATTCCTTAAATTTATATTTTCTTTTCTCTCTTTTAGCTTTATTTAAAGCTCTATTAACTTGATTAACTTGCTCAGTGTTTTTTATTCCACTAGATGAAATAAAATTCACTGGAGTTGAAAGTTGGTTTTTAAGAATGATTGGGGGCTCACTAGAAGATGCTCCTAAGCCTAATTTGTTATTGCCTGACCTAGTGTTAGACATGCTGGTTATTTCAAGCAACTTAAGGCTTCTACCATTCAGAGACTCTTCTAACCTTTTGGACAGCTAATTCATTCTTAAGGAATTTTATTTCTTCACTAGCATTAGTGAGTTCTGCTGTTAACCTAATATTTTCATTAGCAATCAATTCAGATTCAGCTAGTTTAATTCTAAGCTCTTTTATTTCTTTTTCAGAACTAATTAAATCTAAACATAAAGATTTAAAATCAGATTTAAATTCAGCAGATGTAAAGTCATAAGAAGACAATACCTCATCTTCAGTTGGCACTTCTTCATTAGAATCTGAATTCTCTGCAGCTGAGTGATTGCTGCAGGCATCAATTGCCATCAGGCAAAACTTCCTTTGCCTTCTTTTCTTCCTCATCCTCACTGGAGCTTGAGGAGGAAGATTCCTCATCAGAATCGCTCCAGGTTTCAGCAACAAAGCCTCTCTCCTTCTTTTTGTTCTTGTAGGAGGATGGCTTGGAATGCTTCCTGTGCTGATCCTTGTCTTTTCTTTTATCTTTGTTCTTTTCCTCTAGACAATCTGGAAGAATATGTCCAGGCTTCCTGCAACCATAGCAGATTATTTCTTTAGAAGGAGTACGATCATACCTTGGTTTATCTTCATACTTTGAAGATTTCTTTCTGAATTCCTTCCTTCCCATCTTGAGAAACCTTTTGGCAAATAATGCCATTAGTTCCTCATTTGACTGGCTTCCTTTAGAAGCTTCAGCAGCTTTGAGAGCAAGGGTTTGCTCTTTTCTTGTAGGAGTTGGGGTCTTTGCTTCAGCCTCAGCTTCCCTGAACTTCAGCACTTGCTCAAAAGACTTGAGCTTGCCGAGAAGGGCTTCTGTTGAGATTTCATTTGTGCTTCTGGCCTCCTTGATAGGCCAGATCCTCAAATCCCATGTGCTAGGGAAGCACATAAGAATCTTATCATTGACCTCTGTCAATGAAATATCCTTATCAAGGGTCCTCAGCTCATTGATGATTGAGCTGAGCCTTGTGTACATTGCTTCAACTGATTCAGCATCAGTTTTCTTGAAATTCTCATACTGGGAGATAAGGTTGGACCTTCTGTCCTTCCTTTCATCAGCTGAACCAGCTACAATCTGGTTCAGTGTATCCCACATTGCTTTTGCTGAGGAGCAGTCAGCAACCTTCTGGAATACTTCATCAGACATTGTCTGAGCCAGAATGTTCATTGCCTTAGCATCTGCTATCTTTGCCTTTTTGTATTCATCATTGTAGTCTGGAGGAGGCACTGCACTCATATCAGTTGATGATGAGGCAGTAGCTGCAACAGGTGCTCTTGGTGGTCCTGTCAAAATAGAAGCAAAAATACTTTCATCAATAGAGTTCATATATAGTTTAATCCTTGCCTTCCAGATGCTAAACTTAGCCAAGTTGCATGCTGGAGGTCTGGTGCTAGAGTAATCCTTGGACTGGGCCATGATAGTGAAAGTGAATATCTATAAACTTTGGTATCTATCATGATCTTGTGACTTAGGTGTTAGCCTATTCAGTCAGTCAACCTCCCTCTGATACCAATTGAAAGAAAAAGGGATAGATACTACTCTATGGGGGGGGGTGAATAGAGTAATCAAAAATTGCACTAGCAAAGTTGACTTTCTACTCAACTCCCTTGGAGTTAATTGCGGAATGAAGGTTATAGATATTTGAGATTAAACCCTAAAGCCTAACACAAATGTTGTGCACAAAAGGCAACCAACTGTAATTACAGTTAAGGCTTGGAAACCTAAACAGCAACTAGCAATCCTAGTTAAGATCTAATCACAGCCAATCAGCACAGAGAATTAAATAACCAATCAAGATGACACAAGGAATTTATAGTGGTTCCCCAAACAACTTGGGTACGTCCACTCTTCTACCAACAAGGTAGGAATCCACTCAGGTTTTTGATCAGGTGCCCTGCCACCAACAAGATCTGCTTCAGGTAGATCCAGAAACCCTTTAGACTTTTGATCAAGTGTCTAAAAACCAACACAGATTTTTGATCAGGTGCCCTGCCACCAAGGGATACTTTTGAAGGGAGTAATAACCCTTTACAGGAGGGGGAAAGGAGGTTAAGGTGTCTTCTCTATTTTACAATAGATTAGAGAAGCACAATAACTTGCACTGAGCTAGAAAGATCTTAAAGAATCAAGGCTCCCCCTGGCTAAAAGAACGTCCAGGTGAAGTCTTGCTTCAGTGCAGAAACACTTCAGAAAATCTGAAGGAAAAAAGCTACAAGAAGATAAATAATATGAAATAAAATTTCTTCTTTAGGCAGCTATCTTCTTCTTCTTCTTCAAAAGGCTCTGAGTGAAGATCTTCCTGTAAGCAGGAGAACTCAGGTTGAAGAAGAGTGAAGAGCTAAAACTTCTTCTCAGTTAGATGTGAATGAGCTAAGAGCAGTTGGAAACTGTAAGTTCTTAAGCTTGAATGCTGCTGTTAGCCTTTTTGAATATTAGAACTAGTTGACTTCTTTCTTCAAAGAAGTCTTTATATAGCAGCAGCAGCAACGACTCTAACTTGAGTTTGAATCTTGTCTTCTACTGAACTCTGCAAGCTGGGCTGCAAAAAGCATAAAGCAAAACAAAATACTGCAGACAGATATCCTATAAGAGGATAAAGCTTTCTAAGAAGCTGCAAATTACTCTGATGAAATAAAACTAGAGAAAGTCACATCAGAAAAGACTCTTTACAGCCAAGAAAGACTTTTTGAGTCTAACGGCTATAAAGGACAGCCTGGCAGATAAAGCAGAAATCATATCTCAGCTAATAAGACAAACAACTTTGTCAGAAAAGATTAGCTCATGCATAAGGAGTGGAACAGATATTGCATGGAAATAATATCACAATTTATTCAGATAATCTTTTATAAAATATGCCAAAATAACTATGAAATTAATCATATCATAGAAGACGACAAAACTACTCAAGACATACAGCAAAATGTCGAACGACCCTCGGAGATCGTCGACCTATCAGACAGATAGTCGAACGATCCAGATAGTCGAACTATCAAGGAAGATAGTCGAACTACCTCAGCAGATAGTCGACCTATCAGAACAGATAGTCGAGCTATCAGAAAGTCGATCTATCAAGACAGATAGTCGAACTACCAAACAAAACAGATAGTCGACCTATCAAATAGATAGTCGACCTATCACAGAAAAACAGATAGTCGACCTATCAACAGATAGTCGAGCTATCAAACAAAACAGATAGTCGACCTATCAACAGATAGTCGACCTATCAGATAGTTGAACTATCCAAGCAGATAGTCGAACTATCAAGCAACACAGATAGTCGACCTATCAACAGATAGTCGAACTATCAAAGCAACACAGATAGTCGACCTATCAACAGATAGTCGAACTATCAAAGCGGATAGATAGTCGACCTATCAACAGATAGTCGAGCTATCAGATAGTTGAACTATCCAAGCAGATAGTCGAACTATCAAAGACAACAGATAGTCGAGCTATCAACGCAGACAGAACGTCGACCAACTGATAGACGATCGTCGATCAGCCGATAGACGATAGTCGAGCGACGTTCGACCATAGTCGAACGAAAAACTACTTAACCAAATATTCATCTAAAAAAGCAATTCTACACAACTAGAGAATCTAACCTATCAACTAACCTTTGACCATAGATAAATCTTGGGTCAAGAGACAGAAAGAGAAGACTGAACTCAAATCAAAACCTAGGGTTCCAACATGAGTGAAGCTCACTCAACGCCCTTGCTGCTGACCATGGCTCTGAGTGAGTGAAGCTCACTCAGCGCCCTTGCTGATGACCATGGCGCTGAGTGAGTGAAGCTCACTCAGCGCCCTTACTGACCTTGGCGCTGAGTGAGTAAAGCTCACTCAGCGCCCTTACTGATGACCATGGCGCTGAGTGAGTGAAGCTCACTCAGCGCCCTTGGTGATGACCATGGCGCTGAGTGAGTGAAGCTTACTCAGCGCCCTTGCTGCTGACCATGGCATTGAGTGAGTGAAGCTCACTCAGCGCCCTTGCTGCTGACCGTGGCGCTGAGTGAGTGAAGCTCACTCAGCTCCCTTGCAGCTGACCATGGCGCAGAGAGAGTGGAGCTCTCTAAGCGCGGCGCCTTCTAGCCCGCTTCTGGCCATGGGCGGGATATCGCCTGCTCCTAGGCGGGAGCTCCTCTGGTGCGAGAGCTCTTCCGGTCTTCAGACCCGAGCTAACCCGGGGCAGGTCCAACCCCGACCGTTAATGCCTCCGGGTCCTACCCAGCGAATATGGGTTGTACACAATCCCCGCTCTTTTTGAGCTAGCTCTGCGCTCGAAAAGACATGTCCAACCCATAAATATTCGCTGGGCACGTGTCACTTCCTGCAAAGAGAATCTATCGGTGGGCCCTGTCGCAGTTATATATACACGATGATAGACGGCCGTAAATCTGCCCCTGACCGTTATTGCCCCCCTGAGATCTCGCGCGACCTCGCGATGCGCCCCAAACAAGTTGGTAAGCCACTCTCGCAGAACCTTCAGGACCGCATAAAGGCAGCGCAAGCACGAGCCCTTGTCAATAGCGCGCTAGTTGCTCCTTGGCTGGCGAGAGAGGCACCCACTGTGGCGCCTCCGCCGCCGCCAAAAGAGAAGAAGAAGAAGGCGAAGAAGGTCCATCGGGGCCCCTCGCGAGAGCACCGAGCCTCTCCAACTTCAAACCTAAGCCGTGCGGCCGACCCTCTTCTACTGCAGAGGGTATGTTTCATCGACTATCGGGCTGCTGTTCTTGAGAATTGGTCACTGAACCTTTCTTGGCAGGTGGTCCCGGAAGGTGGTGTCGGGTTTCCGCCGGTGCCCCCGGACCCATCGATGTCTCGCCCACCTGAGGATCAGCCACAGGATCCGGAAGGAGCTCCTGCCGATGGTTCGGGACCTCCAGGTAGCCCCTCCTTTCTTGCCCATTTTTCTTTTGGTCACTCTAACTCTTGGGTGGGACTCTCGCAGCGTCTGCGTCTTATCTTGTCGGGAACTGACGTAGGGGTTGCCCCTCATGACGATCCAGCGTCCAATCCCCACACATCGCAGGAGAGACGACTGTCAACCCATCCCTGACGCCGGAAGCTGACCGTTCCGAGAGGGAGCGCGACCCTCCCCATACTTCGGGCCCTGCGGAGATTACAGCGCGCGAGATCTTCCGTCCGGGCCGTGGAAAGCCACTCCATCTCTTGTTTGGGAGGGATGCCAAGGGAGAGCCTGAGCCTTCTCGCCTTCCACCGGCCGACGGTTCTCGCCTTGCTGCTGGTATGCCACACACTGCTGCTGTTCTCACCCTGTTCTCGCACTGACCGCCAGGTTGTCTTCTCAGGAGATCTGGACCTGCGATCGAGAGCTGACGAGGATGAGGACGATGACGGGGATCGGGAGGAGGAGGACGGCAACAGCTCCCCCTTCCCCTCCTCTGACGAAATGGAAGGAATCCTGATTGGCGCGGGAAGCGCGAGAAGGCGGGGTAAAAGGGTCGCGGCCATCCTCTCCAAACTCGCGCGGCGGGAGCGGGCCCAAGACTATGCGGCGAGAGAGTTTTGCAGGTCGGTAGAGCAAAGGCTGGAGGCCCTGGAGCGAGATTACTTTCTAAGCGAGGCGGAGCGGTCGGGCTGCCCTACTGCGGGATCTTCTCCCGGGAGGTGCCTCGTGCGGATACGAGACCAAGCTCGCCGGATCAATCTAGGGTGCACCGTGCTTTCCTCCTACTTCAACCCGTTGGCGCCTCCGAGGACCCGACAACGAGAGCGAGGACGCTGGCGTTAGGAGCCTTATTGTTTCCTGATATCTCGTCTCTTCTTACCTCTGGCCTTCCCTTCTCGCCATGTACCATGTCTTTTAATCATGTTTTTTAATTTTATTTTGAACCGTGGACTGCTTGCAATCTTGTGAACTGCTTTAATTTGTTAACTGTTGTTACTGCTATTATCTTAGGTCTCACCTAGCGAGAACGTTCTTTGCTTTCGCGTCTGTCATACCATGCGACTCTTGCGCAAACCAGGGCTGTCGATCAGTCACTGTTAATTTGGGCGGGGGACCGAGGCGCCGTTGACTTAGAGCGTGACAGTTGTACCTCCGCCGCCCTTTCTGGGAAAATCATCATTTATCACGGCTTCCTATAAATAGGTGGATTCACCCACCACATTTATTTCCCTGATCTGGAACCTCCCCCTCTCTTCTTTTCGCTTTCGCGCTCTGCCGAGAACGTTTTGCTCTCGCCTCCTCTCTTGTGATTTCGCCTTTGAATTCTTTAGACATAATGCCTGGCGAGAACGAGGGACGTTCTCATTGCGCGGAAGCTTTCCGGAGGCACCGATTTCCGTCGTGTCGTCTGACCTTGGATGAGTATCAGCTGATTACATCCCGGTACGTTCCCGCCAGCTTCGCCGCGAGAAACCCAGGCAATAACGATAGGGTGAACACTGCGCGAGAGGGGGAGCTCGCAATCCCCCTCGAACACTTCGAGGTGGGCTTTCGCCTCCCTCTTTAGCCAAAGATGCGCCTCGCCCTCCGCTATTACGGGGTTATTCCCGCGCAGCTGAATCCAAATTCGGTCGCCATCCTTGTAGCGTTCATCTGCTACATGCGATCCAAAAGGATAGAGTTCAACCTTTCGATCTTCCGGAAGCTGTTTACCTTCCGCGTGAAGGGAGGGGTTGTCTTTTTCTCCGGGCAGCTACTTAAAACAACCGGTCTCGCCAACAAGCATCATCACTGGGGCGAGAAATTTGTTTTCGTCTCCGACGACTTTGGGAACGTTCCGCTTGCGCCGGTCCAGTACGAGGATGCCGCTTACAAGCATCCATCCCTGGGGTTCCGCGAGAGCGCGCTCCTCGAATTCTTTGGGACCAAGGAGTTTGACATCCTCTTCCTTAGGCGGGATGTCGACTCTCTTCCCCCCATTCCTCCAAGCAAAGGTGAGATCTCATCTCTTCTTTCTTTTGTTCGGTGTTTGCGCGTCCCTCCTCGATGCCGAGTGTCACCTGTTACCTTTGCAGGAGAGCGGGAGATCCCCTTGCGCCAACCCTTCCCCTAGACGCCATGTAACACCCCTATCCGTCACATGGCATATAGCAGTAGGTCCGGCCGGGGCCCGACGCCATATACCGCAGACAGACCGTGGAGTTACGCATCGCATTATCATACTCACAATTTGAAAGACAACGTCCTACGCAACACCTAGCGGAAGCATTTTAGGTTATTAAAAAGAACCCAACAATAAGCATGAATGTCCACTAATGATAAAACCCATAGGAATGAAACGACTAAAAATACACAAAACAGTCCTCGGCCTTAAGGCCTTACAAACATTGTTCTCTTAACCAAATAGTGTCTTTCATACATCGGCGCGCAGGCCGGCCAAATATGAATATGAAAAACAAAACTAAATCTTCAGCCTTCATGGGCTAGCGCTGCAACTTGGGCTTTAGCCTGCTATTTGCCGCTCGGCTCCGCAGCAGCACCTGTAAGAAGCAATCCACCGAAGAGGTGGCAATTTACACGAGTAACCGGTCAGCAACGCTGACCAAATTATAACGACCCCGCCCCGCAATTGCGGGACGGCGGTGCTCCTTCCCTGCATAACAACTAACATAGCAATATATAAATCTATATAACTATTCGCCACAAGTGTCGGCACGCACGGCCGTACACCCCGTGCTCTCAGGGCACTAATTGGTGAATCCGGTCCGGACCCGGTCCGTTCCCGCGATTCCACCGTCGTCTCGTGGACGACAATTCTCGTGAGCAAATAGCCCTTTCAGCCGAAGCCTAGGCCCGTTTCCAGCCCCCCGGGAAGTCCCATGTACTTTAGGTCGCTTCTACCGAGACCACTTGGAATGGGTAGAGTTCCACCCGCCCGTTGCTCACTTCACCACGGCCATTTAGCCATCGGTGCGGGCCAAGTTTCTCCTCATTCCCACAATCGATCAAAACACGCACATAACCCCGTTATGTACCGATTTGCCCTCCAAGGCAACATCGTGGCGGCAATGCGATTCCGCCCAAGCTTTCCGGGTGCGCCTCGAGGTTAATCCCCAAGGATCCCTGTATGCAATCTACCGCGTAGAAATTTCGGAAAACTGAAATCATCGGTGCGGAGTCTTCTCCGACCATGCAATGCAACATCACCGATTCGGGCTAAACCCGAATGGGCTTCACACACAATGCCTACGCCCGTACTTCGATTCCGGGCTCTAACAACGGGGACTTTACATATCTACCCGAAGGGATTCCGCTCCTCAACGCTTACTCGCGAGAGGGGGATTTCCCCATGCAAAGGAAGAAGGGCGACTACACATGCCCTATGAAGAGGATCGTTACCCTCGTAGATTTTCGCGCGCCCGTCATGAAGAAGTAGACGGTTGAAAAGCTTCGCCTCGCTCTTGCCGTCGAGGATCCGGTCTCGGATCGAGATTCGGTGCTCCGGTGCTCCGCCGGCGGCCGGATCTCCTCTTCTCCTTCCTTGCTCTCCCTTCTCTCTAAACTTTTAGAAAGAGAGTCTAGGGTTTGAAATGAGGGTTTAGAACCCTTCAACCCTAAATTAAATGTTTGGGCGGACCATCCTAGGCCGTTAGATGAGATTTGATGGAAAATCGGACGGCCACGGAGTCATTTTACGGATTCTGCACCCGTCCGCACGACCAGTGGCGCACGGTCAGTGGTCGTGCGCCCTATGTCAGTGATCGTGCGTTTTCGTTAAACAGGGATTTGACATTATACTTTCATTACGCACGACCAGTGGCGCACGGTCAGTGGTCGTGCGCCCTGTGGTCAGTGGTCGTGCGCTAAGGGAAAAACTGCACAGTTCAACGCCCTTCCGCCGACGGTTACTCTACCGCGAGGCGTTAACTCCCACCGACTCCAGGACTGAACATGGGGTGTTACAACTCTCCCCCCCCTTAAAAGAATTTCGTCCCGAAATTACGAATAGCAAGTAAACAACTTAAACTTAAACGGTACCTGAGTTGAAGAGTTCGGGGTACTCCTCGAGCATGGTTTGCTCTCGTTCCCACGATAGCTCCTCACGACCGCAATTGTCCCAACGGACTTTCACCATCCTGATTTCTTTGTTCCGAAGCCGCTTGACCTCGAAATCTTCGATAGAAATGGGCTTGACCTTGGTCGTCAACCCTTCCTCAACCGGTACTTGATCAACCGCTAACACTTGCGACGGCTCTTGCACCGCCTTCCGCAATACTGAGATGTGGAATACGTCATGCAAACAACTCAGTTCCACAGATAATCTCAACCGGTAGGCCGCTTCTCCGATCCGTTCTAGAATCTCGAATGGCCCAAGGTATCTCGGACTCAACTTTTTCAAGCGTCGAACCCGTGACACCCCCTTGAACGGTTTGATCTTCAGGTATACCCATTCGCCAACATTGAACTCCACGTTCCTATGTTTGGCATTAAAATACTTAGCCTGCCTGTCCTGAGCTATAAGCAAGCGCTCTCGTATCGTTTGCACCAAAGAAGTCGCATCTTCGATCTCCTGACGATTGTAAAGTTTCGACTCACCCGTCTCCAACCATGACAACGGCGTGCGACACTTTCTCCCATAAAGAGCTTCGAACGGTGCCATCTGGATACTTGCTTGGTAACTGTTATTGTACGCAAACTCGACCAAGTATAAGTGATCCTCCCACCGTTTTCCGAAGTCCAACGCACACATGCGAAGCATGTCTTCCAATGTCCTGTTGACTCGCTCGGTCTGGCCATCCGTCTGCGGATGAAACGCCGTGCTAAACTTCAGTTTCGAGCCCAACATCTGATGTACTAGCCTCCAGTCATTGGACGTGAAGCGTCCATCGCGATCACTCACAATGCTGCGGGGCACTCCGTGCATTCGCACAATATTATCCACGTAGAGTTTTGCTAGCTTCTCCACCGGATCATCCTTCCTCATCGGGATGAAATGCGACACTTTTGTCAATCTGTCCACGATCACCCAGATGGCGTCGTTTCCCTTCTGCGATCTTGGCAATCCATGCACAAAATCCATAGATATGTCGTCGAATTTCCACTCCGGAATGGGTAAGGACTTCAAGAAACCTCCCGGCTTTTGACATTCCGCCTTCACTAGGGCGCAGGTTTGACACCTCGCCACATAAAGCGCTACATCTTTCTTCAGTCCTGGCCACCAGAATAGTTTCTTCACGTCTTTGTACATTTTTGTACTCCCCGGGTGGATTGAGTACTTGGTATGGTGAGCCTCGTACAACAATTCCTCCCGTAGATTACCTACGTTGGGGACGCACAAACGATCGTCCTTTCTGAGCAATCCGTCCTCCAACATAAATTGGGAATTTGACCCATCCAAAACACCATCCATGAGTTGCTTCATAACATCATCCACAGCTAAAGCCTGCCGAATCCTATCAGCCAGGTCATACTGCACCTCTGTCCAACTCAAACGCGCTTCGGCGCCCGTTTGTCTATCTACACAGAAGATCTCCAAATCCTCTAACTCTTGAATCAATCGTGCATCATGCACCAACAGCCAACTAGCACGTGCGGGAGTTCTGCGACTCAACGCATCCGCCACCGCATTGCCCTTCCCCGGCACATAATGAATTTTGAAGGTGTAGTCCCCCAGGAACTCCATCCACCTCCTTTGCCGCATATTCAAGTCCTTCTGATCCAGCAAGTACTTCAAGCTCTTGTGGTCGGTGTAAATATCAACTTTCACACCGTAAAGGTAGTGTCTCCACAGCTTCAGTGCATGTATCACGGCCGCTAACTCCAAGTCATGGACCGGATAATTCCTCTCGTGTACCTTCAGCTGCCGCGAGCCGTAGGCAATCACACTCCCACGCTGTAGTAGTACACATCCCAAGCCACTCCCCGAAGCATCACTGTAGATTTCGAATCCCTCGGTCCCACTCGGCGAACATAAGATTGGCGCCGTGGTCAACCGACCCTTTAACTCCTCAAAAGCTTGTGCGCACTCCGGCGACCACACAAACCTTTGATCCTTTCTTGTCAACGATGTGAGAGGTAACGCTATCCGCGAGAAGTTCTCTACGAAGCGCCTGTAGTAGCCGGCAAGTCCTAGGAAACTTCGGACTTCCGCTACCGAGGAAGGAACAGGCCACTCCCGTATCGCCACTATCTTCGCCGGATCTACCGCAATCCCTGCTCCACTAATGATGTGGCCAAGGAAAGCCACCGAGGATAACCAGAACTCGCATTTGGAGAACTTAGCATAGAGCTGGTTCCTCCTCAGTGTCTCCAACACCATGCACAGATGTTTGTAGTGATCATCTTCGCTCTGAGAGTATACAAGGATGTCGTCGATAAACACGATCACAAACCGATCCAAGTACTCTCTGAATGTTCTGTTCATCAGATCCATAAATACGGACGGCGCATTCGTCAGTCCAAACGGCATAACCGTGAACTCGTAATGCCCATAACGCGTGCTGAACGCCGTTTTAGGGATATCACTCTCCTTGATCTTCAACTGGTAGTACCCAGACTTCAGATCCAACTTCGAATAAACTGTAGACCCCACTAGCTGGTCAAACAGATCGTCGATCCTCGGAATCGGGTATTTGTTCTTCTCGGTGAGCTTGTTCAACTCCCGGTAGTCGATACACAGCCTCAGACTTCCATCCTTCTTCTTGACGAAGAGGACCGGTGCACTCCAAGGTGACGAGCTTGGACGCACGTACCCCTGATCCAACAGTTCTTGCAATTGGACCTTCAGCTCTGCCATCTCCTTCGGCGCTAGCCGATAAGGTGAGCGGGACACAGGTTTGGCACCTGGCACCAGCTCTATTGTGAAATCAATCTCTCTTTGGGGTGGAGCCCCAGGGAGATCATCGGGAAACACGTCAGGATACTCCGAAACCACTGGGATACTATCCAGACTCGTCTTAGGCTTTGCGGCCTCCACTAACGCGAAAAACAGCTCTGCTCCAGCACGAACCGCCTTGACCACCTGAAGAGCAGACATCAGTGTCTTGCTCGCCCCTTTAATGCCCTCGAACGTAGTCTCGCGACTAGTATTTGCCCCCAGTTTAACTTCCTTCCGACTGCAGTCAATATAGGCTCGCTGCTCCGAGAGCCAATCCATCCCAAGGATCACGTCAAACTCCACTAGCGGAAGTAACGACGCCTGCAGATCGAATTCCTGATCCCCAATCTGAATCTTCACGAGGCATACTCTATCTACGCGCATAGAGCATCCATTGGGGAGTAGCACATCCAGTTTGTCCTTAGCCATCGAAGAAGGGACTCCGATGCGCGATACGAATTCTTCGGACATAAAGGAGTGCGACGCTCCCGTATCAAATAATGCCCTTGCTGGGCTATCGGATATCAAAACGAAGCCTAGCATAGGAAATATAAGCTAACATGCAAACAGGTAGTTATTCAAATAAGGTTAAACTGCAATAATTTAACTCATACCTGTCACCACGTCAGCCTGTTTGATGGCTTCTTGCAGGCCAAGGTTGTACACCCTGGGCTGAGCTGGAGTATGGTGAGATGCGGATGACTCCGCCATCTTCCCTTTCTCTTCATAAGTTGCTCCTGGCTTTCTCTCGGACTTTGGACGTCCGCTCCAACAATCACGGGCAAAGTGCCCTGGCTTCCCACAGTTATAACAAGCACCTGGGGTGCGCGCTGTCGTTGCTCCCGAGGCACCAGAAGAGGGGGCTTGACTTGACGTCTTGGCCCTCTTATTCCACCTCTGAAACTTTGACTTCGTAGCGTTCGGCACCTTGAACTCGGGCTTCTGCACACCCAGCTCTTTCTTTCCAGAGATTCTTGCCAACTCTCGCTCCAACGATCGAGCCGAGCCGACCAAGGTTAGAAATCCTTGCGTCAACGGCCCTGATAGAAGTACCTTGAGATCATCTCGCAGTCCTTCATAGAAACGGTTCGTCTTCCGTTCCTCATCGCCAAAAGTAGGAGCTGCATAACGACCCAGCCTTGTGAACTCATGCAGATAATCATCCACGTTTTGACTCCCTTGTTGCAGTCTGAGGAATTGATTTTCCAGTTCTATCTTCTCGGTCGACGGTAGGTACCGCGCCATGAACATTCTCGAGAATTCTTCAATAGAAACCTCTTCCAACTGTCTTTCGACTAGATGGTGTTGCTCCACACCGTCCCACCACAGCCTTGCCTCGCCATCCAATAAGAAAGTGGCTATGGCGGTTTTCTGATCCGCTTCGGTTCTGGTTGTCGAAAGGATCCGCTTAACGCGTGATAGCCAATCCTCCGCTTGTGATGGGGTTCCACCCCCCGAGAATATTGGCGGATTGAAGCTCATCACGTGCTTCAGTTGACAATCCGTCGTACGCCTTGGTGGTCTAGGCTCCTCAGCCACCACAGGCACTGTCGCTCTCGCAGGTTCTTGCTCAATCTCCGGTGCTGGACGTTGTACCTGCCCTGCAGGTTGGGCATTTAGTGCGGCAAGCACCGCCTCGGTAACCAGCCGAATAGTTTCAGCAGATGGAGGTGTTGCAGGCGCCTCGCTTGGTGCCCTACTCTCCGCTGAACGTGTACGGGCTGACTGCCCTGCCCCACTCCTAGTCACCTAGATAAACAAAACCGACAAATAAGCGACAAGCACATTGCTAAAAAGCAATCATTTGAACGTTTAACTTGTTCAAAACTGTGTATTTTCATTCCTAAGTGGACATTCATGGGTTCTTTTTCATGTTATAACGATGACGCACGTGATAGTGCTCACCACCCCTTAAAAGAATTCGTCCGCGAATTCCAATAAGCAAGACCGAAACCGTTAGTCTGATACCAATTTGTAACACCCCTATCCGTCACATGGCATATAGCAGTAGGTCCGGCCGGGGCCCGACGCCATATACCGCAGACAGACCGTGGAGTTACGCATCGCATTATCATACTCACAATTTGAAAGACAACGTCCTACGCAACACCTAGCGGAAGCATTTTAGGTTATTAAAAAGAACCCAACAATAAGCATGAATGTCCACTAATGATAAAACCCATAGGAATGAAACGACTAAAAATACACAAAACAGTCCTCGGCCTTAAGGCCTTACAAACATTGTTCTCTTAACCAAATAGTGTCTTTCATACATCGGCGCGCAGGCCGGCCAAATATGAATATGAAAAACAAAACTAAATCTTCAGCCTTCATGGGCTAGCGCTGCAACTTGGGCTTTAGCCTGCTATTTGCCGCTCGGCTCCGCAGCAGCACCTGTAAGAAGCAATCCACCGAAGAGGTGGCAATTTACACGAGTAACCGGTCAGCAACGCTGACCAAATTATAACGACCCCGCCCCGCAATTGCGGGACGGCGGTGCTCCTTCCCTGCATAACAACTAACATAGCAATATATAAATCTATATAACTATTCGCCACAAGTGTCGGCACGCACGGCCGTACACCCCGTGCTCTCAGGGCACTAATTGGTGAATCCGGTCCGGACCCGGTCCGTTCCCGCGATTCCACCGTCGTCTCGTGGACGACAATTCTCGTGAGCAAATAGCCCTTTCAGCCGAAGCCTAGGCCCGTTTCCAGCCCCCCGGGAAGTCCCATGTACTTTAGGTCGCTTCTACCGAGACCACTTGGAATGGGTAGAGTTCCACCCGCCCGTTGCTCACTTCACCACGGCCATTTAGCCATCGGTGCGGGCCAAGTTTCTCCTCATTCCCACAATCGATCAAAACACGCACATAACCCCGTTATGTACCGATTTGCCCTCCAAGGCAACATCGTGGCGGCAATGCGATTCCGCCCAAGCTTTCCGGGTGCGCCTCGAGGTTAATCCCCAAGGATCCCTGTATGCAATCTACCGCGTAGAAATTTCGGAAAACTGAAATCATCGGTGCGGAGTCTTCTCCGACCATGCAATGCAACATCACCGATTCGGGCTAAACCCGAATGGGCTTCACACACAATGCCTACGCCCGTACTTCGATTCCGGGCTCTAACAACGGGGACTTTACATATCTACCCGAAGGGATTCCGCTCCTCAACGCTTACTCGCGAGAGGGGGATTTCCCCATGCAAAGGAAGAAGGGCGACTACACATGCCCTATGAAGAGGATCGTTACCCTCGTAGATTTTCGCGCGCCCGTCATGAAGAAGTAGACGGTTGAAAAGCTTCGCCTCGCTCTTGCCGTCGAGGATCCGGTCTCGGATCGAGATTCGGTGCTCCGGTGCTCCGCCGGCGGCCGGATCTCCTCTTCTCCTTCCTTGCTCTCCCTTCTCTCTAAACTTTTAGAAAGAGAGTCTAGGGTTTGAAATGAGGGTTTAGAACCCTTCAACCCTAAATTAAATGTTTGGGCGGACCATCCTAGGCCGTTAGATGAGATTTGATGGAAAATCGGACGGCCACGGAGTCATTTTACGGATTCTGCACCCGTCCGCACGACCAGTGGCGCACGGTCAGTGGTCGTGCGCCCTATGTCAGTGATCGTGCGTTTTCGTTAAACAGGGATTTGACATTATACTTTCATTACGCACGACCAGTGGCGCACGGTCAGTGGTCGTGCGCCCTGTGGTCAGTGGTCGTGCGCTAAGGGAAAAACTGCACAGTTCAACGCCCTTCCGCCGACGGTTACTCTACCGCGAGGCGTTAACTCCCACCGACTCCAGGACTGAACATGGGGTGTTACACGCCAACTTCCAAAGGCCAGACTGCGTGAGATCCATTGGCTCTCGCGAAGTCTGCGCCCCGCGCTTGCCGGGACAAGCCAGCTCCGCCTCCGCTGTCTGGTGCCGAGACCGTCCGCCAACGAGAAGGGGAAGTCCAAGATGCCTTCGTCCGCCTGACCTCTCCCGCCGGGCAGGTCTTTCGCCGAGATTCTAGCGGCGGTCAGCGAGATGAGGGACATCCCCAGGAGCAGTGCAGGGGCCCCTGCCGAGAACCCCCGGCCGCGGTTGAGGCGGGTGGCGAGGTGGGCACCGAGATAGTGGCTGCCGAGAGCTCTGCCCAGCCTCCTCCCAAGCCTATACCGAAGGGGCACAGGAACTTCGGCTTTGGCGTGAAGAGCCTAGATGCGGAAGGGAAACCCTTGCTGCAATGGGACCCAGAGGCCAACCGAGTATCCCTTTCGACGCTGATCCCGAGCTTGGCAGAGGGCGACGAGGTCACCGGCGAGGCCTTCGCGCTGGGCTATGACCTCTATAGCCGGGAGTTCGCGGGCCTGTACGACCAAATGTCCACTCGCCTCCTCGCTTTCGACTCCATCCGGGCCCTGATGCGTGGGTTCGAGCTTGCGCACATGTGTGCTCGCCGAAGCATCACCATCGACAGGAACTTCCTCGATATGTACAAGGCGAGAGAGGAAGCGGTGGCTCGGGTGTCGTCCTTGAAGACCGAGCTAGAGGACGCCCAATGCCTGCTGTCCATGCGCTCGGCGGAGGAGGTAAGCGAGACCCTTTCAGACCTTCGTTCTCGCCTATGAGATCCACACCTCCGTTCTCGCCGCTGATAAAACGCTTTTACACAGGACTCTCCGCAGATCATGGTGCTTCGCGCGCGGCTGGCCGGGGTGGAGTGCGAGAACGCCATGCTAAAGGGCCAAGTCAAGCGTCTGGAGACGGCGACAGCTGCGGTCCCGCCCCCTCCCACGCTCGATGAAAGGCTGAAGAGCCGAAATTATTCCGAGTACGACATCGACAAGCTCTTGCATGTCAATGCCCAGGCGATGGCCAGATTGATGATCGAGACGTTGCGGGATGTGGAATGCCTGGACGAGGGTGGCGAGACCCTGACTACTCCCCAGCTAGTCCCCTGGCTCTTCGAGCCTATCCCGAAGCCCCCAGGTGCGCCCGACTCTCCGCCCCCGGACGTCCCGAGATCTCCCGCGGCTATTGGCGAGACCTCTGGGGAGAGCTCGGGCGAGAGCTCCCGCGAAAGCCCAAGTGGGAACCCGAGCGGGAGCTCGAGCGGATATAGCGCTTCCCACTGAGGGGTTTCTTTTTCTTCTACCTCTGTAATGAGCGAGACGCTCCAATTCTTGTAATATTGTGAGAAGTTTATAATGTAAATGTAACTTTTCTCCCCTCTCCTTTTTTTTCTAACTGTTAAAAAACGAATGTTGTTCAAGAGTGTTTATGCCCGAGGCCCCTGGCCCCCTCTAGGATAGTCTCTCTTAGCGGCCGATAGGTGAGAATCTGCCGAGAGCTCAAGGCTCCAACACGTCGCTCCCGCGTTCTGCCGAGAACCATTTGTGATGAGTGTCATTCATAGGCTAAGGGAAGACCGCCCCTCCTTACCTTGCGCGAACGATCAGTCTCCTTGCCTAGGCCCGCCGGGAACTTCGTTTGGCGAGATCCCTCAGCAAGGATTTCCTGGCTGAGACCTCACCTAGCCGAAACCTCTCCTGGTCGAGACCTCTCCTGGCCGAGACCCTTTTGGGTCTGTCTTTAGGGTGTCTTTTGCCTAGCCTAGAACATCCGTGTCAAAACATTTCTAAACACTAAACCTATCCCCCATAGGCGAGCCTTCGGACCTACCGGCTAGATGAGAGCCTTCGCAGCAGGTCTACCTGGGGCCGAGCCGAGCTCGGGGTGTCGATGAAGATTTCCAAACACAAGACCTCTCCCCCACAGGCACGCCTTCGGACCTGCCAGCTAGATGAGAGCCTGCGCAGTGGGTCTACCTGGGGCCGAGCCGAGCTCGGGGTGTCGATGAAGATTTCCAAACACAAGACCTCTCCCCCATAGGCGAGTCTTCAGACCTGCCAGCTAGACGAGAGCCTGCGCAGCAGGTCTACCTGGGGTCGAGCCGAGCTCGGGGTGTTGATGAAGATTTCTCAAACATAAGACCTCTCCCCCACATGCGAGCCTTCGGACCTGCCAGCTAGATGGGAGTCTGCGCAACGGGTCTACCTGGGGCGGAGTCGAGCTCGGGGTGTTGATGAAGATTTCTCAAACCAAACCTCTCCCCCATAGGAGAGCCTTCGGACCTGCAAGCTAGATGAGAGCCTCCGCAGTGGGTCTACCTTTGGTCGAGCCGAGCTCGGGGTGTTGATGAAGATTTCTCAAACATAAGACCTCTCCCTCACAGGCGAGCCTTCGGGTCTGCCAGCTAGATGAGAGCCTGTGCAGCGGGTCTACCTGGGGCCGAGCCGAGCTCGGGGTGTTGATGAAGATTTTTCAAACATAAGACCTCTCCCCCACAGGCGAGCCTTCGGACCTGCCAGCTAGATGAGAGCCTGCGCAGCGGGTCTACCTGGGGCCGAGCTGAGCTCGGGGTATTGATGAAGATTTATCAAACATAAGACCTCTCCCCACATGCGATCCTTCAGACCTGCCAGCTAGATGAGAGCCGGCACAGCAGGTCTACCTGGGGCCGAGCCGAGCTCGGGGTGTTGATGAAGATTTCTCAAACATAAGACCTCTCCCCCACAGGCGAGCCTTCGGACCTGCCAGCTAGATGAGAGCCTGTGCAACGGGTCTACCTTGGGCCGAGCCGAGCTCGGGGTGTTGATGAAGATTTCTCAAACAAAAGACCTCTCCTCCACAGGCGAGCCTTCGGACCTGCCAGCTAGATGAGAGCCTGCGCAGCGGGTCTACCTGGGGCTGAGCCGAGCTCGGGGTGTTGATGAAGATTTCTCAAACCAAACCTCTCCCCCACAGGCGAGCCTTTGAACCTGTCAGCTAGATGAGAGCCTGCGCAGCGGGTCTACCTGGGGCCGAGCCGAGCTCGGGGTGTTGATGAAGATTTCTTAAACCAAACCTCTCCCCCACAGGCGAGCCTTCGGACCTGCCAGCTAGATGAGAGCCTACGCAGCGGGTCTACCTGGGGCCGAGCCGAGCTCGGGGTGTTGATGAAGATTTCTCAAACCAAAGCTATTCTATCATTAGGATGAGAAAGTAGATATCAGATCAAAGCAAGAAGAATACCCCGATAGCATTTTGGCATGACAATGTTTCGAAATGATAATATTTGACTACAACAGTACAATCCCCTGTTTCCCTTACGGGTAAAAGCGCTTTAGATCATCACCGCTCCAGGTGTGGCTCAAGGTCCTTCCCTCCACATCCTGGAGGTAGTAACCTCCGTTTGCCAGAACCTCCTTTACTATGTAAGGTCCTTCCCAGCTGGGGTTGAGCTTGCCAATAGGGGCCGATCTCCCTGCCGCATCGACCTTTTTCAGCACTAGGTCCCCTTCGGCGAATTGCTTGATTCTAACATGCTTGTCGAAGTATTTTTCCATGCAACGCTAGATCTATTCTTGCCTGATGGTTGCGACATCCCGTATTTCTTCCATCATGTCCAACGAGAGGTGCAACCCTTCCTCATTTTCCAACCTCCAAGCCTCATCTCCTTCCCTTGCCGTTGCGACCCGAGGGGGCCGAACTTCGAACTCCACTGGCAGGATAGCCTCGCACCCGTGAGAGATCTTGAAGGGGGTCTCGCCGGTGGCCGTGTTCGGAGTCGTCCTCAAGGCCCACAGGACTGAGGGGAGTTGTTCCACCCAATTTCCCCTCAGGTTCTCCACTTTTTTCTTGAGCAGGTTTACGATAACTATGTTTACTGCTTCCACTTGGCTGTTGCTCCGAGGGTGGTGGACAGAGGCAAATCTGAGATCTACCCCCAGCTGGGCACAGAAGCTAATGAACTCTTCACTGGCGAACTGGGGACCGTTGTCTGTTACTATCGCTTGAGGCTGCCCGTGCCTGCATATGATCTCCCCCCAGACGAAGTTCCTTATGACCTGCGAGGTGACTTTAGCCAAGGACTTAACCTCCAGCCACTTTGAGAAGTAATCGATCATGACCAAGAGGAACCTCCTCTGTCCACTAGCCAGAGGAAAAGGCCCGACCAAGTCCATTCCCCAAATGGCAAAAGGCCATGGTGACGTTACGCTCCTTAGTCTTTGAGCGGGCAAGAGCTGGAGGGGGGCGTACAGCTGACACTTTTTACATCTCCTTGCGAATTCTGTCGCATCCTTCCTTAGGGTCTGCCAGAAGTACCCCTGCCTGACCACGCTTGCCATTAAAGTTCTTCCCCCCGAGTGATTGTCGCACTCACCCGAGTGTATCTCCCCAAGTATCTTCGGGACTTCTTCCTCGGTCACGCACCTGGCTAGGAGTCCCGACGACATCTTACGATGTAACCCTCCTTCCAACATCAGGTAGTGAGCTGCCTTACGCTTGAAACTCCTTGCATCTTTTATCTCCTCTATCAGTTTGCCGGTTGACAGGAAGGCTACCAGTGGGTCAACCCACGAGGGTCACCGACCTATCTCCATCAGCTCCCCTTCTTCGATCGCTGGTCGGAATAGTTCGATCAGGGTCCCTCCTCCCCGAGGTCCGAACTTTGCCAATCGGTCGGCAGCCACACTCTCCTACCGAGGGACGTGCTTGATTGAGAATGATCGGAAGCCTCCGATGATTGCTATTACCTTGGATAAATACTTTATGAGGGTAGGTTCCCGAGCTTCAAACTCTCCTCGAATCTGCGATGCTACCACCATCGAGTCCGTGGAGACCTTTACATCCTGGATCTCAAGCTCCTTCGACAAACGAAGACCAGCTATCACGACTTCGTACTCTGCCTGATTATTGGTCACCGGAAAGTGATAGACCACCGCCTGCTCTATTGCTACCCCCTGAGGGCTTACCAACACAACTCCTCCCCCCATGGAATGCTTTCACGAGGCCCCATCAACCATTACCTTCCACGCCCCCTACTGCCACGGCTCCTCTTCCCGACTTCAACAACATAGTCTGCCAGGAAGTCCGCCACTGCTTGCGCCTTAATGGAGAGCCTTGGGACAAAAGAGATGTTGAACTCGCTCAGCTCAATGGACCATTTGTCCAGCCTCCCCGAGTGCTCCACCCCTTCAAAGATCTTATGAAGAGGATGGTCGGTTACCACCCTAATCGTGTGCGCTTGGAAATATGGCCGAAGCTTTCTTGCTGAAACGATCAGAGCATACGCTAGCTTTTCGAGGATGGGATAACGGAGCTCCGCCTTCCTCAAGATCTGGCTTACGTAGTAGATGGGTAGCTGCTTCTTCCCCTCTTCCCTGACTAGAACAGAGCTCACGGCTTCCGCTCCCACCCCGAGATACAGGGCTAGGTCCTCCCCTTCTTTTGGGCTTTGAAGTAGGGGAGCCTGGGAGAGCTGTCTCTTCAGTCCTTGGAAGGCTTCCTCACACTTGGCCGTCCACTCAAACCTCTGGTTACCCCTCAACACTTTGAAGAACGATGAACATTTGTCTCTAGACCGAGAAAGGAACCTACTTAGTCCAGCCAGCTTGCCTGCCAAGCGTTGGACCTCCTTGGCATTGCGAGGTGATTCCAGGTCTAGGATGACCTTTACCTTATCCGGGTTAGGCTCCACTCCTGCCGGAGTCAAGAGATGTCCGAGGAACTTCCCGTGAATGGCCCCGAAGACACACTTCAAGGGATTCAGCCTCATCTTGAACCTTCGGAGGGTGGCAAAGGTCTCTTCTTTGTCCCGCAGGTGTGAGCTCACACACTTGTTTTTCACCATCAGGTCATCGACATAGACTTCCAAGTTTCTCCCTCTCTGCCCCTGGAAGACTCGATCTATAATGCGCTGGTATGTGGCTCCTGCATTTTTTCAGCCCAAAGGGCATCATCTTATAGCTGAAGCACCCTTCCCTAGTGATGAAGGAGACGTCTTTGACATCGGGGGGGGGAGGGGTGCATGCGAATCTGGTGATAACCTGAAAAAGCATCAAGAAAACTCATAACAGAAAAACCGACGGCTGAGTCAACCAACGCGTCGATTTGAGGCAGAGGGTAGCAATCCTTGGGGAAGGATTTATTTAATAAAGAGAAGTCAATACACATGCGCCACTTCCCTCCCCCTTTCATAACCATTACCACGTTGGAGATCCAGCCTGGGTACTAGACCTCCGAGATGAAGCATGCCTCCAAGATCTTTTTGACCTCCTCGCGGATGGGCTCCTCCAGCTTGGTGACAATGGTTTTCATCTTTTGGCGTATGGGGCGAGTCCAGGGCTCCAGGTTCAGGCAGTGACAGGCCACATCCGCATCAATGCCTGGCATGTCCGCCACGCTCCAGGCGAAGGTGTTGACGTTGTTCTGGATGCAAGCTCTCATCCGCTCCTGGTCCTCGAGACTCAGGCCCCCGCTGATTCACACCCTCTGTACCTGCCCTGCCCTGGTGGAGACCTCCATCTCCACCACTTCTTCGGCCGACTCTAACCGCGATTGCTCCCAACCGTCCCTTGTTTCTTCCTCAAACTCCAACTCCTCCCCTCCTTCAGCCTCCATTGCCTCCCCCGGCTTCTCCTCCTGGAGCTGATGAATCTCCACACCCCTCGGGGCCTCCTGCTCAACTCTCGCAACTTGGACCTCCTCTTCATCCATCACTTCCTCTAGACCCTCTTGTTCGACTCCTGCGGCGAGCTTCTCTTCTACCTCCATCGCCTCCTCCAGGCTCTCCTCCTACTGCTGCTCGACTTCCTCCCCCCTCCGGACCTCCTTCTCAGCTTCTCCCACCACTTGCTCCTCTACCTCCGGACTCACCTCCTCTTACTCTGCTAGCTCCCTCTCCAGTTCTTCTGCCTCCGTCATCCAAGACACGGTGTTAACTGCCGTCACATAGCATTGTCTTGCCACCTTTGGATCCCCCTTAATCCTGACCTGCACCCCTCCGTTATTGAACTTGAGACATTGGTGAAACGAGGAAGGGACGCAGCGAAAGGCGCTGATGAGGGGACGTCCAAAGATTGCGTTGTAACTACTTGGGACGTCTACTATCACGAACCTACAGTTCCGTGACACTCCCCCTAGCTTTACATGCAGTCCTACTCCTCCCTCTACTTCTTTTCTCTCTCCAGAAAACCCGAACAACTGTCCATCTGAGGCCAGGACCCTCTTTCCCTCAACCTTCATCTCATAGAAGGCTCCCTTGAAGATGACGTTCACCGAGCTCCCATTGTCTACCAGTATCCTGGAGACCGTAAAGTTCTTCACTGCTGTCTGGATCACTAGAGCATCGCAGAAAGGGTCCTCGTAGTCCGGCATATCTGCGGATGAAAAGATGATTTTTTCTTCCGGAGGGGGAGCTAAGGAGGTCGAGGCGACCCCTCTACGGAACATTGTTTGAAGGCTCCCCTTGCGGGTTGCCTCAATCCCCACCCCTCCGTGGATCACTCTAATCCCTCCTCGGGTCCCTACGTCTACCCGGTCCTCGCATCTATCTTCCTCCCCTCCCTGCTGCACTTCCACGATCCTTACCGGCGGATCCTGTCTCCCCATTCCTCTGGCTTCCCGAATCTCCAAGAACTCCGGGCAGGTGGCCGTTGCGTGACCTTCCTCCTGATGGAAGTCACAAAAGGGTAACGCCATCCTGCCCCCTTCCTTCTCCTCCTCCTCTTCTCCCAGCTCCCCGGACTCTTCTTCCTCCTCCTCCTCCTCTGCCTCTACCGACCTCCATCGCTTCCTGCGGCGGTGGGACGTGGTCTCTCGGCCCCTGCCTCCTTGCCTGCTGATCGAACCTCCTCGGCTCCCGAGGGTTATCCCTTCCTTGCAGACCTCCTCCTTGACTCTGGGGGCGACCCTACTGAGACCTCCAATCCAATCGGTTGTGTGGCTCCCGAGCCCCCCAACCTTGGTTCTGCCCCTGCCTCCGGGGTTCTTCTCTTCTCCTTTACTCCCTCGGTTCCCTCTGCTCCCTCTGCTTCCCTGGTGCTGGTTCCTTCCCATCGTCCTCCGCCAACCAGGTCAACTTCCTAGCGAAAGCTGGGTTTGCTCTTTCAAAATCGATCTCCTTTGTTGCCCTCTCCATAAGCTCTTCGAACGTGAAAGGGGGAACTCTCTTCAGCTCCATGCTAAAGAAACCCGGTCTTAGCCCAAGGGTAAAGACGAGCACAACACATACCCCGGGACTTCCTGGACTAGGAGGATCTCTTCTTAAAACCGGTCGACGTAATGACCCAGCGTCTCGTCCTGCGCCTTACCGCAAACAGGCACTCCGCCTTCTTCTTCCGTTTCTTTGACGTTGAGAACCTCAACAGAAACCCCCTGCGCAGATCTTCAAAGCTGTATATGGAACTCGCCGTCAACTGGTGGAACCAGTCCCGAGCCTTTTCTTTCAACGTGATGGCAAACAGCCGACACTTGAATGCATCCGTCATCTGCCGGATCGAGACTACATCCTCGAACCACTGAACGTGCTGCACCGAATCATCCTTACCTGAGTAGTAAGACATATCGGGCTCGCGGAACCCCTCCGGCACTGGAGCCGAGATGATAAGCTCGCAGAAGGGGCTCTTACCTCCTGCTTGGTGAGAGGGCACGTCTCGCGGCCTCGGCTGGCTTGCCCAATCCGTGGTACCGTGCCCAGGGAAGAGATCTCGCACCGCCGCCTCCCTCTCGCCAACTTCTGCCGGACCCTCCCTTCCGGGGCGCTGTCCTGGGAAGAGTTCCCGCGCGGCCACGTCTCTCTCGCCAACTTCTGTCGGAACCTCCTTTTCGGGGCGCTACCAAGGGGCGTTCTCGCCAAGAAGCGGGACCGCTTCCACCGGAACTTGATGTAACACCCCAAAATGTTGTAGGAGCGACGAGGATCGATTTTGGCCAAGACAAGGTTTTGGTGCAGGTGACACGGGCCCCGACACGGGCGTGTCAGAGGCCGTGTCGGGCGTGTCGGAGGCCGTGTCGGGCGTGTCGAGCTCGGGCCGTCGAGCTGGCCGTGTCGTCGACCAGCGCAGGTCGACGATGGTCGTGTGGTGGAACACGGCCTAGGACACTGGCGTGTCCCAGGCCGTGTCACACCTGGGCTGTGCGGTTGGGTATACGGGCACGAACACGGGCGTGTCTAGTTTGACACGGGCGTGTCTGATGCCTTGTCACCAAGCCGTGTACCCCTCTGACTGCAAAGTGTTGATAAATTGCACACGGGGGGGGGGGGGGGGGGGCGTGACACGGGTCCCGACACGGGCGTGTCGCAGGTGACACGGGCGTGTCGGAGGCCGTGTCAAAGGCCGTGTGCTGCTTTTCAATTTTGGTCGAGACGGTGAATGAGCTACACGGCCGTGTGCCAACCCGTGTTCGACCCAGATTTTATGATTTTGGATTTAATCCGGGCCGTTCGTTTCCTTGGCTTTGGATCCGACGGTGGGGGGCTGCTCCTGGGTGGTTATGGTCAGGAAATAGGGTTTAGAAACCCATTTTCCATTGGCCAATCTCTCTCTAAAAGTTAGAGAGAAGGGAGAGCAAGGAGGAAGGAGGAGTCCAAGATCCGGCCGCCGGAAGAGCTTCGGAGCTCCGAATCGCGATCCGAGTCCAGATCCGCGGAGGCGACGCCGTTGCGGTGCTTTTCAACCGTATAGTTTTCGATGGCGCCGCGGAAGAATGCAAGGGTAACGATTTCTCATCCTTGGGCATATGAAGCCCTCTTTTCCTTTGCATAGGAAGCGCGCTCTCGCGAGTGAGCGAAGAGTTGGAGCGTTCCTTGGGGTAGATATGTGAAGTCCCCCTTGTGTAGAGTCCGTATGCGTAAACGGACATAGGCATTGTGTGTGAAGCCTATTCGGACATGTTGGTCCGGATCGGTGATGTTGCATTGCATTTGAACCGGGCAAGAATCCGGATGTTTGGGTGTTTTCGGGTTTTCTACGTGGTAGATTGCATCAGGGAGCCTTGGAGATTAACTCCAAGGTGCACCCGGAAAACTGGGCAAAAGCGGGTTTTGCCAACACGGTGGTCGGGGAGCCAACGTGAACATAACCGGGTTATGTGATTATTGTGGTGGGAACGGGACTCGGTGAGTCTTGACCTGCGCATATGGCTTAAATTGTCGTTGCGGTGTGAGCACGGGTCAGGCGGAACGTTGGCATGGATGAGGGTCTTCGGCGGTCTATGGCTTGAATTGCCGTGACCAAGGCCAGGAAGGCAAAATGCTCATATGGATGACCGTCCAAGAGGCGGTGGTGGATTGGGAACGTCTATGGCTTGAATTGACGTGACGTTGGCCGGTTCGCCGAGAATGTGCCCTGAGTGCACGGGGTGTGTGGCTGTGCGAGCCTACGCCTGTGTTGATGTGTGTTCACATTAATATATTGCCTATACTAATAAAGTGCAGGGAAAGAGCATCGCCGCCCCGATTTTGGGGGCGGGATCGTTATAATTTGGTCAGCATATCTGACCGTTGCTTTTGTTTGCCACCGGGCGGTGGTTTGTGCTTGTAGGTGCTGCGGAGCCGAGCGGAAAATAGCGGGCTAAAGCCCATGTTGCGGTGCTGGCCCTCGAAGGCCTAACCCTTTTTATGCTTTCCGTTTATTTCATGTATGGCCGGCCTGCGAGCCGAAGTATGTAAGACATGTTTTGTTAAGCAAACCTTGTAAGGCCTTAAGGCCGGTACTTTTGTATTTTCATTCCTATTGTTACTTCTGTAGTGGACATTCCTGCTTGGCAGGGTTCTTGTATTTGTGCAACTTAATAATTTGCTTCCGCTAGAATGACTCTGTGTAGGTCGTTGGTGATTGGTTGTATGGTTTCAACGCGTAACCAATCGGTCTGTCCGTAGTATATGGCGTCGGGCCCCGGCCGGACCTACTGTTATATGCTATGCGACGGATAGGGGTGTTACAAATTGGTATCAGACTTCTGGTTTCGGTCAAGCTTAAATGAATTCGTGGACGAATTCACTTTAAGGGGTGGTGAGCACATGTGTGCGTCATCGTTATAACATGAAAAGAACCCATGAATGTCCACTTAGGAATGAAAATATACATGTTTGAGGAACCTGCGTGTTCCTATAATTGTTGTTTGCAGTAATTTTTGGGTCGCTTATCGGTGTTTTGCACGATTATAGGTGACCAGAAGTGGTGCTGGGCCGTCTGAACGGCCAGGTTCTGAGGCGAGCAGTGCGCCAGCAACACCTCCGTCTGCCGAGACCATTAGGTTGGTGGCAGAAGCGGTCATGGCAATGATCAATGCGCAGCCTGCAAGGCAGGTGCAATAGCCTGCTCCTGCTATGGAGCAAGTACCGCTTCAGACGGCAGAGCAAAGGAGGGTTGAGCAAGTAGTGTTGGAGCCAGAGTTGCCTCGGAGAGCAACGGAAAGACAACTGAAGCACGTGATGGGCTTTCACCCACCGGTATTCACGGGGGCAGAAACCCCGACCCAAGCAGAGGATTGGCTCTCAAGGGTCAACAGGGTGATGACTGCGATGGAAACGGAAGAGTGGCAGAAGACCACAATAGCGACGTTCCTGTTGGATGGGGACGCAAGACTATGGTGGGAAGGCCTAGAGCTACATCAGTTGCGGGGAAGGCCGTTGGCCGAAGTTTCGATGGAGGAGTTTGCGAGACTATTCATGGCTCGATACCTCTCCTCGGCGCAGAGAATTGCGCTAGAAAGCGAGTTTCAGAAGTTGGTGCAAGGGGATTGCACCGTTGATGAGTACCTCCACGAGTTTACTCGGTTGGGGAGATATGTCGGCGCTACCTTCGCAGACGAGGAGCGCAAGACGAGCCGCTTCTACGAAGGGCTAAGAGATGATTTAAGGTTGCTACTGTCGGGGCCCAAGGCGCAGGGTTTCATGACCCTGGTCAATTCGGCCCGGTCCTTGGAGAAGGACATGAAGAATGTCCAAGCGAAGAAGGAATCCGGTAGTAAGAAAGCGGAGTTCAAGGCACCGACTACGTCGAAGTCGGGCTACCGCAGATTCTATAAGAAAGCTAAGACGTCGGGTCCAGCTGCTTCAGGTGCCTCGGGGGCAACTACCAATCGAACACCGGGCGCTTGTTTCACGTGTGGAAAGACGGGGCACTTTGCCCGTGATTGCTGGAGTGGACGCTCAAAGTCCGAAAGGAAACAAGGAGCTACCTACGAGGAGAAGGGCAAAGCGGTGGAGTCGACCGCGTCCCACTATGCTCCGACTCAGCCAAGAGTCTATAACTTGGGCCAGCAGGAGGCCATCAAGCAAGCGGATGTGGTGACATGTATGAGTTAATTTATAGCAAGTTAGCTTTAATACCGTTATCTATTGCTTGTTAGCCCAATATTGTTTGTATAGGCTTTGTTGTGATTAGTGATAGTCCGGCACGGGCACTGTTCGATACGGGAGCTTCACACTCCTTCTTGTCCGAAAGCTTTATATCGCGCATCGGAGTCCCTTCTTCGATGGCGAAGGACAAGTTGGATGTGCTGCTACCGAATGAGTGCTCGATGCGTGCGGATAGGGTGTGCGCCGTAAAGGTTCACATTGGGAGCCAAGAGTTCGACTTGCTAGCGTCATTGCTGCCGCTAGTAGAGTTCGACGTGATCTTTGGGATGGATTGGCTGTCAGAGCAGAAAGCTTGGATTGACTTTGACCGGAAGGAGGTCAAGCTGGGTGTAGGGAGGGAGATTACATTCGAGGGGCTAAAGGGGTCGAGCAAGACACTGATGTCTGCTCTTCAGGTGGTGAAGGCGGTTCGTGCTGGTGCAGAGCTGTTCTTCGCAATAGTGGGGGCTGTGGAGCCAAAGTCTCCGTTGGATAGCATCCCCGTGGTTTGCGAATACCCCGATGTATTCCCGGATAGTCTTCCCGGAGCCCCACCGCAGCGGGAGATTGATTTCACCATCGAGCTCGTACCGGGGGCCAAACCGGTGTCACGTGCTCCATATAGGTTGGCGCCTAAGGAGATGGCAGAGTTGAAAGTTCAGCTAGAGGAGCTGATGGAGCAAGGGTATGTGCGTCCAAGCTCGTCGCCTTGGAGCGCACCGGTCCTCTTCGTTAAGAAGAAGGACGGGAGTATGCGGCTGTGTATCGACTACAGAGAGTTGAACAAGCTAACGGAGAAGAATAAGTACCCGATCCCGAGGATTGATGATCTCTTTGATCAGTTAGTCGGATCGTCGGTATACTCCAAGTTGGACTTGAAGTCGGGGTACTATCAGTTGAGGATCAGGGAGTGTGATATCCCGAAGACGGCGTTCAGTACGAGGTATGGGCATTTCGAGTTCACGGTCATGCCATTTGGACTGACGAATGCGCTATCGGTATTTATGGATCTGATGAACAGGACGTTCAGAGATTACCTGGATCGCTTTGTGATCGTCTTTATTGACGATATTTTGGTGTACTCGCAGTGCGAAGAAGACCACTTCAAGCATTTGCATTTGGTGTTGGAGACTTTGAGGAGGAATGAGCTTTACGCAAAGTTCTCCAAGTGCGAATTCTGGCTACCCTCGGTAGCGTTCCTTGGTCATATAGTGAGTGGGGAAGGTATAGCGGTGGATCCGGCGAAGATTGTTGCGATACGGGAGTGGCCTGCGTTATCTTCTGTCGCGGAAGTCCGTAGTTTTCTCGGACTTGCCGGATATTACAAGCGCTTCGTAGAGAACTTCTCGCGGTTAGCATTACCTCTCACGAAGTTGACAAGGAAGGATCAGAAATTCTTGTGGACGCAAGAGTGCATGCAAGCTTTTGAGGAGCTGAAGAGATGGTTGACCACGGCGCCAGTGCTTAGTTCGCCGAGTGGGACCGAGGGCTTCGAGGTGTATAGCGACGCTTCGGGTAGTGGCTTGGGTTGCGTGTTGTTGCATCATGGGAGCGTGATAGCGTATGGATCGCGTCAGTTGAAGGTGCATGAAAGAAATTATCCGGTGCACGACTTGGAGTTGGCGGCCGTGATATTTGCACTCAAGTTGTGGAGGCACTACCTATACGGCGTAAGGGTCGATATATACACCGATCACAAGAGCCTAAAATACTTGTTGGATCAAAAGGACCTTAATATGAGGCAGAGGAGGTGGATGGAGTTCCTAGGGGACTACACCTTCAAAATACATTATGTACCCGGGAAGGGCAACGCAGTTGCGGATGCGCTGAGCCGCAGGGCTCCCGCCCGAGCCAACTGGTTGTCGGTGCATGATGAGCGGCTAGTACGGGAGTTGGAGGAGCTTGAGATCTGTTGCGTTGACAAGCAGACGAGCGCCAAAGCAATGTTAAACAGGACAGAGGTGCAGTATGACCTGGCTGACCGGGTTCGGCAGGCATTGGAGTTAGATGACTCCATGAAGGAGCTTATGGAGGCCGCTCTGGATGGGTCAAATTTCCAGTTCTCGGTGGAAGATGGTTTATTAAGGAAGGATCATCGGTTGTGCGTCCCGAGTGGGGGTAACCTCCGGGCGGAGTTGATGTACGAGGCTCATCATACCAAGTACTCAATCCACCCAGGGAGCACGTATCGTGATCTCAAAAAGTTGTTTTGGTGGCCGGGGCTCAAGAAAGATGTGGCGTTGTACGTGGCTAAGTGCCAAACGTGCGCCTTGGTGAAGGCGGAGTGCCAAAAGCCGGGAGGATTTCTGAAGTCCTTGCCTATACCGGAGTGGAAATTCGACGATATATCTATGGACTTTGTGCACGGGTTGCCAAGGTCGCAGAAGGGGAACGACGCCATCTGGGTGATCGTAGATCGGCTAACCAAGGTGTCGCACTTCATTCCGCATAGGAAGGATGATCCAGTGGAGAAGTTGGCAAAGTTGTATGTTGACAATATTGTTAGGCTGCATAGTGTGCCCCGTAGCATTGTGAGTGATCGCGATGGGCGGTTCACGTCAAATGATTGGAGGTTGGTGCAGCAGATGCTGGGAACAAAGTTAAAGTTCAGCACAGCTTTCCATCCGCAGACGGATGGGCAGACCGAGAGGGTCAATAGAACGATGGAGGACATGCTACGCATGTGTGTTCTGGATTTCGGTAAGCATTGGGAAGACCACCTTTATTTGGTGGAGTTCGCGTACAACAACAGCTACCAAGCGAGTATACAAATGGCGCCCTTCGAGGCCCTGTATGGTAGGAAGTGTCGCACGCCGTTATCGTGGCTTGAAATGGGTGAGGCAAGGTTGCACAAGAAGCAGCAGGTGGAGAGTGCTACCTCGTTAGTGCGGATCATTCGGGAGCGCTTGTTGATCGCTCAGGACCGGCAGGCGAAGTATTACAATGCCAAGCATCGGAACGTGGAGTTCGCGGTAGGCGATTGGGTATATCTGAAAGTGAAGCCGTTCAAGGGGGTTTCGCGGGTGAGACGCTTGAAGAAGCTGAGCCCAATATACCTTGGACCTTTTGAGGTTCTGGAGCGAGTCGGCGAAGCTGCATACCGTTTGAAGCTATCGGTGGAGTTGAGTGGATTACATGATGTGTTCCATATTTCTGTGTTGCGGAAGGCGGTGCAAGAGCCTTCGCAGGTGATCGCGGTTGACCAAGTGCCGGTGGACAAAGGGTTGACGACTAGGGTCAAGCCCATTCGTATCGTAGATGTTGAGGTCAAGAGACTCCGTAACAAGGAGATCTGGATGGTTAAGGTCCGGTGGGATAATTGCGGGCGTGAGGAGCTCTCTTGGGAACGGGAGCAGACTATGCTCGAGGAGTACCCGGAATTATTCCACTCAGGTACTGTTTTACGTTAAGTCCTGTTTGTCCTTTATTAATTTCGTGGACGAAATTCTTTAAGGGGGGTAGAATTGTAACACCCCAAAATGTTGTAGGAGCGACGGGGATCGATTTTGGCCAAGACAAGGTTTTGGTGCAGGTGACACAGGCCCCGACACGGGCGTGTCGGAGGCCGTGTCGGGCGTGTCGAGCTCGGGCCGTCGAGCTGGCCGTGTCGTCGACCAGCGCAGGTCGACGATGGTCATGTGGTGGAACACGGCCTAAGACACGTGCGTGTCCCAGGCCGTGTCACACCTGGGCTGTGCGGTTGGGTACACAGGTAATGACACGGGCACGAACACGGGCGTGTCTAGTTTGACACGGGCGTGTCTGATGCCGTGTCACCAAGCCGTGTACCCCTCTGACTGCAAAGTGTTGATAAATTGCACACGGGGGGGCGTGACACGGGTCCCGACACGGGTCCCGACACGGGCGTGTCGCAGGTGACACGGGCGTGTCGGAGGCCGTGTCAAAGGCCGTGTGCTGGTTTTCAATTTTGGTCGAGACGGCGAATGAGCTACACGGCCAGGCACACGGCCGTGTGCCAACCCGTGTTCGGCCCAGATTTTATGATTTTGGATTTAATCCGGGCCGTTCGTTTCCTTGGCTTTGGATCCGACGGTGGGGGGCTGCTCCTGGGTGGTTATGGTTGGGAAATAGGGTTTAGAAACCCATTTTCCATTGGCCAATCTCTCTTTAAAAGTTAGAGAGAAGGGAGAGCAAGGAGGAAGGAGGAGTCCAAGATCCGGCCGCCGGAAGAGCTTCGGAGCTCCGAATCGCGATCCGAGTCCAGATCCGCGGAGGCGACGCCATTGCGGTGCTTTCCAACCGTATAGTTTTCGATGGCGCCGCGAAAGAATGCAAGGGTAACGATTTCTCATCCTTGGGCATGTGAAGCCCTCTTTTCCTTTGCATAGGAAGCCTGCTCTCGCGAGTGAGCGAAGAGTTGGAGCGTTCCTTGGGGTAGATATGTGAAGTCCCCCTTGTGTAGAGTCCGTATGCGTAAACAGACATAGGCATTGTGTGTGAAGCCTATTCGGACATGTTGGTCCGGATCGGTGATGTTGCATTGCATTTGAACCGGGCAAGAATCCGGATGTTTGGGTGTTTTCGGGTTTTCTACGTGGTAGATTGCATCAGGGAGCCTTGGAGATTAACTCCAAGGTGCACCCAGAAAACTGGGCAAAAGCGGGTTTTGCCAACACAGTGGTCGGGGAGCCAACGTGAACATAACCGGGTTATGTGATTATTGTGGTGGGAACGGGACTCGGTGAGTCTTGACCTGCGCATATGGTTTAAATTGTCGTTGCGGTGTGAGCACGGGTCAGGCGGAACCGTACCCGATCTATGTCGTTCGGTAGGACCGTTGACATGGATGAGGGTCTTCGGCGATTTATGGCTTGAATTGCCGTGACCAAGGCCAGGAAGGCAAAATGCTCATATGGATGACCGTCCAAGAGGCGGTGGTGGATTGGGAACGTCTATGGCTTGAATTGACGTGACGTTGGCCGGTTCGCCGAGAATGTGCCCTGAGTGCACGGGGTGTGTGGCCGTGCGAGCCTACGCCTGTGTTGATGTGTGTTCACATTAATATATTGCCTATACTAATAAAGTGCAGGGAAAGAGCATCGCCGCCCCGATTTTGGGGGCGGGATCGTTATAATTTGGTCAGCATAGCTGACCGTTGCTTTTGTTTGCCACCGGGCGGTGGTTTGTGCTTGTAGGTGCTGCGGAGCCGAGCGGAAAATAGCGGGTTAAAGCCCATGTTGCGGTGCTGGCCCTCGAAGGCCTAACCCTTTTTATGCTTTCCGTTTATTTCATGTATGGCCGGCCTGCGAGCCGAAGTATGTAAGACATGTTTTGTTAAGCAAACCTTGTAAGGTCTTAAGGCCGGTACTTTTGTATTTTCATTCCTATTGTTACTTCTGTAGTGGACATTCCTGCTTGGCAGGGTTCTTGTATTTGTGCAACTTAATAATTTGCTTCCGCTAGAATGACTCTGTGTAGGTCGTTGGTGATTGGTTGTATGGTTTCAACGCGTAACCAACCGGTCTGTCCGTAGTATATGGCGTCGGGCCCCGGCCGGACCTACTGCTATATGCTATGCGACGGATAGGGGTGTTACACTTGAGGCGTCTCCCACTCACTCCTTGCCGAGAAGCCAGACTGATGGTCTGTAAGACCTCTCGCCTAAAGTCTTCCAACATCTTCCTTGTCGCTTTCTCCCCCGGGGTGGGGATACCCCCTGAGCCAGACGCTTCACCATCACCTCCAGTCACGGGACCGAACTCAAGGCTTTCTTGTACCGGCTGCCTTCCACGCTCACCGCACCAGAAATGTTCAAAACAGGGGTGCAGCCAACACCTACTTCTCTCAATCCCCGCCTCCTGACTGGTAGCCAACGACCTAGGACTGATCCAAAGCCTCAGCAAGGAGGTCTCACCTCACACCCGGAAGATCTCTGAGAGCTTCCCCTCCAAAGCCAAAAGCTGGGCTAGGAGCTCCTCAGAAAGCACTAGAGATTCAGAGAAAATTGAGAGTCTGCTTTCTAAGGAGCCCTTATGGGTCTATTTATAGCCTTTTGCTGACCTGAAATTACTGAAATATCCTTGGCGGGCCTGCCAATAGTCAAATCCCGTTGTTTGTAAAGTACTAAAAGCAGCCCCTGAGGGTATATGAGTAATTTTACCCGAGGGCAATTAAGACATTTTACCCTGAACCTGGGCCCCACTCGGCGAGAGCTCTATGCCGGAAACCCTCTCGCCTTCCTTTGGCAGGAGCTAAAAAGAAGTGTCAAAAGTCTCACGCTGAGCCAGCCCCCGCCTTCTCGCCAGTTTAATCCTTATCGCCGACTCTGCCGATAGCGGGTCTTGGCTGACCGAGGGTGAATGCTCTCGCCCCTCTCCAGGCGGGAGCTCCTCTAACCTTGGCGCTGTCGCTGCTGGACGCGACGTTGAGTGAGTGGAGCTCACTCAGCGCCCTTGCTGCTGACCATGGTGCTGAGTGAGTGAAGCTCACTCAGCGCCCTTGTTGCTGACCATGGCGCTGAGTGAGTGAAGCTCACTCAGCGCCCTTGTTGTTGACCATGGCGCTGGGTGAGTGAAGCTCACTCAGCGCCCTTGCTGATGATCATGGCGCTGAGTGAGTGAAGCTCACTCAACGCCCTTGCTGCTGACCATGGCGTTGAGTGAGTGAAGCTCACTCAGCGCCCTTGCTGCTGACCGTAGCGCTGAGTGAGTGAATCTCACTCAGCGCCCTTGCTGTTGACCATGACGCTGAGAGAGTGGAGCTCTCTCAGCGCGGCGCCTTCTCGCCCGCTTCTGGCCATGGGCGGGATCTCGCCTGCTCCTAGGCGGGAGCTCCTCCAGCACGAGAGCTCTTCTGGTCTTCAGGCCCGAGCTAACCCGGGGCTGGTCCAACCCCGACCGTTAATGCCTCCGGGTCCTACCCAACGAATATGGGTTGTACACACTATTTCCCTGTTGTTACCGCTTGTCTATTGAATCGAGAGCGATAGACCGCTCCTCGTTACAATTTGGAGATGATAAAACACTTAGCACTCGGCGAACGACAGGTCGTCGTGCCCGACGTTTGTTACAAATTGCACTTTGTGGCGATAGGCTTTATTGGACGTCACACTGGCACAGAACGCGGGAGCAGAACACTTGAGTTTGTGGTCGGGAAGGCCTCCTGGAAGCGTAGAGATCGGGCTTCGTCAGGTGGACTTGAAGGTGGCTCGAACGTAGCTTGGAGATGGCTTGAATGTGGCTCAGGAGTGGCTTGAGTGCGGCTTGAGTGCTGCTCGTAGGAGAAATCTGACAAAACTTCGGCCTGAGGAAGAAGAAGGCTCGGAGGAAAAAAGGTGAGAAATGAGGAGCCCTGAGACTCCTTTTATAGCCTCTAGGAGATAATTATGATGGTTACGCGGCTATCCGCGCGGCTTGAGTGCTGCTCGTAGGAGAAATCTGACAAAACTTCGGCCTTAGGAAGAAGAAGGCTCGGAGGAAAAAAGGTGAGAAATGAGGAGGCCTGAGACTCCTTTTATAGCCTCTAGGAGATAATTATGATGGTTACGCGGCTATCCGCACATCATAAACACCGTCATAAATATTTTTGTCATAGATTAAGTTCGCATATTATGATTATTAATTTTGCTACCCATACACCAATTAATTTTATAATGAAATTCCCACACTAACCTGGCAGTTAGTGAATGGTTACTTGCGAATCGGACGACGGAGAATGACCTGAAAAGATCGGACGGTGGGGACGGGCTCTCTTGGGCGGCCGACGAACTTGTCGCCGAACTCGCCGGCGAGGAGGGAGACCGTCGCCGACGGCCGAGAGAGCGGGTAACGACCAAGCCGGTGGTGGAGAGGGGGCGGCTGGCTTGGCCGCCCCCTTGGCCGCACGCCGGCGGCCAAAGGGGCGTGTTATTCTTTATGATGCTCCACCGGACTGATCCAGCTGGACCGGTCCGGTTCTGCTGTTTGCTTTTTTATTATATATATATAATACATATATATATGTATATATATATATATATACATATATATATATATACGTATATACATATATATATATATATATGTATATATATATATATATATATATATATATATATGTATATATATATCTATATATGTATATATCTATATATATATATATATATATATATACATGGAATATATATATATATATATACATATGTGGACGATATGAAATGTATATACATATCCGTATATATGTATATACATATGTATATATGTGAAATATACGATATTATATATATATTATATATATATATGTATATACATATATACATATGTATATATATATATATATAATATATATATATATAAATATATGTATATATATATATATATGTATAATATACTATATATCGTTATGTATATTATTTATATATATATATATATATATATGTATATATATATATATATATATATATATATATATATATATATATATATATATATATATATATATGTATATATATGTATGTATATATGTATATATATATATATATATATATATATATATATATATATATATATATATATATGTATATATATATATATATATATATATATATATATGTACATATATATATGTATACATACATACATACATATATATATATATATATATATATACATATATATATATATATATACATATATATATATATGTATAAAAACTTGCACAGGAAGTAAGATGAGCCCGATTACTTTTTCCCAACCTAACCGAGAGACAAGAGGCAACAGACAGCGTAAAGATCGGGAGAAAGCCGAACGGGGGAGAGGCAGCTTCGGGACGGCATCGAGAGGCGGAGGCTGGCGGTTTCTTCTCCGGCGAAATAAAGGAAGAAGAGGGAGCGGCAGCATCAACTTAGCGGCGGCAGATCAGCTCTCGATCAGGGTGTCTTCTCCGGTGGCATCTTCAGCATCAAGATCGGGAGCGGTGCCATCTAGCTCTTCTTCTTCAGCGGCAAGGAGGAAGATCGGGAGCGACGGCCGAGGCTCATCCCGAGCTCGGCATTGGCGATCTTAGAGATCCGGCGGCTAGATCGGCTAGGAGCGCCGATCTTGGGTTCTTCTCCGGTTTCTCCGGCGACAGCGGCGGCAAGCGGAGGTAGATCTTGCAGGCAAGCGGTGGTCAAAGGAGGCGGCGAAAGTTTGATCGGAGTTCTGATCTAGTGCACAGCAGCGGCATCGGCTCCATCTCTGGTGAAGGAGAGGGGAGATCCACGGCAGCGGCGGGTGCAGGTTTCTTCCTTTGGTGGCTCCGACGATCCAGCGGCGCCGGCAACTCCGGCGGTGAAAGAGGGCATAAGGCTGCGGTTCCTTCATCTTGAAGAGGGCAGCGACTTTCTTGGCCGGAGGTCGGCGGCGTGTAGCAGAGGGAAGATCGGGTTATCCGATTTTGGGCACCAGCGGCGCATCGAGTTCATCTCCGGTGGAGGACGACGGCTTAGTCGGCTGTATCCAGGGAGGAGAGGGGGCTCACGGCGGCGGCTGGGTGCAGATTCCTCCGGCGGCGATCAGATTCAGATCCAGGATGCAGTATCGGCCGGTTTCTTGCGGCGACAACCCCGGCGACAGCATTGCTAGGGGAGTTTCTTCCCTTTTTTGTTTTCTTGTTGTTTTTGTTTTCCTAGTCTAGATTAGTGTCGATCTGTGGAGGATCGTTGAGTGCCTTGTGGTTGTAATCAGATATTTTTTGTTTAGTGGATCCGACGCGCTCTCCCCGTGGACGTAGGAGCTTAACTCCGAACCACGTATATCTCTTGTCGTCTGTGTTTTTTCCGTGTTTTGGAAACTCGAACCGAAACTGTTGGATTGGTGCGCGCCACTATTTGCTCACAAATTAGCTTCCGTTGCTATTGTCCGCGACGAGTTCCGTACTCGCGGGCCGGTGCCGATTGCACAACAGTGCGCTGCCCTCGAACCCCCCCGTATTGACAGTACTTAGATTGTGTCTGTGCGACTTCAAAATCCTAGTTCCACCACTGGGAGGGAGCGGCTGGCGGATAACTATTGAGTACAAAGAGAGAATAGTCCTCTTACCGTGTCATTGCTGACTGGCTTTCCATCCTCGGCCACTATCTCTATTATGGTTCCAGTTTGGTCGGCCAGTCGTATAATTAACATATATAAATAAATATATAAATAAATGTTCATTTTCAACCGCCCAGAAACTGCCAAGTGGCCTCTAGAAGGCGCTGGAAGTTTCTTCCACGGAATAGCTCCGTTTGGCGCGGCGGCGGTGGCGGCCGAGAACACAGTCGTTAGTGAACACAGTCGTTTGTGAACGCCCGTCATAATCATTGTCTTGCCAAACATGCAGTCTATAATGATGATGTTTTTGTCCAAACTCAGCTGAGCAAAAAAGCTTTTCCAAACAGAGCCTAATAAGTTGGATGATTGCAAATCAACTTCTCATAACGCAGAATTAGCTCTCTCATTTGATTACTCACGAGGATCCGTTTGGCGCGGCGGTGGCGTTCTTGAATTTGGTGGTTATGAACTGTCGTTCTTGAACGCCTAACCTCACCTAAGTATCTTCAGCTCCGTTTGAGGGGACTTATTTTCACCGGTCAAGCGGTTACGACCGCATGAATCGGACTGTAATTAAGGTCCGATTCATGCGGTCGTAACCGCTTGACCGGTGAAAATAAGTCCCCCCAAACGGAGCCTTCGTCTACTTTTATGCTCAAAAGTAGTTATCTTTTCTTGGTTACAGTCATAACCATTGTCATGCCAAACATGCATGCATTCTATGACAGCAGAGTTTTTGTCCAAACTCACTTGAGCAAAAAAGTCGGGTCAAACGGAGCCTTAGACAATAATCGAGGACCAAAGTTGTGAGTTGAACTAAATTGAATTGCTTTGATTTCATCCATCGGTCCGCTTGTATGCGGCTAATTCCATTTGATTTTGTTGGAAAAGTCATGTATTTAGGTCCATTATTTTGGCTCATATTGGAGCCCACTTAGTTTTAGATTTATCCCACATCTTGTTTTGGAGATTCTTCTCCTCTCTCTCTCTCTTCCTATATATACGTGTATTCTCTCATAATGTACACAAGTTTTTGAATATACAAAGTTTACTTCTTCCACTTTTTACATGGTATCAGAGCTACAAACTGGTCCCTTCTGTGCGGTCTTCCATCTCCTAACCGTCACTTTTTGTGCGGCCTTCCATTTTTCTAAACGCCCACTTCCTGCCGGTCTCCTCTCCTATCTCTGCGGATAGCTTGTCTCTGTCCGCAGGGTTCTCGACGTGTTTATGCCCTCTTCTGCTTTGGCTCTCCACGTGTTTTATAGCCTTAGCTTATGGGTCCTACTATCTTGGCCTCGTGCGGTCTGCTTTCCTCTGTCCGCCGCGTTCTGCTCTAACCGCACGTCTTGTTGCTTTGTGCTTGTCTGTTGCGGTCTGGCTGCTTGTCCGTTGTGGTCTGTGCTGTTGATTCTCTCTGGTCAGCTCGAACTGTTCGTTGTTCGCTGCACTGTTCCCGTTGCGGTCTGTGTTTGTCCGTTGCGGTCTGGCTGCTTGTCCACTGCGGTTTGTGTTGCTGATTCTCTCAGCTCAGCTCTCCTGATCGTTGTTCGCTTGTCCGCTGCCCTATGGGCGGCAGTGATCTCTGCTCTCCTGTCTGTTATTCGCTGCTCTCAGATCGATAGTTCTCTCTACGGTCTTCTCTCTGGTTCTCTTTTCTTATTGTGGTCAGCCCCTTGTCACTGCCCCTAGTCTTGCTCGTTGCTCGCTGAGGCCTCCTGCCTTCTCTGATCGCCCACTCTATTCTTTCAAGTCGCCTTGGTCGCATTGGTTCTTGCTGCCTTTCCCGGACTGTTGTTTGTTGCGTTGTTTGTTGTCGCAGTCTGTTGCCTCTCTAGTCGCGGTCTCGCTGCTGTTCGCTCTTGCTCTCTAGCCACGGTCTAGCCGTTCTTGCTTCTAGCCGTCGCAGTCTGGTTTTACGCTCCTGCGGTTTCTAGCTTCTGTTCGCTCTTTTGGTGTGTTGTGACTTGTCGCGGCCTGCTGCGACTTGTCGGTCTCTTTTAACCGCTCGAGCAATTCGCCTTGTAGCCGAACTTAGTCTTAGTCTGCATGGCTTCAGATTAGACTACTGCTTCCTCTCTTCCTGAACGTGTTAATGTTGCTCCGCTTGGGCTTCGTGATGAACTTCGAATCACTACCATTTCTCTCTATGTCAAACCGAATTTTGTTGAATGGGTTCACTCAATTCGTCGTGTTCTGCAAACTAAAGGACTTCTTCATCACCTGACCAGGACTCCTCCTACTGCTCCTTATGACGAGTGGATCCGTGACGATGGGTGTGTCCAATCTTGGATTCCCAATTCCCTCGACACCGAGCCGCATCAGATGGCCATGTATCACGAGACCGGTCACGCCATGTGAGAGGATCTTCACTCGCTCTACTCTGACAAGGACAGTCTTCAACACTTATTCGACATACATACCGATCTTCAATCCTTTGACCCTGGGGCTACGGGTGATTTGACTTCTTTTGTTGTTCGAGCTAAAACTCTTGTGGAGACATGAATACAACACCAGCCTCCCACCACGGATTTAGTTACACAACATGTGCAGAAAGAAACAGTTGAGATTGCATGACTCGTGTTCCTCCACATCTTCATAGTGTTCGAGCTCAAATGTTATCTTCCGTCGTTACTCTGTCCCTCTCGGACGTTTGCTCAATGCTTATGAAAGTTACTCCACCCCCAGATGCTTCGACTCTCTAATCTCCAGTTCTCCTCCAGCAGCCCGTGCCTACGCTTGCTCCTTCTGCTCGTGGTCCATCGGCTCATGGAGGTCACCAATCTCGGGGACGGGGCCATGGAGGTCATGTAACACCCCGACTCTGAGATTTATAGTGATGCTTCAGGGAGCGGCTTAGGTTGCGTTCTTCTTCAGTTTAGAAAGGTGATCGCTTATGGCTCACGCCAGTTGAAAGTGCATGAGCGAAATTATCACGTACACGACTTGAAGTTGGTGGCGGTGATTTTTGCACTTAAATTGTGGCGTCACTATCTATATGGCGTAAAAGTGGATATATTTACGGACCATAAGAGTCTAAAGTACCTATTGGATCAGAAAGATCTCAATATGCGACAACGAAGGTGGATGAAGTTCCTCGGGGACTACACCTTTGTTATTCACTACACTCCCGGGAAGGGAAATGTAGTCGCAGATGCCTTGAGTCGTAGGACTCGTCAAAGGCAAATTGGTTGCAGATGCATAATGAGCGTCTGATCTAGGAGTTGGAAACGTTAGAGATTTCTTATGTTGACAAGAATTCCATAGCAAATGCATGCTTGAACTGGACGAAGATACGGTATGACCTTGCGAATAGAATTCGGAGAGCAACGAAACTTGATGAAAGTTTACAACGTTATGCAGTGGATGGGTCAAATGACCAATTCTCCTAGGATGTCGGCCTTTTACGGAAAGAGGGTCGTTTGTGCGTCCCAAGTATGAGTAAGCTAAGAGAAGAGTTGATGTATGAGACTCACTTTATGAAATACTCAATTCATCCAGGGAGCACAAAAATGTACAAAGTCATGAAAAAATTGTTCTGGTGACAAGGGTTAAAGAAAGACATAGCACATTATGTGGCTAAATGTCAAACATGTGCCTTGGTGAAAGCAGAATACCAGAAGCCCGGAGGTCTCCTGAAGTCGCTACCTATTCCGGAATGGAAGTTTGATGATATTTCGATGGATTTCGTGCACGGTTTGCCGAGATCTCAACGCAGTAATGATTCGGTTTGGGTGATCGTAGACCGGTTGACTAAAGTAACTCACTTCCTTCCGAATAAGAGAGACGATTCAGTGGAAATCTTGGCAAAACTTTATGTTGAGCAAATCGTACGATTGCACGGTGTTCCCCGTAGCATCGTAAGTGACCGTGACAGGCGATTCACATCGAATGATTGGAGGCTAATCCATCAGTTGTTGGGAACAAAGTTAACGTTCAGTACAACCTTTAATCCCCAAACGGATGGTCAGACTGAGAGGACCAACAGAACGATGGAGGACATGCTCTGAATGTGCGCCTTGGATTTTGGTAAGAGGTGGGAAGATCATCTCTATATGGTAGAGTTTGCCTATAATAATAGCTGCCTACTGTTGAAACCGGAAAACCGGTCTCTTGTGGAGTTCGACCCTTGGGGAAGGGGTGGCCGCGCACCTACTTCACTCCTGCAAGAAAATGACAAAGAAAAGGGAAGGAACAAGGACTAGACCAAGGGCCCGGCGTGGAGGTCCCACCACACACCCGGAAGATCTTAGAGCGCTTCCCCTCCTTAGCCAAATGCCGGGCTAAGGTGCCTCAGAAAGCGCTAGTAGGCCGGAGAATTATTAAGCATGCCTTCTGAGGTATCCCTTGGGTCCTATTTATAGGAAAAGATGGTCTGCCAATATACAACCTTCACTGTTTTCGATGACTGCAGGCAGACCAAAAGGGGAATCATAGTAAAAGCATGCCATGGCCGAGATGCGAGCTGGACCTGAGGGGGCACTCGCACGGCAGGGGGCCCGACTCGCCTTGCCCTGGGCCTAGGCGGGCACGTACTCGGCGGACTGTGCTCGACTATCGCTGAGCTCGGCTTGACTACCGCCGAGCTCGGACTCGGTACGGCGATCGCCGAGCTCGGACTCGGCACGGGGATCGTCGAGCTTGGCTCGACTACCGTCGAGCCCTGTTCCCGCACCCGAGCTCGGTCTCGGCATGCCGGGCTTCGTTCGGCCATCGTCGAGCTCGGCTCGACTATTGCCGAGCTCGGGCTCGGCATGCTGGGTCCAAGTTGGTCTGAGCCGGCCGGTTCAACTCCTGTCGACCACTCGCGGGATCAGGGGTTGTACATAATCCCCGCTCTTTGCGAGGTTGGGACAAGCTCGGAAAGAAACATCCAACCCCATAGGATCCGGAGAGTGTGGCAGGGGCAAAAAGGAATCTTCTGGTAGGCCCCACAGGTAGCTATATATATGTACCCCTGCGCATCTGGCTGACCTTTGCCCTTCCCCAAATTCTGTCAAGATGCCGCTCCCCAAGGAAGTCTTAGAACGACTCGCACGTTCCCGCGAGGAGATTGCTGCCCAGGCCGCGGGGCTGACCAACCTTGAGGCCCCTGCTCACCGTTTTGCCGATTTTGGCTCGGCCAAGCGGGCGAAGCCCTTTCCTCCGGGGGCCGTACCCATTCTGGCCGACTTCACTGCCGCCTTGGGGAACGGGGCCGGTTCCTCCAACCAGCCGGTTCTTGGTTCTTCCACTAAAAATCTCGTGGAACTGTCTTCCAACCGGGAGAACAACGGCGAAGCATCCACCCCTCGGGCCAAAAGTATTACTGCCAGCTCGCCACGGCAGGATCCCGGGGTCAAGGAGCCGGGCTCGCGAGAATTGGCGTCGTCGAGTCACCTCCCTTCCCGGCAACCTTCCCCTGAATCCCTAGTCGTGGGGAGGGGTGCCGGGATTATCCCTGTTCCCGGCTACCAACTTGCCCCTCAAGAACTGCTGGGGCGTGGCAAGGACCTGCGCCACTTCTCTCCTCGCGCCAACCCAGAGGAGCCAGGCTCGCGCGGTAAGTTTCCGACATTGCTCTCCTGTTCCGGGGATATTTGTTTTTCTGACCGTCTTTCAGTTCTTCAACCAGAATTTCCCGGCCGAACGGAGGACGGCGAGTCCGTGGATCGACCTCCTTACTCGCCCCTCCCTTCTCCAAGCGCCCTGGACGCCTTCCTGGACTCCGAGGTGGGCAGCCCTGAACGCGCAAGACGGGAGCGGAAGGTTCTCAAGAAGCTGGTGCGCGAGCTCCACGACCTGCGGAAGGACAACAACAGGCTGCAGTGGGAGTGCTCGCGTCTCGCGGACGGTGCTGGAGTCAGCCTGGCGTTCGAGGAGGCGTCTTCCCTGGTGCTGATGGATGAAATTGACGAGAACCTGCGGGTGATAAATAGGAACATGGGGCGACTTCGCGAACTTCATGCGCGGCGGCCTGCGACGGCGGGCCGGCGAGACCGGGGAGAATGAAACGGCTCCTCTGTCAGCCGGCCGGTACTCTCCCTCGCCCTCGCATGGTCCTCGCGCCCTTATTTATATTTTTTCTTTTATTTGCTCTGAATGATCTGCTTGTAATAACTTGGAACAACTTTTCAACCACTTTGTATATGTAGACGCTTTTTCAATATTTTGGTGAGTCTTTTCGAATTCCCCCTTCGGGGGTCTGGCCGGCTCGCAGGACTTGCGAGGAGAGGGTGGCGAGGTGGCGTGGCGAGACCGGACCGATCGGCCGACTCGCCCTCCCTCTCGCCCTTCTTTACCTTCTTCTATAAATAGATCTTCTCACCTACCCCCGAGGCACGCTTTTATTGCTTTCGAATCCTTGCTTCGTCTCTGTCTTCCCGAGCTCACGATTTTCCTTTCCTCTGCGACCATGGTCAAGACCAACCCTGACGCGGACGGTCGGTCTAAGTGCGCCCAGCACTTCGTTGATCATTGCTTTTTCGAGGGGCACATTACAGAGGAGGAGCTCGTCGAGTTCACGGCGGCGTTCGTCCCCCCCCGGCTTCCAGGCTCGCAGGCCCGCCGAGCATGAAGCCATCAATTCCTTCCCGGAGGGTGAGCTCGCCTTCCCCATCTCGCACTTCGAGGTGGGACTGCGCCTCCCCCTCTGGCCAGAAATCCGCTAGATCCTGAAGTACTACGGCGCGGTGCCCGCGCAGCTGAATTCCAACGCCATTGCTATGATGGTGGCGTTCGCCTGCTTCCTCCGCCGGGAGCGAATTGAGTTCAACCTCGCGGTGTTCCGCAAGTTGTTCTCTTACAAGGCTACCCCCGACGGGGTCGCCTACTTCGGCGGGTCATTCATCAAGGTTCGCGAGCTAGCGAACAAGAATCATAATTGGATGACCCGGCTCGTCTTTATTAAGGGCGAGCTCGGCAACATCCCCTTTCGCCCCCTGCAGAAGAGCGAGGACATATATCGTCCTCCTTCCCTGTCTGGTAGCGACGCCGACCTCCACAAGTTTTTTCTCCACAAGGACTTCGAGGTCGCCTTCCTCCGCCGCGGCCTTGATTCGCTTCAGCCCGTTCTCCCCGGCGAAGGTACATCTCGCTCGGCCCTCTCGCGAACTTTATCAAGGTGGATCTCATATCATTTTTCCCTCTCTCTTTTTTTTGACTAAGTCTTTCTCTGCAGGGGAACGGGTTCTGCCGGAGCATCCGCCGTTCGCCGACTCGGGGATATTCTCAGATCCTCTGGAGCTGGCCCGGGCGGCGGCACTGGCTTGTCGCGAGGAGCAAGCGCGAGACCAACTCCCCGGCAGGAAGCGCTTGGAGTCCGGGGGGTCAAGCTCGCGCCACGAGCCTTCACTCCCCAAGAAGAAGAGGGCGAAGGTGGTCTCGCGCGGACGGCTGCACCTTCCTCCGTCGCCTACCAAGTTCATGAGCTCGCCGGAGGCTCTGTCTGACGAGCCGCCCTTGAGTCCGCTGAAAGAAGCCTCCTCCCCCCGAAAGGGGAAGAAGAAGAGCGGGCCGTCCTCCGATTCCACCGGGGAGGACACCCTCCGCGAGCCCAGTCTGCCGAAGGATCACCCCAACTTCGGCAAGGGGTGCAAGAGCAAAGATGCGGCTGGCGAGCCCATCTTGAAGTGGGACGAGGGGGCGCACCGAGTTTCCGTTTCTACTCGCGCCCCCTCTTGGGGAGCCCGCCGGCCGCCTACCGCCCACGCCTTCGCCTTCGGCTTCGGCCTCTACAGCCGCGACAGCGCCGAATCGTACAAGAAACTTACCCCCAGCCAGCTCGGCTACGAGGGGTTGCAGGCCCACCTGCGGGTCTTCGAGCTCCATCACATGATGGTCCGCCGCGGCTTCTAGCTCAGCAATGCCCTGCTGACTGCCGAGCAGGAGCGCGACCTGGCGAAGGAGAGCGCGGCTGACGCGGAGAGGCGGTTCGGCCTCGCCGATGCTCTACTCGCGAAGTCCGCCGGTGGCTTGGTAATCACTGGGTGCCTCTGCTTACCTTGCTTAGGATTATTCCTGCGCGTGTTCTGAATTTCTAACCCTACAGGACGCCGAAGCCGCTGACGCGATGCGAGGCGAGGTGGCTCAGTTGCAGGCTCAGCTCGCTGAGCGGGAGGCCCAGCTTGCCGAGCAAAAGATATACTCCCGCGAGCAGGAGGCTGTCGCCGCCCGGCTGGGGGTGGAGGTGGAGGAATTGAAAGAGAAGAACAAGGGGCTCCTGGGAGAGGTCCTCCGCCAAGCCGACGCTCTCCTTCCCCCGGACGCCAGCGAGCCGGCCTTCCCCTTCAAAAGGCCCCGGGTGTTTGGCGAGTCTGATGTCGCGGAGCGGCTGCGAGTCAACTCCGTCGAGGCTGCCGAGTGTCTCCTACAAGCCATGAGGGGGACGGGGATTTTGGCGGAAGGCTGCGAGGAGGTCACCGTCCGGGAGCTCCTGCCAACCCTGTTCCCGCCCAGCCCGCTCAGCGAGAAGGAAGATAGCTTCGACTCGCTCTTTGCGGGGGTGGGGGAGAAGGACGCTCGGCTTGGTGGCGAGGAGGACCGCCACTCGAGGGGGGAGGGTGAGAGCTAACTTTTGTTTTCTTCTCTCTTTTTTTTTGTATCCTGCCGAGGCGGGCCTTGTACACTTGTAATGATGAATCAAAGACATTTTTCACAATTTTACTATCTTCTTTTTAAGCTTACTTGCGATGTTATACCCGCGCGCTTGGTAGAGCGACCTCGCCCGTAGAATGTCTTGAGTTAGGACCAGCCCCCCGCAGTGCTCGCGGCGAATCCCTGGGACACGTGCTCGCGCCATATCCTACTCGCGCCTCACCTTCCCCCGCTATTTCTCGCCTCAGTTTTTCAACAATTCAGACAAGTGAAACATCAGGGCGCGTCTTTCGCCGAGTTAACTGGAGCGAGGCTAGGCTCGCTGGAGAGAGCCGCTTTCCTTCCCCAGGGTCTGGGACGGGACCAGGGCTTCCTTAGTAGCGAGCTGGAGAGAGAGGGGGGGGGGTAGGATATTCCGAGCTCGCCGTCTTGACTGGCGAGCTCGCACCCTGGTGTTTTTCTCGGGCCAACTCCCAGTCTCAACTCCAGGGTCGTAGCGATGTCCATCGAGACTCGGCCGTGCCAGCTAGGTGGGAGCCTGGCAGGGGAGTGACGAGACATAACCCCAGAGCGAGAAGACTTAGAAACTTTGGCCTCTCCCGGGTGCTACCACCGGGCCAGTCAGCTAGGTGAGAGCCTGAGGGCGGGTGTTGAACATCCTCCGGGCTCAGCCCCAGGGTCATAGCGATGTCCATCGAGACTCGGTCATGCCAGCTAGGTGGGAGTCTGGCAGGGGAGTGTCGAGACCTAACCCCAGAGCGAGAAGACTTAGAAACTTTGGCCTCTCCCGGGTGCTACCACCGGGCCAGTCAGCTAGGTGAGAGCCTGAGGGCGGGTGTTGAATATCCTCCGGGCTCAGCCCCAGGGTCATAGCGATGTCCATCGAGACTCGGCCGTGCCAGCTAGGTGGGAGCCTGGCAGGGGAGTGACGAGACCTAACCCCAGAGCGAGAAGACTTAGAAACTTTGGCCTCTCCCGGGTGCTACCACCGGGCCAGTCAGCTAGGTGAGAGCCTGAGGGCGGGTGTTGAACATCCTCCGGGCTCAGCCCCAGGGTCATAGCGATGTTCATCGAGACTCGGCCGTGCCAGCTAGGTGGGAGCCTGGCAGGGGAGTGACGAGACCTAACCCCAGAGCGAGAAGACTTAGAAACTTTGGCCTCTCCCGGGTGCTACCACCGGGCCAGTCAGCTAGGTGAGAGCCTGAGGGCGGGTGTTGAACATCCTCCGGGCTCAGCCCCAGGGTCATAGCGATGTCCATCGAGACTCGGCCGTGCCAGCTAGGTGGGAGCCTGGCAGGGGAGTGACGAGACCTAACCCCAGAGCGAGAAGACTTAGAAACTTTGGCCTCTCCCGGGTGCTACCACCGGGCCAGTCAGCTAGGTGAGAGCCTGAGGGCGGGTGTTGAACATCCTTCGGGCTCAGCCCCAGGGTCATAGCGATGTCCATCGAGACTCGGCCGTGCCAGCTAGGTGGGAGCCTGGCAGGGGAGTGACGAGACCTAACCCCAGAGCCAGAAGACTTAGAAACTTTGGCCTCTCCCGGGTGCTACCACCGGGCCAGTCAGCTAGGTGAGAGCCTGAGGGCGGGTGTTGAACATCCTCCGGGCTCAGCCCCATGGTCATAGCGATGTCCATCGAGACTCGGCCGTGCCAGCTAGGTGGGAGCCTGGCAGGGGAGTGACGAGACCTAACCCCAGAGCGAGAAGACTTAGAAACTTTGGCCTCTCCCGGGTGCTACCACCGAACCAGTCAGCTAGGTGAGAGCCTGAGGGCGGGTGTTGAACATCCTCCGGGCTCAGCCCCAGGGTCATAGCGATGTCCATCGAGACTCGGCCGTGCCAGCTAGGTGGGAGCCTGGCAGGGGAGTGACGAGACCTAACCCCAGAGCGAGAAGACTTAGAAACTTTTGCCCCCTTGGGGGTTTAAGCTGCGAACCCCTTTACCCTCACTGTTTTGACAGAGCATAGAATACGACAATGAGATTTGTTTTCATTCTTAAGGCCAAGATATTTACAATTTTTTCAAGGGTAGAAACGTTTCAGATCGTCGCCACTCCAAGTGTGGCTGAGGGTGTCCCCTCTTGCATCTTGGAGGCGATACCCCCCCCCCCCCCCCGATTTCAAGACCTCCTGCACAATGTAGGGGTCCTCCCAATTGGGGTGGAGTTTTCCCACAGCGGCTGATCTCCCTGCCGCGTCCACTTTTTTCAAGACAAGGTCTCCCTCCACGAATTGCTTGACACGGACGTGTTTGTCGAAATACTTGGCCATTCTTCGCTTGGCCTCCTCCTGCCTGACGACGGACAAGTCGCGTAGTTCTTCCACCATATCGAGGGAGAGTCGAAGCTCCTCCTCATTCTCTGACCTCCATTCTTCCCTTCCGGCTCCTGCCTCGACGACCCGAGGCGTCTGGACCTCGAATTCGATAGGTAGGACGGCCTCGCAGCCGTGAGAGAGTTTGAAAGATGTCTCCCCTGTGGCCGTATTGGGGGTGGTCCTCAAGGCCCAGAGGACTGATGGAAGCTGTTCCACCCAGCTTCCCCTCAAATTTTCCACTTTCTTCTTTAAGAGGTTCACGATGATTTTGTTGGCCGCTTCCACCTGCCCGTTGCTCCTGGGGTGGTGGACGGAAGCAAACCGAAGGTCAATCCCCAGCTGTTCGCAGAAGCGAATGAACTCCGTGGTGGCGAACTGAGGTCCGTTGTCCGTGACGATAGCCTGTGGCAGCCCATGCCTGCAGATGATCTCTCCCCAGATAAAGTTCCTGACTACCGGGGAGGTTACCTTGGCTAGAGCCTTCACCTCCATCCACTTAGAAAAATAATCGATCATGACCAACAAGAACCTCCTCTGCCCGCTGGCCTGAGGGAAAGGTCCTACGAGGTCCAGCCCCCATATGGCGAAGGGCCATGGTGCCATGATGCTTCTTAACCTCTGAGCCGGCTGGAGCTGGAGCGGGGCATATAGTTGGCACTTATGACATTTTTTTGCGAATTCGGCTGCGTCCTGACCGAGGGTGGGCCAGAAGTACCCTTGCCTGACGATTCTCCCTTCCAGGGTCCGACTCCCCGAATGACTTCCACATTCACCGGAGTGGACTTCCTCCAAAATTTTGTGCACCTCTCTTTCGGCCACGCAACGGGCCAACATCCCTGAGAGGGTCTTGCGGTACAACTGTCCCTCACGTAGGAGGTAGTATGCCGCCTTGTGCTTGAGCCCTCTTCGGTCCATTCCCTCCGGGTATTCTCCGGTGGACAAGAAGGTGACGAAGGGATCCATCCATGAGGGGTGCTGTTCTACTTCCATTAGTTCCCCCTCCTCGATGGAAGGTCGAAAGAGATCCGTAATGGTGCCTCCCATCCGTGGGCCGTGCTTTGCTAGCTGGTCGACTGGCTCGTTTTCCCCTCGCGGCACGTGCTTGATTGAGAAGGTCTGGAAGGTCCCAATGACTCCCCTTACCTTCATCAAATAGAGCTGCAGGGTGGGCTCCCTCGCCTCAAACTCCCCTTTGACCTGGGAAGCCACCACCATGGAGTCGGTGAGGACCTCCACGTCATGCACCCCCAAGTCTCTTGCCAGGCGCAGACCTGCGATCACGGCTTCGTATTCGGCTTGGTTGTTGGTGATAGGAAAGTGCACTACCACAGTCTGCTCGATCTTTATCCCTTGGGGGCTTTCTAAGATGACCCCAACCCCTAAAGAATGCTTCCCCGAGGCACCGTCCACCCTGACTTTCCAGGGGAGGGGGCGAGTGAGTCTCTCCTCCGCCACCTCGACCACATACTCTGCCAGGAAGTCAGCCATAGCTTGGGCCTTGATTGAGAGGCGGGGGACGAAGGAGATGTCGAACTCGCTCAGTTCCACTGACCATTTGGCCAACCTACCTGAATGCTCTACCCCCTTGAAGATGTTGCGCATGGGGTGGTTGGTCACTACTTGAATTGAGTGTGCCTGGAAATAGGGCCGAAGCCTCCGGGCTGAGATGATTAAGGCGAAGGCCAGTTTTTCCAGGATGGGGTAACGGAGCTCGGCCCTCTTCAATATCCGACTCACATAATAGACGGGGAGTTGCCTCTTCCCTTCTTCCCGAACCAAAACCGAACTCAAGGCTTCAGCCCCGACCCCTAGATATAGGAATAAGTTTTCCCCCTCCTTAGGCCCTTGGAGCAGGGGGGCCTGAGTCAGCTGTTTCTTTAAAGCCTGGAATGCCTCCTCGCACTCCGAGGTCCATTCAAACTTTCGACCCCCTCTCAAAGTTTTGAAAAACGAGGAGCACCTCTCCCCGGCCCGGGAGAGGAATCTACTAAACCCTGCCAACTTCCCTGTCAGTTGCTGTACTTCCTTGGTATTTTGCGGCGACCTTAGTTCCAAGATTGCCCTCACCTTGTCTAGATTAGGTTCTACCCCAGCGGGGGTGAGAAGATGCCCTAGGAACTTTCCCCGGCTTGCCCCGAAGACACACTTCAAGGGGTTCAGCCTCATCTTAAACTTGCGGAGAGTGGCGAAAGTTTCTTCCAAGTCCTGGATGTGGGAGTCGACGTCCAAGCTCTTGACCATGAGATCATCCACGTACACTTCGAGATTCCTCCCCTTCTGCTCTCGGAAGACCCTATCCATCATTTTTTGATAGGTGGCCCCCGCATTCTTTAGCCCGAAGGGCATCATTTTGTAACAATAACATCCGTCTCCCGTGATGAACGAGACGTCTTTGACGTCAGGGGGGTGCATCCTGATTTGGTGATAACCTGAAAAAGCATCCAGAAAACTCATTACAGGGAAACCGACGGCTGAGTCAACCAGCGCGTCGATCCGAGGCAAAGGATAACAATCTTTCGGGCATGATTTATTAAGAAGAGAAAAGTCGATACACATCCTCTACCGGCCGTCTCCTTTTTTAACCATTACAACGTTGGAGACCCAGCCGGGGTATTGGATTTCAGATATGAAGCCAGCCTCGAGGAGCTTGGCAACTTCCTCCCTGATTGGCTCGGCGAGCTTGTCCGTGATGGATCTTTTTTTCTACTGGATGGGGGGAGCCTCCGGGTCCAGGTTGAGGTGATGGCAGGCCACGTCGGGGTCGATCCCTGGCATCTCCGCGGCGCTCCAGCCGAAGATGTCCACGTTCCTCTGGATGCACTCCAGCATCCTGCCTTGAGCTTCCGGGGTCAGGCCTCCGCTGACGCGGACCTTCTCCACCCTGCCTCCAATGGTGAGGACCTCCATCTCCTCCACCTCTTCCGCTGCCTCTAGACGGGACTGCTCCTCCCATTCCTCGATACCTCCCCTTCCGGGGGCGAGGACCTCTTCCTCAGCCTCCTCGACGGCCATGGCCTCGGCCGACCCCCGAGTCTCTTCCGCGACCTCCTCCCGAGCGCGGCACTCCACCTCCATTTCTTTGTCAGCTTCCTGCTCCTCCTCCTCCAACCTCCGCCCCATCTCCTCGGCCCCCTCCAACCAAGAGATGGAGTTTACCGCCGAGACGTAGCACTCCCTTGCCTCCTTAGGGTCTCCTCGAACCCGGATCTGGACCCCCTCGACGCTGAGCTTTAGATACTGGTGGAAGGACGAGGGGACGCAGCGGAAGGCGCTGATGAGGGGTCTCCCGAAGATGGCGCTGTAACTGCTAGGAGCGTCCACGATGACGAACTTACAGTTGCGTGACTGCCCCCCTAGAGTGACATGGAGTCCCACTCCTCCCTCGACTTCTTTCCTCTCCCCTGAAAAGCCGAACAGAGGCCCGTCCGAGGCTAACACCCTCCTGGCCTCTACCTTCATCGCATCGAACGCCCTCTTGAAGATGACGTTGACCGAACTCCCATTGTCCACAAGGATTCGGGAGACAGTGAAATCCTCGATGGCTGTCTGGATAACCAGCGCATCGCAGAAGGGGTCCTCGTGACCCGGCAAGTCCTCTCTGGAGAAGGTGATTTTCTCCTCCGGGGGAGGGGATTGGGATGTGGAGCCAACGCTCCTCCGGTACATAGTGTGGAGGCTTGACTTACGGGAGGCCTCGATCCCGGCCCCCCCGTGGATCGCTCCGATCCTTCCTCGGGTGCCCACATCAACCCGGTCTTCACACCGATCCCCCTCCTCCCGAGGCCGGATCTCCTCTATCTGAACTTCCTGATGGTCTTGTTGTTGCTGTTCCCTTCTCCCTCTCATCTCGAGGAACTCCGGACACGTGGATGTGAGGTGCCCCTCTTCCTGATGAAAGTCACAATAGGGCAGGTCCACCCTGACCTCCCTCCTTCTCCTCGGCTGTCCTCTCCTTCTCCCCCTCATGGCAATTGCCATTACCTCCTCCTGGTCGGGGAGAGGGGGTCTCTGACCCTGCCTACCCCCCTGGGGGTTGTACTGCCCTCGGCCGCCCTGGCGGTTATCTCCTCCCTGATAACCTCTTCGTGGTGCCTGGTCTTGCCACTCGGGCCTCCATCCCAAACGGTGGGTCTGCTCCGGACGCACCCACCTGGGTTGCGGCTGCTGCTGCGGCTGCTCCCTCTGCCGAGGTTCAGCCCTCCTCTCCTCCTGAATTCGGCCACCCCTTGGCCTTTCCTCCTCCACGGCCCACTTGGCTAACCTTCGCGCAAACTCTGGATGTGCTGCCTCCATTTCGGCCTCCCTGGCCGCCCTCTCCAGGAGTGCCTCAAAAGACACTGGAGGTGATCTCTTTAGTTCCATTGCGAAGAACCCAGATTGGAGACCCAGGGTGAAGGCCACCATCATGGTGTGCCCCGGCATCTCCTGAACTTGGGACAGTTCCTCTTGGAACCTGTCCAGATAGCTCCCCAGGGTCTCTCCCACCCTCTGCTTGATGCGGAACAAAGACTCCGCCTCCTTCTTCCTCTTCTTAGAAGTGGTGAACCTCAGCATGAAACCCCGTCGCAGATCCTCAAAGCAGTAAATGGACCCGGTCGGGAGCTGGTGGAACCACTCTCTCGCCTTTTCTCTGAGGGTGATGGCGAAGAGTCGGCACTTGAAGCCATCTGACATCTGTCGAATAGAGACCATGTCCTCGAACCACTGGATGTGGTGGACCGGGTCTCCTCTCCCGGAGTAGTAAGTCATCTCCGGCTCGCGAAACCCCTCGGGAACTGGGGCTGAAGAAACGAACTCGCTGAAGGGGCTCCCCCCCTCAGCCGGGCGAGACGGGAACTCCCTCCCCGCAGTCTCGCTGAAGTGGTACTCGGCGGCCGAGCCGGGGAACAGAACTCGCCCATGGAACTCGCGCTCACCTCTCTCGGCGGGTTCCTTCCCTGGTCGCCTGAGCGGCGCGTCGTCGCCGAGTGCGGGAGCGGCGACCACCGGGACTGCCGGTGTCGCACTCTCAGCTCGCGTGCCGAGAGCGGTCCTGACGAGCCCGAGGATCTCCTCCCTAAGCTCCGCCGGCACACTCGCCGCTGGGGGCGGGGGAGGGGGTGGCAAGTTGCCCCTGCCTGATCCTTGTCCTTCTTCTCCAGTCATCGAGCCTACAGAAGGTTTTCTCTGCTAACCACTGTCCACGCTCACCGCACCAAAATGTTGAAACCGGAAAACCGGTCTCTTGTGGAGTTCGACCCTTGGGGAAGGGGTGGCCGCGCACCTACTTCACTCCTGCAAGAAAATGACAAAGAAAAGGGAAGGAACAAGGACTAGACCAAGGGCCCGGCGTGGAGGTCCCACCACACACCCGGAAGATCTTAGAGCGCTTCCCCTCCTTAGCCAAATGCCGGGCTAAGGTACCTCAGAAAGCGCTAGTAGGCCGGAGAATTATTAAGCATGCCTTCTGAGGTACCCCTTGGGTCCTATTTATAGGAAAAGATGGCCTGCCAATATACAACCTTCACTGTTTTCGATGACTGCAGGCAGACCAAAAGGGGAATCATAGTAAAAGCATGTCATGGCCGAGATGCGAGCTGGACCTGAGGGGGCACTCGCTCGGCAGGGGGCCCGACTCGCCTCGCCCTGGGCCTAGGCGGGCACGTACTCGGCGGACTGTGCTCGACTATCGCTGAGCTCGGCTTGACTACCGCCGAGCTCGGACTCGGTACGGCGATCGCCGAGCTCGGACTCGGCACGGGGATCGTCGAGCTTGGCTCGACTACCGTCGAGCCCTGTTCCCGCACCCGAGCTCGGTCTCGGCATGCCGGGCTTCGTTCGGCCATCGTCGAGCTCGGCTCGACTATTGCCGAGCTCGGGCTCGGCATGCTGGGTCCAAGTTGGTCTGAGCCGGCCGGTTCAACTCCTGTCGACCACTCGCGGGATCCGGGGTTATACACCTACAATAATAGCTACCAAGCTAGCATAAGTATGACACCTTTTGAAGCTTTGTATGGTCGGAAATACTGTACACCATTAGCTTGGGAGGAAGCAGACGAATCTAAATTATATAAGTGTAAGGAAGTCGAAGAGGTTAATTCGATGATACGCTCTATTCGGGAGAGGCTACTGATAGCCCAAGATAGACAAGCAAAGTATTATAACGCAAAGCACCGAAACGTTGAGTTTGCGATTGGCGATTGGGTATATTTGAAAATGAAGCCCTTCAAAGGCATGTCCAGGATTCGGTGCTTGAAAAAGTTACGTCCGAGATATCTTGGTCCATTTGAAGTGATGGAGCGAATTGGAGAAGTTGTCTATCGGCTAGCTCTTTCGGCAGAATTGAGTGGATTACATGATGTGTTCCACATATCAGTGCTTCGAAAAGCCGTAAAAGATCCAGCTCAAATGATTGCGAATGATCGCGTACCGGTCGAATTTGGGCTAATGATGAAGGTTAGGCCCATTCAGATCGAGGATAAAGACGATAAGCAGTTGCGGAACAAGACAATCGGGATGGTTAAGGTCCGATGGGACAACTACGGCCGTGAGGAGCTAACATGGGAGCGGGAGCAGACCATGCGTGCTAAATTCCCCAAACTGTTTGTCTAAACTTGTATAATAGTTTGTGTTTTATGTTGTACAGAACATAAAATGTTGTAACAAATTTTTGTTGAAGAGTTTCCTGAGTACTGTACACAAATTTCGGGACGAAATTTCTTGTAAGGAGGGAAGGATTGTAACGCCCCAAATCTCGATTATGAGTGGGCTGAGTAGGCTGAGCAACACGGCCTGGGACAAGGGCGTGTCCAAAGTCGTGTCCTGCTCTGTGTTAGTAACACAGCCGGGGATACGGGCGTGTCCAAGGTCGTGTCCTGCTCTGTGTTGGCAGGGCGGTCTCGAGTGTTGGCAGGGAGGTCTCGAGTGTAGCGTAGGGCGGTGTTGAGTGTGGCACACAGTGTGTGACACGGGCATGTCTAGGGCCGTGTCCTGCTGAGTTTGACGAAATGCACTCGACGAAATGCACTTGATGATCCTCGAGAGGCAAGACATGTTGGGCACACGGCCTGTGATACGGGCGTGCCAAGGGTCGTGTCCTTCTCTGCGTTTGTCCAAGTCTGTGAAGACTGATGAACACGGGCTAGATACGGGCGTGTCCGAAGCCGTGTCTGGCACACAGCCTGTGAAACGGGTGTGTCACAGAACCATGTCCTGGTCTGGCAGAGTCAGTTTCTTTGCCGCTTAAGGCATACGACCTGTGACACGGGCGTGTCACAAGCCATGTTCGGCCCAGGAAAGTGCTTTTCAGGGCGATTCGTGGTCGTTCATTCCCTTCAAATAGGATCCTACGATCCAGAGATCTCCCTGCTATTTTAAGGCTGGGAGTTGAGGGTCAAACTCTCATTTCTCTCAAGTCTTTCTCTTTCTAAAGAATTAGAGAGCGGGGGGGGGGGGCAAGGAAGGAGGAAGAGTAGGAATCTGGCCGCCGGTGGAGCTTCAGATCCCTGAATTGTGAGCCAAGTCCAGATCCGTGGAGGCAAGGCCGTTGCGGAGCTTTTCATCTGGCTAGTTTTCCATGGCTCCAAAGAGATCGTCAATGGTAACGATCTTCTTTCTTGGACATGTGAAGTCCTTCTTTTGGCATGTGCATGGATTTCCCCTACCAAAAAGTGGATGATTGAGGGATTTCCCTTGGGTTGATTATTGAAATCCCCAATAAATCTTGCATATAGATTCAAAAATGTGTAGTACGAAATAGGCATGTTGTGTGAAGCCCATCTAGATAGTGTTGAAACCAAAAATCGGTCTCTTGTGGAGTTCACCCTTGGGGAAGGGGTGGTCGCGCACCTACTTCGCTCCTGCAAGAAAACAATAAGGAAAAAGAGCAAAGGACTAGACCAAGGGCCCGACGCGGAGGTCCCACCACACACTCGGAAGATCACTGAGCGCTTCCCCTCCTTAGCCAAATGTCGAGCTAAGGTGCCTCAGAAGGCGCTAGAAGATTGGGAGACAAGTGAGCATGCCTTCTAAGGTACCCCTTGGGTCTAATTTATAGATTTCTGAAAATGATCGGCAAATAACTAACCTCTGCTGGTCTGAAATTATTGAAAGCCCCTTGGGCTGGCCTGCCAACAGCTAGACTCCACTATTCTGAAGCGCTATATGCAGCCCAATCGGGTCTGCCAACAGCGTAACGCTGTTGTTCTAGCTGGCTAAGGGCAGGCCTGTTGGGGCAAAATGGTAAGAAATCCCCCCCCAACTAGGGACTGGGTGAGTAGCCCTTTAATGCCTCCACTCAGTGGGAGGCGCGGGCCGGGGCTGGCTCGCCTAGGGGACGCGGGCTGGAGCTGACTCGCCTGGGAGACGCGGGCTAGAAGCGGCTCGCCTGGGAAGGCGCGAGCCGAGGCTGACCCTCCTGGGAGGGCGCGGGCCGAGGCTGACTCGCCTAGGAAGGCGCGGGCTGGAGGCGGCCCGCGTGGGAAGGCGCGGGCTGAGGTTTACCCGCCTGGGATGGCGCGAGCCGAGGCTGACCCGCCTGGGAACGCACGGGCCGGGGCTGACACGCCTGGGAAGGCACGAGGTCGACCCGCCTGCTTGCCTAAGTCCCTTCGGCGAACACGGGGTTGTACACAATCTCTGCTCTTTGCGAGCTTTGCAGAAGCTCAGAAAGAAACAACAAACCTCATGTGTTCGGCGAAAACCCTGCTGAGCTGGAGGGAATCTTTTGGTGGGGGCCCACCTTCATGTTATAAATAAGCTGTCGGACCTTTGGGGATAACTCCTCTTCTTTGCCCTTTTTCGCGATTCACAGTCAGAAGATTCCTATGTCCGAGGAGATACGGGCACGTTTGGCGGCTGCGAGGGAGGGTGCCCGGTAAGCGGCTCTCAAAGTCTCCCCGTGGCTGGCGCGCGGGTCGTCTGGTCCCCTATTCAAGCCAGTGAAAGGGAAAATCATCTGGCGGTCCCCAGTGGGTGATAACCCTGCTCCCGGCTCGACCGGCAGCGCCGAGGTCATTCCTGAGGTATGTGGTTCCCCTCTTTGATCCACCACTCCTTATGACTTCTCTCTTTGCAGGAGGCACCTCACGATGACGGGGTGGAAGTGGTAGACCCGGGGAATTCTACCCTGGTGGTGACTAGTCGGGCTGCTAGTCCTTTATCCCAGGCGCACTTCCCTCCTATGACTCCTTCGTCGCCAAGGCCCCCTGGTCTCGGGAAACCATTCGTTACCCCCGGAGGAGAAGCCTTCCAGGGTCGGCTGTGCCCTTCTCGGCCAGTTGATGGTGCGGGAGACGTGCCAACGCCTGGTAATTCCCTTGCTTTAGCCCGCTTATCACTTATCGACTTCTTCTGACCTCGCCTTCGAAGGTTATAATGTGGTCTCTTCTGACTTCGAGATGAGCGAGGGGTACTCGCCTCCCCCTGAGTTGGACGACATCGCAGATTACCTGGGAGACTCGCTGAATGCCGAGAAGATGAAGATGCAAGTTACGCGACTGTTTCAGAAACATATGCTACTGCTACAGGAGGTCTTCGATAAAGTGGAGAAAGACAAGGCCGAGGCGGAGGGGAGATTTGCGGCTTTGGAAAGGGCGGGGCGCCCAGCTGACGAGGACTGAGTGACATCCCTGAGCACACACATTACGCGGGCGAGGGCGAATGACCATAAGCTCGGGGCATAGTGTTTGAAGGGTTGTACGAAAACAACGTCTCATGCATTGTGCGCTGAGGCTTATGCTCAATATTTCTCGTAGGGCATTCATGACTAGCGTGGGAGGACTTTCCACACCAACGACATTGGGCATACAAATATCCCCACATGGTGTCGAAATAGCAGATTCAAAATAAATTGTGCAAATTACTAGATCCAACAACATATTACTACAGTTGCCTAAATAAACAAGAAAAAGGCAGGTTAAACAGAAATAGAACAAAACAAAAGTGATTTACAAATGAAAAGGAAAGCAATCTCACGTCTCCCTCTCCAGCAACTCACACGACTGTGTTCCCCGGCAACGGCGCCAAAAACTTAATGCAAATGTGACGACAAGTGTACCGGCCGCATAAGTAATATAAAATGGGCGAATTTCCCCAAGTATCGATCTCTCAAGGAACACAGTAAGGTGGAGTTACTTTCGAGAAGGACTTGAGATTGAAGTCCTTAGGTCGGTGTTAACGATGGGGGTTTTTATATTACGATAAAAGAAAATAAAACACTAACAACTACTCCTATGCAACGCCGCTATGCGATGCTTCGCTAGGCTGGATGGAAGACTACACGGGCCGCTATACACCGAATCGCTAGGCGGATGGGCGAGTAGGCAAGCGTACGAACCAAGGAATATGAGGGTCGTAAGCACCTCTTCGCTACGCACACTTCTAGCAATCGCTAGAATGACAAGAACGAATGGATGACGGATGGAAATAAAGGCGCACCTCAAGCAAATAACGAATACATACAATCACATAGACATGATTACATATAAACGCTTCACAAACTACAAACACTTCATCAAATACAAGCGTTCAACTAAGCTATCAACAACAAGAGAAGAAAAGTGTGTGAAATCGACCGGATCCGAAGTCTTGTCGAGGGTTCACGGTTGGAATCGCCGGGTTGTCAATCCGCGTCTAAGCTCGGTCCTCAACTGCGTCTGGGGTAGAGGAGGTTGTCACTCACTCCCAATGGACCCGTCTTCTTCGTGTCACGATGCAGAAGAAGGTTGCACAAACTTCTCCTAGCTTGATGGAGAAAGCTAGGTTGAATCTCCTCTTGAAGCTCTAGGATGAAGGAGGAGGCCGAGAGGAAGCTCCGGCTTGGATTTGGCGTTGAATGCTTGCCCAGATCTCCTCTCCTAAGTGGAACGACGAAGTTTTGCCCTAAAATCGCGGAGGGGATGGCTGGAAGCGAAGGTCCTTTTTTTGGCTGAAAATCTGCGCTTAAATAGAAAAAGATCAGAAAAATGGTCACGCATGGTCTCGCACACGACTGTGCGCTAACCGTGCATTATTTACTTACAGATCTTGATCGCGGAAGAAAATGCGTTCACCCGTGCGTTTTACTCGCGCACGGGCGATTCCGCCCGTGCATGAAGAAAATTGCACGGGTAAACACAGAACGCAGGAAAACAAGGGAAACAGGGGAACCGTGCGTTTTACTCGCGCACGGGCGCTTTTGCCCGTGCGTGAAGGAAACACATGATTTACCCCAGAATGCAGGAAAACAGAGAAAAATGTGCAGACAGTGCGATTTCCTTCTCTCATGGTTTGGCCGAAACCGTGCGGGAACAAAACGCAAGGGTAGAAACTGATATCCCACGAAAGCTGTGTGAAACGCACGGTTGCACTGAAACCGTGCGAGAATAAATTCGCACGACCGTGCGTTTTACACAGAAACTGGAAATGGACTTCGGGACATCCTGACTACTTGCACATCAATGAAACTAGCTAGGGCACCAGCTCCCAGCAACAGAGCAAAACATAAAAGAAACAAAAAGAAATATGGGGAGCACCATGTGCTTACCCCCAACAAAATAGTGCGCAATTGCACACCACAACGAGCCAAATGTGCACTTCATGTAGAAATAAAGCTAGAAGAAATATGAACGATATAGAAATATAAGTGAAGTGCAAACGCGTGAAAACAAACCCAAATGAGTCCGAAAAACCCAATAAATATCGGACTCATCACACCCCCAGACTTACCTGTTTGTGCGTCCCGATCAAACAAAATCTATGCAAATAGGGAAAATAATCTAGCTAACATAGAAATTGAAATACAGAGTACTATGTGAAGTCGCATGCTCGCGCGTATAAACATATAATAGAAGAAATTTTTAAGCATACAAAATAGTTTATACTTTTCACAATGCGTATCAAAATTTTATTACTACTCAAAAATGGAATCACGGTGAATCTTTCGGTCACACATATGAAGAAATTAGGCAGACCATTAAGGTGAGCTTTGCCAAAGATCGGGGCTCAAGATCACCTCCAAAGGAATCCACCAATGTCGGGGACCATACGCTTGCCCGTTCACACTCTCTCCATGACACTAGTTCGACTCAAACGTGAATCCGTAGGACTTAAGGATAATCATGAGGCTTGGGTTACAGTGACGTAAACAAAGATAAACAGGAAGGCTATGCATCAAACCCAAATGAGCTAGCATAAAAGGAATCCAACGCTAACCACAATACATATGGGTACACCATACCCCCAGACTTAACTTTTAACATATGAGTGTGTGCACCGCCTACTCCAAATACAATCACATCTCCAAAAAGATTTTCAATCAAACTTTTTCTTTTCACTTTTCATTTACACATTTTTTTAAATCATTTTCTTTTCTTTTAACATCTCTTTTGAATAATAGCAATAAATATAAACTTTGAGCACATCCACATTTTCACAAAGAATATCACCACATCACACCCCAATCTGAAAACGTAAAACACTAAAGATCGACTTGGGTGTGCGACTAGGATCGGCTATGAGGCTTTGGTGAAATAATGGTGGAGCTGAATCAAAAGAATGGTTAGGCCCAACGGGGCTAGCGAAAATACGACATTAGAAACTATACAAAGCTCAACCGGGCCAAAATGATGGCCTGCATCACACTCACGCTAGACTAACCATACACCAATGCTTCGAGAGTAGCTTGGGGCAAGTTCTTAGCCACCGAGAAAAATGATCCTTCTTCCTGACTCGAGCAAAACGAGTCTAGTGACGGCTACACACATCTCTACACTACTGTTTGATTCACACCGGATTCACCAACTTTTGAGTAGAATAAAAAGTATCTACGCAAATAGAAAAATATAAAACTATAAGCATACAAAAAAATTAAATCTATTCAAATTTCTACGCGAGACGAGAGCAATTGACTAGAAGCACAGCAAGGTCAATATTTTATTCCATCTCACAATCCTAAGCCAGCACCATAATTTTCCCAAATCTAACAAAGACACGAGTTTAACTCGCAGGACACTAACGACTAAGCACGCGCTCAAGCGGGTGCAGTGGTGTGCGATGCAATGAACTAATCAAAATAAAACAACAAAAGCTTTTAGTATGCAAATGAAATGTGAACGTGTAAAAGGTAAAAAACATCAGCTCTCCCCCAGACTTAAACGAAACTACACAACATATGATATAGACATTTAAATCAAAATGAGACAAGGGAAGAGATTACCCAATGTTCAGCTAGTGAGCATACCAGAAGACGCGTGAAAAACCTGAAGCAGGTCCGCCATACGAAGAATCACAACCCCGCCAACACGAGTTGTCAAGAATACCTGCAGGGGTGAGCTCCGCAAAAACAAAAGAAAATAGATATACTAAAACGAAATAAAAAGTAACTACCTGCTCTAACTACGAAAATGAAAATACAATAGAAGTAAGATAACTACTGGGGTTACTGTCATCCCAGCACGACTTATTCGACTAACATATAGTTCTAGCTAATGAGCCTACGAAATAAAAAATGAACGGCAAACTGTCCTAATATCCGTGTCGGTAATGGGTACCGATACGGTGATAGAACAGTAACCCCTCTACCTGAATAATAATACTTGCAAACTGCAAGTAGAGGAAATAAATGTAAGATGAGGGGGAGGCCTGGTCCTCACTCATCTCACACAAAAAATCCTTGCACAGCAAGGTATCATCCACAGCAGGTCTATAGGAGGAGAAGACAACGAATGTGTCTTCCTTAATGGAGGAGGGATCAACCTCCTCGCATATAAGGATGTTGTGATCATTGACTTGAGCAGAGTGCTCCAAGTCCTTCTGAAGTACCTGTGGAGACTCAACATGCACAGGCTCAGATAAAGAAGGGGGATCAAGAAATAAAAAAGACGAAGAACATAATGAACCAATCGGGGGAGTGATCCCGGTCTCACTCCCCAAAGGCTGAGGTAGAAAAATATCGCCGGCATTGTCGACAATGAACCAAGGCTCGACAGGATCCATAGAGGCCTCCACCAAGACTTGGAATTCCTCCTCTGGTGTTGAGGGAGAATCCTGGACACCAGGAAGGTTGTCCTCCTCCACGGGGGTGGAAACAATCCATGTATCACAAGCCTCTACTTGCGATGCATCGTCGAAAATATCGTAAGAAGCGACTGTAGTAGAATGCATAAAAGGGGGAAGAACATTGCTTGGATAAAAGTCAAGCACAGGTTCCTCACAAAGAATCGGCTCCACGCTTGGAGATGTATGCACAGGAGAGATGGGCTCAGCCACGTCGAAGCCTAGATCAGCCACACATCTGGTGGTTGTGTCCACATCATTCCCTTCAAAAAATGAAGGTGACAAGGTCACATAACCAGACGATGAAGGTATACCACCGAGGGTAGGAGTCAGGATGATCCGGATGTCCGGCTCATCATCCTCTTCCATAACACGGAGGTACTCGGCACAATCCTTTAGGACATGATCTGTTCTACGACAATACAAACACTTTCTCCCAGTACTCGGCGGTCCTTGTGAGACCAGAGAAGCATAAGAGAACGGTGTATGCGGCGAGGGCAAATGACCATAAGCTCGGGGCACAGTGTTTGAAGGGTTGTACGAAAACAACATCTCATGCATTGTGCGCTGAGGCTTATGCTCAATATTTCTCGTAGGGCATTCATGACTAGTGTGGGAGGACTTTCCACACCAACGACATTGGGCATACAAATATCCCCACATGGTGTCGAAATAGCAGATTCAAAATAAATTGTGCAAATTACTAAATCCAACAACATATTACTACAGTTGCCTAAACAAACAAGAAAAAGGCAGGTTAAATAGAAATAGAACAAAACAAAAGTGATTTACAAAGGAAAAGGAAAGCAATCTCATGTCTCCCTCTCCAGCAACTCACACGACTGTGTTCCCCGGCAACGGCGTCAAAAACTTAATGCAAATGTGACGACAAGTGTACCGGTCGCATAAGTAATATAAAATGAGCGAATTTCCCCAAGTATCGATCTCTCAAGGAACACAATAAGGTGGAGTTACTTTCGAGGAGGACTTGAGATTGAAGTCCTTAGGTCAATGTTAATGATGGGGGTTTTTATATTGCGATAAAAGAAAATAAAACACTAAAACCTACTCCTATGCAACGCCTCTATGCGATGTTTCGCTAGGCGGGATGGAAGACTACACGGGCCGCTATGCACCGAATCGCTAGGCGGATGGGTGAGTAGGCAAGCGTACGAACCAAGTAATATGAGGGTCGTAAGCACCTCTTCGCTACGCATGCTTCTAGCAATCGCTAGAACGACAAGAACAGATGGATGGAGGATGGAAATAAAGGTGCACCTCAAGCAAATAACGAATACATACAATCACATAGACATGATTACATATAAACGTTTCACAAACTACAAACACGTCATCAAATACAAGCGTTCAACTAAGATATCAACAACAAGAGAAGAAAAGTGTGCGAAATCGACCGGATCCGAAGTCTTGCTGAGGGTTCACGGTTGGAATCGCCGGGTTTTCAATCCGCGTCCAAGCTCGGTCCTCAACTACGTCCGGGGTAGAGGAGGCTCACTCACTCCCAATGGACCCGTCTTCTTTTTGTCACGATGCGGAAGAAGGTTGCACAAACTTCTCCTAGCTTGATGGTGAAAGCTAGGTTGAATCTCCTTTTGAAGTTATAGGATGAAGGAGGAGGCCGAGAGGAAGCTCCGGCTTGGATTTGGCGTTGAATGCTTGCCCGGATCTCCTATCCTAAGTGGAACGGCGAAGTTTCGCCCTAAAATCGCGGAGGGGATGGCTGGAAGCGAAGGTCCTTTTTTGGCTGAAAATATGCGCTTAAATAAAAAAAAGATCAGAAAAATGGTCACGCACGGTCCCGCATACGACCGTGCGCTAACCGTGCGTTATTTACTTACAGATCTTGATCTCGGAAGAAGATGCGTTGACCCGTGCGTTTTACTCGCGTACGGGCGATTCTGCCCGTGCGTGAAGAAAATTGCACGGGTAAACACAGAACGCAGGAAAACAAGGGAAACAGGGGAACCGTGCGTTTTACTCGCGCACGGGCATGTTTGCCAGTGCATGAAGGAAACGCACGATTTACCCCAGAATGCAGGAAAATAGAGAAAAATGTGCAGACAATGCGATTTCCTTCTCGCACAGTTTGGCCGAAACCGTGCGAGAACAAAACGCACGGGTAGAAACAGATGTCCCAGGAAAGCTGTGTGAAACGCATGGTTGCACTGAAACCGTGCGAGAATAAATTCGCACGACCGCGCGTTTTACACAGAAACTGGAAATGGACTTCGGGACATCCCGACTACTTGTACCGCAATGAAACCAGCCGGGGCACCAGCTCCCAGCAACAGAGCAAAGCATAACATAAACAAAAAGAAACATGGGGAGCACCATGTACTTACCCCCAACAAAATAGTGTGCAATTGCACATCACAACGAGCCAAAATGTGCACTTCATGTGGAAATAAAGCTAGAAGAAATATGAATGATATAGAACTAAAAGTGAAGTGCAAATGCGTGAAACTAACCCAGATGAGTCCGAAAAACTCAATAAATATCGGACTCATCAGGCGACAGCGGCGAGGCGGACGGGAGGGGCAAGTGTGCCTTGACTTTTTTCGAGCACAATTTCCCTTTCGCCGCCATCACTGAGAGAGAATTTGTGGATGCCTTCGGCAATTTCGTCCTCCCGGGCATCGAGGCGAGGCAGCCCGAGAAGGAGGAGCGAATCAACGAGCTCTCTGCCGACGAGCTTGCGTTCCCGACGACCCACTTTGAGGCGGGCCTTCGGCTACCCTTACGGCCGGAAGTACGCCAAATCCTCAAGTACTATGGGGTCATCCCCGGGCAGATGACTCCTAACTCTATCGCGGTTATAGTGGGGTTCGCCTGCTTTTTGCGAGAGGAGAGGATCGAGTTCAGTCTTGCGGTATTCCGCAAGTTGTTCTCTTTTCGCGCGAACAAGGACGGGACCGCCTGCTTCGCCAGCACACACGTCAAGGTGCGGGAGATGGTCAACAAGAGCCACAACTGGCTCAAGAAGTTCATGTTTGTCAAGGGGGATTTCGGCAACGTCCCCCTCTCGCCAGTTCAACTCGGCGAGGCGAGCTACCGCCCCCAAGCTTGGGGGGCCATGAAGCGGGACTGTTCGGGTTCTTCGTTGGGAAGAACTTTGAGGTGACCTACCTCCGCAGGAACCTGGACGACCTCCTCCCCGTCCCGCCCGGTGAAGGTAAGTGGTTTGCCTGCTTTCTCTCTCTTAGAACCGTCCTTTGAATATTTCTAAGTCCCACACTTTTGGCAGGTGAGCGCGACATCCCCCTCCATTCTCCCTATGAGAGAGCGCGACTCGCTTCCGGCGAGCTCGTCCGGGCCGAGGCGGCCGCCGCCGCGCACCACGAGCTCTCGATCCCCGCTCCCCCGAAGCGACCCAGTCGTGAGCGTCCTCAGGATCCGCCACCGCCCAAGAAATCGAAGAAAACGGGTGGTGCGCCTCCCCCGACTCGCAACAAAGGCAAGGCCCCTGCGAGCCAACCTTCCACCAATCAGGCCCCCGCGGCCTCTCCGGCCGTCAGATCTTGTGGAGAAGAGGAAGGCACATCGCAGCCGCAAGAGGGGGTTCAACCCGCCGAGAAGCCAGTCCCCCGGGGGCACCGCAACTTCGGCTACGGTGTGGGGCCCGCGGAAGAGTTCGGAGTCCCGCTGCTTCAATAGGACAAGGAGACCAACCGGGTATTCGTATCGTCGCTGCTGCCGAGCTGGCTGGAGCAGGAAACCAGAAGTGAGGATGCTTACAACCTCTCCTTCGGCGTCTACGGGCGAGAGGACGCCGCTGTCTACAACAAGGAGGCGACGCGGGTGCTAATCTACGAAAGTGTGCGGGCTCAGTTTCGCAGCCTTGAGCTGGCCTATATGGTCGGCCGGCGGTGCCTCCGGCTGGACAAGAACACTAATCGATGAGAAGGAGGCGGCCCACAAGCACGCTCAGGAGGAGGCGGATGAATTGCTGAAGCGGGTCGAAGCATCCGATGCCGCCCTTGCGCAGTACCTGGGGACAGTAAGTTAACTGACTTGCGTCCGACTTCTTTCACCTCTGCGCGATTTAACTCAGTGATTCTACTTTTCGCAGGATGCGGTGACGGCCAACCGACTGGGCACTGAGATCGCCACCCTTCAACAGGAGAAGCGAGCACTACAGGCGCGGGTGGACGCGTTGGAGGCTGCAGCGGCTGCCCCGCCGCTGTCTACAAGTAGTTGCCAGCTCATACATTACAACGATTACGAGATCGATGTGATGATACAGAAGAATGCGGCCAGCGCGACAAAGTATACCTTCCAAACGCTGCAGCGGGCCAACCTTATCAGGAGTGGCGGTGCCAAACTTTCGGCGAGCGAGGTGGTACCGGAGCTATTCCTTCCAGTACCAAAGCCGGGCGGCGGCCCCTACCACCATATATAAGGGGCTCGCTGCTCAGGGCTCGCCTCGCCGGGGGATTGCACTCGCCTAACTTTTTGTCGCAGCAATGTTGCGGGCCAAAGCCTGGATTTCGTAATAGTCACTTTTTTGATCGACCCCAGTGTATTCAAGAACCCTGTACTTTTCATTTCATTGCAATGCAAATATTTTCTTTCCCGCACTCGCCATTCGTTTCTCGCACTCGTTATTTATACTCTGCCTTGAATGTTTAGATTTCGATTTTGCTACCGCGAGCGAGTGAGGTCGTCTGCTCGTTTTTGATTGGGAACTTAGACTTAGGAGCGAGGAGCACATTAGTTAACCGCGATGCGAGCGGGCGACTCGCATCCTTTGTCCGGGCTCGCCACTCCACCCACGTCGTAGAGCGGGCGAGAAAAACCCAGCTAGTGCGCGAAAAGACTTCGCGCGGGCCGACCTTTCCGGGGGTCTTGTCATGGCCAAGCTCTCGCCACCTATCCCCCTTCCTCGGGGCTCGCCGATCTGTAGGTCTGGGCTGACAATCCCGGCTCGCAGACTCGCTGGGGCCCTCTCGTCGGCCCGTCGATCCAATCATTCGTGATGCAGGCGGCTAACTCCTTCCCTTATGCGCTGCGCCCATCGAGGCCCCCCGCCCTTGCCGGACAGCGGAAGGGTCTGGGCAAACTCCTGGGGTGAAGTCCAACCCCTATTCTGCGGCGGGAGTCTGTCAGCTGAATCCAGCTGGAGTTTAAGCAGACTCCTCCGAGTGACACCCAACCCTGCCAGTTTGATGAGAGCCTGACAGCGGGATCTACTCGGGGTCTGAGGCAGACTCCTCCGAGTGACTTCCAGCCCTGCCAGCTTGACGGGAGCCTGGCAGCGGGATCTGCTCGGGGTCTGGGGCAGACTCCTCCGAGTGACTTCCAGTCCTGCCAGCTTGATGGGAGCTTGGCAGCGGGATCTGCTCGGGGTCTGGGGCAGACTCCTTCGAGTGACTTCCAACCCTGTCAGCTTGATGGGAGCCTGACAGCGGGATCTGCTCGGGGTCTGGGGCAGACTCCTCCGAGTGACTTCCAGCCCTACCAGCTTGATGAGAGCTTGACAGCGGGATCTGCTCGGGGTCCGGTGCAGACTCCTCCGAGTGACTTCCAGCCCTGCCAGCTTGGCGGGAGCCTGGAAGCGGGATCTACTCGGGGTTTTGGGCAGACTCCTACGAGTGACTTCCAGCCCTGCCAGCTTGATGGGAGCCTGACAGCGGGATCTGCTTGGGGTCTAGGGCAGACTCCTCCGAGTGACTTCCAGCCCTTCCAGCTTGATGAGAGCCTGACAGTGGGATCTGCTCGGGGTCTTGGGCAGACTCCTCCGAGTGACTTCTAGCCCTGCCAGCTTGATGGGAGCCTAGCAGCGGGATCTTCTCGGGGTCTGGGGCAGACTCCTTCGAGTGACTTCCAACCCTGCCAGCTTGATGGAAGCCTGGCAGCGGGATCTGCTCGGGGTCTTAGGCAGACTCCTCAGAGTGACTTCCAGTCCTGCCATCTTGATGGGATCCTGGCAGCGGGATCTGCTCGGGGTCTGGGGCAGACTCCTCCCAGTGACTTCCAGCCCTGCCAGCTTGATGGGAGCCTGGCAGCGGGATCTGCTCGGGGTCTGAGGCAGACTCCTTCGAGTGACTTCTAGCCCTGCCAGCTTGATGGGAGCCTAGCAGCGGGATCTGCTTGGGGTCTGAGGCAGACTCCTCCGAGTGAATTCCAGCCCTGCCAGCTTGATAGGAGCCTGACAACGGGATCTGCTCGGGGTCTGGGGCAGACTCCTCCGAGTGACTTCCAGCCCTGCCAACTTGATGGGAGCCTGGCAGCGGAATCTTCTCGGGGTCTTGGGCAGACTCCTCCGAGTGACTTCCAGCCTTGCCAACTTGATGGGAGTCTGGCAGCGGGATCAGCTCGGGGTCTGAGACAGACTCCTCTGAGTGACTTCCAGCCCTGCCAGCTTGATGGGAGTCTGGCAGCGGGATCTGCTCGGGGTCTGAGGTAGACTCCTCCGAGTGACTTCCAGCCCTGGCAGCTTGATGGGATACTGACAGCGGGATCTGCTCGGGGTCTAGGGTAGACTCACATTTTCACTTTTCATCAGCGGGGCACAAGTTCATCAAAAGAAGCTTTATTAGAAACTGAAACGCCACTTACATGTGTTAGGGGAAAAATGTTTTAAGTCATCACCACTCCAGGTGAGACTTAGGGTCTCACCCTCCACATTCCGGAGGCGGTACCCTCCTGACTTCAACGCCTCTTGTACAATGTATGGTCCCTCCCAATAGGGATTGAGTTTCCCCACGGTGGCTGACCTCCCTGTGGCATCCACTTTTCTTAAAACCAAGTCTCATTTTGTGAATTGTTTGACTCTGACGTGCTTGTCAAAGTACTTGGACATTCTTCTCTTCACCTCCTCTTGCCTGATGGCAGAGAGGTCTCGCAGCTCCTCAATCATGTCGAGGGAGAGTCGCAGCTCCCCCTAATTCTCGGCCCTCCATTCTTCTCTGTCTTCCCCTGCCTCAACCACCCGAGGTGTCCGGACCTCGAACTCTACCGGAAGAACCGCCTCGCATCCATGAGAGAGTTTGAAAGGAGTCTCTCCTATGGCTGTGTTTGGCGTGGTTCTGAGAGCCCAGAGGACTGAGGGGAGCTGCTCCACCAAGCTCCCTTTCAGGTTCTCCACCTTCTTCTTGAGGAGGTTGACAATGATCTTGTTTGCCGCCTCCACCTGCCCATTGCTCCTTGGGTGATGGACCGAGGTGAACCTGAGATCAATCCCAAGTTGCCCACAAAAGCTGATGAATTCGGCGCTAGCAAACTGAGGCCCATTGTCTGTGACGATGGCCTTGGGCCACCCATGCCAGCAGGTGATCTCCCCCCCCCCAAACAAAGTTCCTGATGACCTGAGGTCACCTTGGCCAGCGCCTTAACTTCCAGCCACTTGGATAAATAATTGATCATCACGAGCAGGAACCTTCTCTGGCCGCTGGCCTAGGGGAAGGGTCCGACCAAGTCTATTCCCCAAATTGCAAATGGTCAGGGGGCTGTGATACTCCTGAGGCGTTGGGCCGGTTGTAACTGGAGGGGAGCAAACAGCTGGCACTTATGACACTCCTTTATAAACTTTGTCGCGTCGTGGCTCAGGGTCGTCCAAAAGTATCCTTGCCTGATGATCCTCCCTTCTAGCGTCCGAATCTTAGAGTGGCTTCCACACTCCCCGGAGTGGACCTCCTCCAAGATTCTCGGGACCTCCCCCTCGGCTACGCAACGTACCAACATTCTCGAGAGGATCTTTCGGTACAATTGCCCATTGCGCATGACATAGTATGCCGATTTGTACTTGAGCTTCTTCCTGTCCATCCCTTCAGGATACTCCCCGATGGACAAGAAAGTCGTGAATGGATCCATCCACGAGAAGTGCTGCTCCACCTCCATCAGCTCCCCCTCTTCGATTGATGGGCGGAAGAGATCTGTGACGGTTCCCCCCACCCGGGGACCATGCTTTGCCAGCTGATCCACCTGCTCGTTTTCCTCTCTGTGCACGTGTCGGATGGAGAAAGTCTGGAACGTGCCGATGACTCCCTTCACCTTTGCCAAGTATAGCTGCAGGGTGGGCTCCCTTGCCTCAAACTCCCAATTGATATGGGAAGCCACCACCATGGAGTCAGTGAGGACCTCCACATTATGCACGCTCAACTCCCTGGCCAGGCGAAGGCCTGCAATCACAGCCTCATACTCAGCCTGATTGTTGGTAATGGGAAAATGCACCACTAATGTTTGCTCAATCCTCGTCCCTTGTGGACTCTCCAAGATCACCCCCACTCTCATGGAATGTCTTCTTGACGCGCCATCCACCATCACCCTCCAGGGGACTGGGTGGGGGAGTTTCGCCTCCGCCACTTCCACCACGTAATCAGCTAGATAGTCGGTCATAGCTTGTGCTTTGATCGAGAGGTGAGGGACAAAGGAAATGTCTAATTCGCTCAACTCTACCGACCATTTGGCCAACCGCCCTGAGTGCTCCACCCCCTCGAAGATATTGCGGAGGGGGTGGTCAGTCACCACTCTGATCGAGTGTGCCTGGAAGTAGGGACGGAGCCTCCGGGCTGAAAAGATGAGAGCAAAGGCTAGCTTTTCCAGGATGGGATACCGAAGCTCAGCCTTCCTCAAGACCCGACTCACATAATAAATGGGGAGTTTTTTCTTCCCCACTTTCCGAACCAAAACAGAGCACAGCGTCTCCGCCCCGACCCCTAGATACAAGAACAAGTCTTCCCCCCTCCTTTGGCCCTTGGAGCAGTGGGGCCTGAGTCAGCTGCCTCTTCAAGGCCTGGAATGCCTCCTCGCATTCCGAGGTCCACTCGAACTTCCGGCCTCCTCTAAAAATTTTGAAGAAGGGAGAGCACTTCTCCCCGGCCCGGGAGAGGAACCTGCTCAACCCTGACAGCTTCTCTGTCAACCGCTGTACCTCCTTAGTATTCTGTGATGACCCCAACTCCACAATCGCCCTCACCTTGTCTGGGTTGGGTTCTACGCCGGCAGGGGTGAGTAGATGTCCCAGGAACTTCCCCCTGCTCTCCCCAAAGATGTAATTCAAGGGGTTCAGCCTCATTTTGTACTTACGGAGAGTGGTAAAAGTTTCTTCCAAGTCCTGGAGGTGAGAGTCGATGTCCAGGCTCTTGATCATGAGGTTATCTACATACACCTCCAGGTTCCTCCCCTTCTGCTCTCGGAAGACCCTATCCATCATCTTCTGGTAGGTCGCTCCTGCATTTTTTAGCCCAAAGGGCATCATTTTATAGCAGTAGCATCCATCCCCCATGATGAAAGAGATGTCCTTAACGTCGGGGGGATGCATCCTGATCTGGTGATAACTTGAAAATGCAGCTAAAAAACTCATTACAGGGAAACCGAAGGCTGAGTCAACCAGCGCGTCGATCCGAGGCATGGGGTAACAACCCTTGGAACATGATTTATTAAGCAATGAAAAGTAAACATACATACTCCACCGGTCGTCTCCTTTTTTAACCATTACAACATTGGAGACCCAGCCAGAGTATTGGATCTTGGATACAAAACCGGCCTTGAGGAGCTTGGCCACCTCCTCCCGAATTGGCTCGGCCAACCTATCCAACATGGGCCTCTTCTTCTACTGGATAGGCCGAGCCTCCGGATCCAGGTTGAGGCGATGGCAGACCACGTCTGCATCGATCCCTGACATCTCCGCGACACTCCAGGCGAAGACATTTAAATTCTTCTGGATGCACTCCAACATCCTGTCCTGAGCCTCCGGGGTAAGCCCTCCACTGACGCGGAACTTCTACACCATGCCTCCGTGGGTGAGAACCTCCATATCTACCACCTCTTCCGCCGCCTCCAGACGAGACTTCTACCCCCACTCTTCAGCATCCCCCCTCCAGGGGCAAGGACCTCTTCCTCGGCTTCCCCCATGGCCATCTCCTTGGCCGACTCCTGGACTTCCTCCATTTCCTCCTCCCGAGGGCGGGTCACCTCCACCTCCATATCCTCTTGGCCAGCCTCCTGCTCTGCCTCCTCCATTCTTTGCCCCATCTTCTTGGCACCCTCCTGCCATGAGATGGACTTTACGGCGGTGACATAGCACTCCCTTGCTATCTTAGGATCTCCGCGGACCCGGACCCCCTCGATGTTGAACTTCAAGCACTGGTGGAAGGATGAGGGGACACATCGAAAGGCGCTGATGAGGGGCCTCCTGAAGATGATGGTGTAGCTGCTGGGGGCGTCCACAATAACGAACTTGCAGGTGTGGGACTCCCCCTAGTGTGACATGGAGTCCCACTCCTCCTTCTACCTCCTTTCTCTCCCCCGAGAACCCGAACAAGGGTCCGTCTGAGGCAAGCACCCTCTTCGCCTCCACCTTCATTGCGTCGAACTCCTTAAAAATGACGTTGACCGAGCTTCCATTGTCGACGAGGATCCGGGCGATGGTGAAATTCTCGATGGCTGTCTGGATGACCAGCGCATCACAAAATGGATCCTCGTGATCCGGCATATCCTTACTTGAGAAGGTGATCTTCTCCTCCTGGGGTGGGGTCTGGGACGTGGAGGCGACGCTCCTTCGGTATATGGTATGGAGGCTCGCCTTGCGGGAAGCCTCGACACCTGCCCCTTCATGGATCATCCCTATCCTTCCCCGGGTCCCCACATCCACCCGGTCCTTGCACCAGTCCTCCTCCAAGCGTAGCATAACCTTTTCGATCCGCACCTCCTGACGCTCCTGCTGTCGTTGTTGCTCCCTGTTTCCCCGGGTCCCCATATCCACTCGGTACGTGGTCGTGGCATGCCCTTCCTCTTGGTGGAAGTCGCAATAGGGCAGCTCCATGCTGACTTCCATTCTCCTTCTCCTTGCCGCCCTCCTTCTCTCCCCATGGATATTGTCATAGCCTTCTCCTGGTCGGGAAGAGGCGGCCTTTGGGCCTACCTCCCTCCCGGAGGATAAAACTGGTCTTAGCCTCTCTAGCGACGGTCCCCTCCATGGAACCCTCTTCTCGCCCCCTGATCTTGCCATTCTGGCCTCCACCCTAGCTAGTGAGTCGGCTCCTGACGCCCCAACCTGGGCTGTTGTTGTTGTTGCTGCTCCCTCTGCCGGGGTTCAGCTCGATCTCCTTTCCTCCTTACCTATGCCCCCTCTGGGCCTCTCCTCCTCTGTATCCCACCTGGCTGGCCTCCGGGAAAACTCCGGGTTCGACGCCTCCCCATCGACTTCTCTCGCTGCCCTCTCCATCAACTCCTCGAAGGAGAGGGGTGGGATCCTCTTCAAATCCATCCGGAAGAAACTCTACTGCAACCCCAGGGTGAAGGACATCATCAGAGTGTGGCCCGGCATCTCCTAAACCTTGGTGACCTCCTCTTGGAAGCTATCGACGTAGCTTTCCACGGTCTCATTCACCCCCTGCTTGATGCGGAACAGGGACTCCAACTCCCTTTTCCTCCTCCTCGAGGTTGTGAACCTCAACGTGAACCCCCGACGTAGGTTCTCAAAGCAGTAGATGGAATTGGTCGGTAGCTGGTGGAATCACTCCCTCGCCTTCTCCTTGAGGGTGATGGCAAAGAGTCGGCACTTGAATCCGTCTGACATCTGTCAGATCGAGACCACGTCCTCAAACCACTGGACGTGTTGGACCGGGTCCCCCTTCCCGGTGTAGTAGGACATCTCGGGCTACCTGAACCCATTCAGGACTGGTGCATTGGAGACCAACTCGTTGAAGGGGCTATCTCCGCCCACCGGGCGAGCTGGAGGGTCTCGCGCCCCCAACTCGCCGAACCTGCCGCCGATCCCTGAACCTGGGAAAAGCACTCGCCCGGGGAGCTCGGCACCCGACCTTCCTTGGTGACCTCCTTCCCGACTCTCCTGACGGGTGCAACCTCGCTGAGTGTCGGATCCGCGAGAATTAGAATCTCCGAAGTCGAGCTCTCGGCACGCACGCCGAGCGCAAATCGGACCATGCCGAGCACCTCCTGCCTGAATTCCTCGAGCATCCCCAAGGTGGCGAGAGGGGGAGGGGGTGGCGAGTCGGTCCTGTCTGGTCCTTACCCTTCTCCTCCAGTCATTGAGTTTGCTGAAGGTTTTCTGTGCTGACCACGCTCCACGCTCACCGCACCAAAATGTTGAAACCAAAAATCGGTCTCTTGTGGAGTTCACCCTTGGGGAAGGGGTGGTCGCGCACTTACTTTGCTCCTGTAAGAAAAACAACAAGGAAAGAGCAAAGGTCTAGACAAAGGGCCCGGCGCGGAGGTCCCACCACACACCCGAAAGATCACTGAGCGCTTCCCCTTCTTAGCCAAATGTCGGGCTAAGGTACCTCAGAAGGCGCTAGAAGTCTGGGAGACAAGTGAGCATGCCTTCTAAGGTATACCTTGGGTCCTATTTATAGATTTCTGAAGATGATCTGCAAATAACTAACCTCTGCTGGTCTGAAATTACTGAAAGCCCCTTGGGCTAGCCTGCCAACAGCCAGACTCCGCTGTTCTGAACAGCTATATGCAGCCCAACTGGGTCTGCCAACAACGTAACGTCGTTGTTATAGCTGGCTAAGGGCAGGCATGTAGGGGAAAAATGGTAAGAAATCCCCCCCCCCCCACTGGGGACTGGGCGGTAGCCCTTCAATGCCTCCACTCGGCGGGAGGCGCGGGCCAGTGCTGGCTCGCCTAGGGGACGCGGGCTGGAGCTGACTCGCCTGGGAGACACGGGCTAGAGGCGGCCCGCATGGGAAGGCGCGGGGCGAGGCTAACCCGCCTGGGAGGGTGCGGGTCGAGGCTGACCCGCCTGAGAAGGCGCGGGCTTGAGGCGGCCCGCTTGGGAAGGCGCGGGCCGAGGCTAACCCTCCTGGGGGGGCGCGGGTCGAGGCTGACCCGCCTGGGAAGGCACGGGCCGGGGCTTACCCACATGGGAAGGCGTGGGGCCGACCCACCTGCTTGCCTAAGTCCCTTCGGCGAACACGGGGTTGTACAGACAGGTTGGTCTGGATTAGTGATGTTTCATTTTGCGCACCGGAGAAAACTCCGCGTTTAAACGAGTAGTTTGTAAATTCGGTGGGTTGTGCCTGTGAAGTGGAGTAATAGGAAGTACTAGAATGGGGATTCCAAGAAAATACCATCGTAATTCTTATGTTGTATGCTATGAAAAGACCAGTGTTCTGGCACTGCAGGATATTACAGGGTTTGGGTTGAGTTTGGGTGCAGAAAGAGAGCTTCTGCTGAACCCGCCAAGCGATCACGAGGAACGCTGACACTAGCTCCCCTTTTAGATTGTGAAGTCATTCCTTGGTGGACAGTATGGCTATTGTGAGCTGCGAGCTCTTAAAAGGCTTCATGCCGAACGGACAAGGGGATGCCGACCCGCGTCAGTCTAGACATTGAATTGGCGATTTGAGCAACGGGCAAGGGCTGAACTTTATCCGCGTTATGGTTGTCTGACATGAGTGCCTGAAATAGTGGCATTCGTCAGGTTCACATAATGAGAGTCTTAGGTCTGCGTGTCATTAGGACTAAAGTCTCTGACGAGAGGTTGCAGAGCATAATGCTCAAGTTTACCATTGGGTTTCGGACCTTGAACGGTGGTGGCACCACGATTTTCTGGTACACCAAGAATGTGTCATGAGTGCACGGAGCGTCGGGCCGCATGACCGACGTTTGTGATATATTGATTGTGCATGAGTGCACATTATGTGATATATCTGCTTGTGAAATGTTATGCCTGCAGGGAAGGAATACCACTGCCCTGGGAAAGGAGTATGGTCGTTATAAATGGGTAAGTTAAATGCTGGTCGTTGCCTTATTTGCCACCATTATGGTGGGTTGTCCTCGTACAGGTGCTGGAGAACCGAGCGGGAAATAGCGGGATGAAGCCCTTGCTGCTGCTGTTGATGCTGGCCCTCGAAGGCTGAGCGAATAACATTTTTATTTTCATGTGTGGCCGGCCTGCGCGCCGATGTTTGTAATCCACACTTGTGGAGCTTAACTGTAAGACCTTAAGGCCAAACTTTTGTGTATTTGGTGTACATTCCTTCGAGGTTATATATATATATATGGTTATTTATATATAGTGGACATTCGTGGTTATTGAGTTCAATATTAACTGTAAAGCTTTCGCTAGCATGCTCTGAGTTAGGGTGCGAATATATTTTGGTATTAACCTGTAACCTCGCCGCCTGTTTGTGGCATATAGTGTGGGGCCCCGGCCGGACCTTCTATTATATGTTATTTAACGGATGAGGTCGTTACAGGTCATACCCTCTTTAAATGTTCTCATTGCAGCCAGGACGATCATCTTGAGGCCACTTGCTACGATCTGCCTCCTCACTTTACTGGTTCGGTTACTACAACATCTTCCTCTGCCACCAGTGAAGACATTGGTGCTCAGCGTGCTAAACTCTAACAGTTACAAGAGGTGGTTAGTCGTTCCTCTAGATCTGTGGCCTCGATCTCCAATAAAGGTATATCTTGTCTCTCACACGACTCTCACTGGATTGTGGATTCGGGTGTCACACATCATCTCTCTCCACAGAAGACACCTTAATACTTAGATTCTGCTTATCCTAAGTTCATAACTGTGGCTAATGGTGACACAACCCCGATTTCTGGCGATGTTCATATGCCTCTTACTTCATCCCTCACCTTATCCTCGATTCTTCATGTTCCGAGATCTCCTTTTAACATTCTCTCTATTAGCCGTCTTACGCAGGACCTTGATTGTTGTGTAACCTTCTCACGCTCTTCTTTTGTTGTGTAGGATCGACTAATGCAGAATATACTTGGTAGGGGGCGGCTGTCCAACGAGATGTATCTTCTGGATGTTCCTCCTACTGGTCTCTCTACTATCTCCTCTTTTGATTGGCATCATCATCTTAAACATGCTCCTCTCCAGATTCTCAAGAAAGCTCTTCCGGATATATCTCTTTAGGATTTTTCCTGTGAATCATGTATCATTGGCAAACAACATCATGTGTCTTTTACTTCTCCCTGTCCTCGAAGCGATGCTCCTTTTTCATTAGTACATTCTGATATTTGAGGACCATATAAAATCCATAGTGTTTTTGGTTATCGTTACTTTGTAATATTTATTAATGATTACTCGCGGGTTACCTGGTTGTACTTACTTTGTAATCGTGTTGAACTCCAATTGACCTTCCGTAAATTTCTTACGGAGACTCGCACTCAATTTTCCACTTGTTTAAGAATTATTCATACTGATAATGCACGTGAGTATATCAGTCGAACCTTCTCCAATCTGTGTGTCGAGTTTGGTATTATTCATCAGACTTCGTGTGCTTATACCCCTTAACAGAATGGCATAGCAGAACGAAAAAATCATCACCTCCTTGATGTTGTCAGATCTCTCATGTTTCAAATGCAGGTTCCTCCTCTCTATTACAACTTTGTTGTTTCTACAGACTGTCATCTTATCAATCGCATGCCCCCGTCTATCCTCAACTTTATGGCCCCTGTCACTCTCATTTACCCATCCAAGGCTCTCTTCTCTCTCACACCTCGTGTGTTTGGATGTACTTGTTATGTCCATAACCTTGGTCCACCAAATGACAAGTTTGCCCCCACTTGCTACAAAAGCTATGTTTGTTGGATACTCTCGCACACAGAATGGGTATGTATGTTATTTTCCTACCGACGGTAATATGGTTGTGTCTGCTGATGTCACTTTTCGTGAATACCAACCATATCGCAGCGTTCCTACTAATCCTCTTCTTCCTCCTCTACCTCGGCCCACAGTTCTCGTTACGTCTCCACTTCCACCTCTTCTTCCCACACCTACTACACCAATCATCCCCTCCAAACCACCCATCATTCAGGTTTACACTCGTCGTCCTCCATAAACTGATGCCCTACAGTAGCTTCCCTCGATCGGTGTGTTCTCGCGGCCTGTTGATTCGGCATCAACCTCTACGGCTCATCCCTTGGCCAATTATGTATCTTTACATCGTCTATCTCCCCCTCTTCTTACATTTGCTCTCTTTTTCTCTCCTCTATTTCTATACCTAACTCTGTACAGGAGGCTCTCCAGCATCCGAAGTGACGTGTTGCAATGGATGAGGAAATGATTGCTCTCTGGGCAAATTAGAGTTGGGATCTTGTCTCTCTCCTTCCTGGACATAGTTGTGTTAGTTACGAGTGGATCTTTACAATCAAACATGTAGCGGATGAGACAGTTGATCGTTTGAAAGCTCGACTTGTGGCCCACGGGTTTACTCAACAACACAGTCTTGATTATGATGAAACTTTCTCCCAAGTCGCCAAGTTAAACTCTGTTCGGGTTCTGCTCTCCTTAGTTGTTCATCATCAGTGACCCCTAGATCAGCTGGATATCAAAAATACTTTTCTGAATGATAATCTTCTTGAGACGGTTTGCATGCATCAACTGCCTGGGTTTGAGATCACGGGGGAGTCTCGTGTGTGTTTGCTCCGAAAATCTATTTATGATCTCAAACAGTCTCCTCGAGCTTGATTTGAGAAGTTAGGTCGTTCATGAGGTTGATTTCAAGAGAAACTCGACAGACTTCTCCCTTTTCACTCGTCATCAATCAATCGGGATTGTCATTCTCCCGGTCTATGTGGATGACATTTTGATTACTAGTAATGACTCCATAGGGATACAATAAGTTAAGCAGCATTTAAACTCTGTCTTTCAAATCAAAGGTCTGGAAAATAGTCGGTATTTTCTTAGACTTGAGGTAGCAAGGCGACCTGATGGCTTTATCTTATCTCAACAAAAGTACTGCATTGACCTTCTGCAAGATGCTGACCTCTCTGGATGTAAACCTGTGAAAACCACGATGGAGATCACCCATAAGTTATGTGCTCATGGATCTGACTCTGATTCACTGCTTCCAAATCCTGAGTACTTTCAGTGTCTTATAGAAAAACTGATATATCTAACAGTTACGAGACCTGATATCTCATTTGCAGTTGGAGTGGTCTGTCGATTTATGCATACTTCACAGATTTCTCATCTTCAAGCAGTCGAATGCATTATTAGGTATTTGAAGACTGCTCATGGACAAGGACTTGTGTATAAGCCATCTTCATCTCTTTCTCTTATTGCATGCTCTGATGCGGACTATGCGGGTTCGCTGGATGATCGACGGTCCACTACTGGTTTCTGTACCTACTTTGGAGGAAATCTTATTACTTGGCGCAGTAAGCTGTTTGTGGTGGCTCGCTCGTCTGCTGAGGTTGAGTACCGTGCTATGGCGGTTGTTGTGTCAGAACTTACCTGCCTTGAGAGTCTTCTTGGGGATTTGGGAGTTAAATTATCCTCACCAGCAACTCTGCTATGTAACAGTCAGACTGTCATTCATATTGCCAAGAATACAGTGTTCATGAGCGAACAAAACACGTTGAAGTTGACTGTCACTTTGTTCAAGAGAAGGTTCAGTTGAAGAAACTAGAATTGGAGCATGTTCCTGTATCTGAGCAAGTTGTTGATATTCTTACCAAGGCTCTACCACGACCATTATATCATCAGTTTCTATCTAAGTTTGGTGCCTATGACTTGTACGCTCCAGCTTGCGGGGGAGTGTTGGAAAAGCCATATACTTAGGCCCATTATTTTGGCCCATATTGGAGCCCACTTAGCTTTAGATTTATCCCACATCTTGTGTTTGGAATTCTTCTCCTCTCTCTCTTCCTATATATATGTGTATTCTCTCATAATGTACACAAGTTTTTGGATATACAAACTTTACTTCTTCCACTTTCTAGTTTCCACAGATCCCCCCCCCCCCCCCCCCCCCCCCACAAAAAAAAATTGGGTTGAAACTGATCAAACTCAATCTAAACTCTGGTCCAGGCTCAAACCCACAGGCTGATTATAGAGCAAAGGCTGGAATTGCCGGACCCAATTATACTAAAGAAATATCCACTTTAAGTGAGTAAAATAGTAACATTTAAGATGTGTCAAGATTCGCCATTTCTAACATGAATTCTGATATCCTTTGTCCATTGGGGATGGTTTGGCTCAAGGTTGTCAGGATCGAGATCCTAGATGAGATCATTTTGAGGTAGGATCGGATCTGATCGTAGGGTCGGATCGAAGATCGCTTTACAAAATCAGGATCGATTTACAAAATCTGTATCGTAAAATCCTATGATCTGGATCGCGATCCTGACAACCTTTTTGCCTGTTCCCTGAGCAAAGAATTCGAAGAACCCTCCACGATGGCCTTTGACTACATTCCCAAGTAAACCAAAATTAAAATGATGAATAAAACATGTAGCACTTCAGGTACGAATTGTGCTGAAGGATTTATAAAGCCAACTGCTTCAAAACTTCACCATTTCTCATTAAACATTGAGCCGAACACTAGGACACTACATGACAATGTGTAGGGCACACCATTTTAAATGATTTATTTCAAGAAGATTTTGAAAAAATATATACATAACATTTTGGAACTCCACTTGAATAATCTTGTATTGAAGGCATACAACAACTACAACACTCAAGCCGTTGGCTCAGTTTGTTTCGGCGGTGGCGGTGACAAAGTGAGCTGTTGGAATAGAGTTGTGGGAATGGAGCTGTGAGAATGGAGCTGTGCATAATGGAGAAACAGTTTGGTAAAATAGCGGTTACAGAGTTGTTCAGAATGGAGAAACAGTTTGATAAAACAGTTGTGGCGTTTCAATTACATTTAATTATAAAAATTTACAATTATCCTAATTAAAATGGATTAATATTTATTATAAATTTAATTTATTAATAATTATGATCATATTAATAATAAAACTGTAATATTATAATAATAAAAAATACTAATCATAATAATAATTAAATAATAACTTTAGACGTTAGGATCGTTCATGGCCGGAGAAAGGGTTGGGGGGGGGGGGGAGGGCGAGCCTTCTCGCCGGCAGGGGGCGGCTTCTCTCCGGCGGGATGGGGCAGCGGAGCTCCAGCGACAAGAAACAGATCCATCTACGGCTTCCATTTTAACTGTTCATTGGCTTCCACCTCATTGGCCACAAGAAACAGCGTCATTAATGGCAGAAGAAACAACCCCATCTGCCTCCGCCGCCCCTCGCCGATGCACGGCGCCGCCGCACCTCAAAACTCGATGGCAACGCTGGCATTGGAAAGCTACTCCCAGGAGCTGTCGGAAACCTCGATTCGTTGGCAACGCTAAAAAGACGGCTCCGTTCCCGCTGGAACGCCAAAACAAACTGAAAAAATAAAAAAATGTCATTGCTGTGGGAACTCAACGGACAAAAAAGCTGAAACAAACTGACCCTTTATCTCACTATAGTAGGGTCGGCTATATGAATCCTTTATCGCCATTGTGCCCTATCTTTTGTCATAATCTCACTAAAGCCTAAGTACATCACTGTTAGGATCGTGACACCTCCCACGCGCACGGATCGTCCGGATCGCGTCATGTCACCGATCCGTGGGAGTTTTTCATTCCTAGTTTAGGATTATCTCAATATAGGAATATCATTTATATGAGAATTTATTTTGGGGCTCCTCATTCCTAATCCGGGCAAATCATTTTTGGGCAATCCTAATTTATTTGGGAAGTTATTTGATGGCCGGTTATTCTTCATTCCTATATTAGATTATCTCCTAATTGAGAGGGGTTTTTTGTTGCTATTTATAGGGGAGCTGTCATGACCGATGATGAGAGGAAAAATCCGTGAGATCCAATTTGTGAACAGAGAGCTTCAGGCGGCGCAATTCCGGCGGCTTCGACTTCGTCTCAGGCAGCGGCGGCGGGTTTTGGGCCCGGTGGCAGAGCAGCAACGAGACAGGCATCAGGCGCGGCGGCGAAGGAGCACGGCGGTCTGGAGGGAGTTCCGGCCGAGCTTGGCGCGCGCACTTTGGTTGCTCAGGAGGAGCAACGTTCCGGGCGATAGCGCTGTCGGAAATCCGACAGCTCCAGTTTCAGTTTTCTTTGTGTTGTTTTTATTTCCTTCTCTGTTCGACCCATTGAGGTCTATTGTAATCGGTAACTTTCTGACTTTAGTGGATCTTTCTGGCGCGCTCTCCCCGTGGACGTAGGAGCCCATCTCCGAACCACGTAATCTTTTGTGTCGTCTGTGTATGCTAGAATCTCGTTCCGTATTTTATTTTGCGCGATATTGGTTCTTGCTCATTCGTGAAATTCCGTTGCGCTACCGCGGCTTAACTCGATCCGATTTCACAACAATTGGTATCAGAGGGAGGTTTCGCGGAGGTGATCGTCTGGACATTCCGGTTTTCTGATTTGGGTCAACGGTGGGTGACGACATTGGTCCGCTCCCTATCTTCCCAGATCGGTTCCGCGAATATCATCTTGATCGCCCAGTAGCTCTGCGAGCAAGACAATGTCGGCAAAATTCGAGATTTCTAGGTACGACGGCAAGATTGATTTTGGCCTTTGGCAGAAGCGCATAAAGGCCGTTCTCGTCCAGCAAGGCCTTCACAAGGCTCTCCTCGGCAAGGAGAAGTCCGGGAAGAAGGACGACGAATGGGAGGAGCTCGATCTGAAGGCCATCAGCACGATTCAGCTGTGTTTGGCCGATGAGGTGATGTACAACGTGGTGGATGCTGAGACGACGGCGGACTTGTGGAAGAAGCTCGAGGAGCTATATATGTCCAAGTCGCTGACGAATAAGCTGTATGTGAAGAAGCAGTTATACAGCCTGAGAATGTCGGAGGGCTCGCAACTGCTAGATCACATGAACATGTTCAACAAGCTCGTCTCACAGTTGCGGAGTATGGACGTTAAGGTCGAGGAGGAAGACCAGGCTCTGCTCCTGTTGTCTTCATTGCCGAGGTCCTTCGATCATCTGGTCACCACTATCCTCTACGGGAAGGATACCCTGAAGATGGAAGAAGTGATGACGACGCTGCTCTCGAACGAAACAAGGAGCAAGTCGGGCCCTAGGGCCGACGAAGGCTTATTCGTGAAGAGCAAGGACACATTGAGTGGTAGATCGAGAGGGAAAGGAAAGCGGGAAAACCGACCTAGGGAAAAGTCCGTAGGCAGGAACACGTGTCACTACTGTAAAGAGGAAGGGCACTGGAAGGACAAGTGTCCAAAGCTGAAGCTCAAGGAGCAAGCGCATGAGCCAGATTTGGCTGCGGTGGCATCTGAGGATGAGAGCGATGCCGACGCTCTTCATGCTGCACCCAGCATTGAGACCACAGGCTCCTGGATCTTGGATACAGGATGCACGTTCCATATGTGCCCGAACAGAGAGTGGTTCTCCAGCTTTAGGCAATATGAGGGTGGTCGAGTTCGGATGGGGAACGTTTCAGAGTGCGAGATATTGGGAGTCGGTAACATCAGGATCAGGATGTTTGACGGAGTGGTTAGGACCCTCACCGACGTTCGGTATGTCCCTGATCTGAGGAAGAGTTTGATTTCGTTAGGCACTCTGGAGGCCGTCGGGTATTCTTTTACCGGTAACGGCGGATATTTGGAGGTCAGAAGAGGCGCGCAGACAGTCTTGAGAGGAGAGCGTTTCGGGTCGATCTATAGACTGATTGGCACCACGACTGCCAGGGGGGATGCGAGGAGAGAGTTCAAACCGTCTCTCGAGCTACAAGGCACAGTAGCATATGCATTTCATGCGATCTCCCCAGATCGCGGTTCCTTCGATAGAGCTATAGAGAGCAGGATCCGCTCTCAGCAGAAAGCTAGGAAGGACCGGCGGAGGAGCAGGGCAGGTTTCGTGGCGAGGGCGTGTGCGCAGAGAGAGGACCTTGATGGAGGTAAATTTTTTGCATCCGTGGGCGGAGAGTCATCTCAGGAGAGCCCAGACGCCGCAAAGGGAGCCATCCGGTTCAAGGGTGCCACCAGGGAACTCATGATCACTCAGGAGAAGGTGGAGTCGCACAGTGAGAGGTTGAGTGCGAGTCGTCTTGCAAAAGACTCGGTCTATAGGGCAAGGGCGAAGCACGTCGGGGAGCGCCACCAGGAGTTGAGGGAGTTCGGTAGAGGTAGAGGCAGGAAGTTGCGGGAGATATCCTGGAGGGATAATAGTACGGACTTGCGAGGAAGTCCAGTGACTGGAGTCAAGTTCAAGAGCGGTCTTGACTTGACTCATTCTGATGCGCGTTGATCGCGGTTAGGCCTCAGGGAGAGGGGGCTCGTAGTCGCCAGTAGTGGAGATTTAAGCTGAAGGTTGAGTTACGTTCGTCAAGGTGGAGTTTCGTTTGCGTGAGGCGTCAAGGTGGAGATTGTTAGGATCGTGACACCTCCCACGCGCACGGATCGTCCGGATCGCGCCATGTCACCGATCCGTGGGAGTTTTTCATTCCTAGTTTAGGATTATCTCAATATAGGAATATCATTTATATGAGAATTTATTTTGGGGCTCCTCATTCCTAATCCGGGCAAATCATTTTTGGGCAATCCTAATTTATTTGGGAAGTTATCTGATGGCCGGTTATTCTTCATTCCTATATTAGATTATCTCCTAATTGAGAGGGGTTTTTTGTTGCTATTTATAGGGGAGCTGTCATGACCGATGATGAGAGGAAAAATCCGTGAGATCCAATTTGTGAACAGAGAGCTTCAGGCGGCGCAATTCCGGCGGCTTCGACTTCGTCTCAGGCAGCGGCGGCGGGTTTTGGGCCCGGTGGCAGAGCAGCAACGAGACAGGCATCAGGCGCGGCGGCGAAGGAGCACGGTGGTCTGGAGGGAGTTCCGGCCGAGCTTGGCGCGCGCACTTTGGTTGCTCAGGAGGAGCAACGTTCCGAGCGATAGCGCTGTCGGAAATCCGACAGCTCCAGTTTCAGTTTTCTTTGTGTTGTTTTTATTTCCTTCTCTGTTCGACCCATTGAGGTCTATTGTAATCGGTAACTTTCTGACTTTAGTGGATCTTTCTGGCGCGCTCTCCCCGTGGACGTAGAAGCCCATCTCCGAACCACGTAATCTTTTGTGTCGTCTGTGTATGCTAGAATCTCGTTCCGTATTTTATTTTGCGCGATATTGGTTCTTGCTCATTCGTGAAATTCCGTTGCGCTACCGCGGCTTAACTCGATCCGATTTCACAACACATCACGTCTTTCCTTACAGTTTCATTCCAAGCCTTTATTGGTCTACCCCTCCCTCGTTTAACATATATGCCTAGTGACTAGACTCTCACAACGTCTAACAGGTGCTTCCAATGGTCTCCTTTGACTACTTATACGTCAAAAACGGTTGCCAGATGAGGGAGATACAGCTCCGATAAGATTGAAACGTTCAATTTTTTTTGAAGGAAGTTTATGTTTAACACATCATATTAAAAATTTTAGAACGCAGTGACACATTCAAAAAAAATTATGTACACCCACATTATCAATTCGTGCATCCACATTATTAATTTTCTGAATTCGTCACTCAATGCACAGATACTAATTCACAAGCGAAAGAGAGATGGGGCCCTGAAAAAAAAGAAATCCCAAAATAAATTTGCTTTCGAATCATATGATATCTTTCTCCACATTAGGCGGTGACAAGACGACACGACAACATAACATGTGTCGCTCGATGCGTCGAACTCGGAATACTTTACAGCATTCAACCGCTCTCTTTCAACGTGCGTAGTTCTCAGTTGGTTCCTTTCGGTGACACCTGTACACTAATATTCTATTTAAAAATCATAGAATAATGCTGGACCTTTAATGGGGCGACGCGTGTCCTAATAAACTTATAATGATGGCTGCTCGGCCGGTAAACTTTAATGGCGGAAGAGTTTGAAGGCCCACTTACGTGTTAGAAAATGTTAAAAAAGTTATGAAAACGTCGGTGGACTTGAGTTCCCAAAACCGGCAGATGCCGGTCTGTTTCTTTCTCTAGACACCCTGGTTCTCTTTCTCTCTCTAAGGGTTTCGATCCGTTCTTTTTTAGTATTATGATCGGTAATTTGTATCGCCGAGCAAATCATTTTGTCCTCCGCCGCTTCATCGTCCTCCTCCGTCGCTAGATAACGTTGGCCGGCGGTCAGATGGCGGAGATATGCTGCGGGATGGTTGCCGGAGGTGAGCCGGCGGGGACGGAGACGACTGCGGACATCTGTGATATTACTTCGCGAGCTGCGAGGAGGAGGAGGATAGCGATCCGGCGATTTAAGTTAGTTGCCGGTGTCGATTTAGAGGCCGAAGAGCCGGAGAGTGAACGGAAGAGGAAGATGATCGAGGTAGCGGCGCCGATCAAGGAGTTATTACCCGATCTGCAAAAAGATGTATCGATCGGCAAGGTTGCGAGCACTGGAGGCGAGATTGGAGAGAAGATCGCCGCCTTCAGCTGTAGCGCAGCCTCCGATGATTCCCGATCTGCGGCGAAAGAGACGGCTGCTGCTGCTGCTGCGGCTACCTTTTCGAACGAGTGCCCGTTGTACGGCGTGATGTCAGTTTGCGGTCGCCGGCGGGACATGGAGGATTCCATTTCCGTTCATCCGGATATGCTACAGCATACTAGCCAAAGTAAAGACATATATCATTTCTTTGCCGTCTTCGACGGCCATGGCTGCTCTCATGTGCGTCTCTCTCTCTCTCTCTCTCTCTAGCAGTCTAGCTCTCTGTTTGTATGCTCTCATGTACGAACTGTAATCATCGCGATCTATAGGTTGCTGTGTCATGTAAGGAGAGGATGCACGAGATCGTTTCGGAGGAGTTGAATCAGCTTAGTACGACTCCGGCGACGACCCCTGAATGGAAGAAACTCATGGATAGAAGCTTCTTTCGGATGGATGCGCAAGCAGCTTCATGGCGCGGCGGATCGGAGATCCCCACCTGCCGCTGCGAGTTCCAGACGCCCAAGTGCGATCACGTCGGCTCAACGGCCGTCGTCTCCGTCATCTTCAAACAGCATATCGTGGTGGCCAATTGCGGCGATTCCAGAGCCGTTCTCTGCCGCAACGGCACTCCCGTCCCCCTTTCCGACGATCACAAGGTATTAAACAATTCGCCTGTTTTTAATCTCCCAGTCTCCCTCTCATTCTCTTTAATTAACGGTTTTCGCTCATTTGACAGCCTGATCGGCCGGATGAGCTCCGGCGAATCGAAGACGCCGGCGGCCGTGTAATATACTGGGACGGCGCTCGTGTTCTCGGCGTTCTGGCTATGTCCAGAGCAATAGGTGAGTTGCCGGCGTCAATCGCTGCCATTCTTGACGGGTTGATACTTGACTCTGAACGCCTCGGGATTCTCTCGTTGATTTCGCAGGGGATAATTATCTGAAGCCATTCGTCATATCGGAACCCGATGTGACTGTGACGGAGCGAGAGGACGGAGACGAATGCCTGATTCTCGCCAGCGACGGCCTGTGGGACGTGGTGACGAACGAAACGGCGTGTCAAATCGTGAGAATGGTCCTCCGCGGCGGCGCATCCGCCGGCGGCGTTGGTTCTCAGAAGGCCTGCGCCGATGCGGCCACTCTGCTCGCGAAACTGGCCCTCGCCCGCCACAGCGCCGACAATGTTAGCGTCGTAGTGGTCGATCTCCGGCGGTGATCGCCCCCCTGTGAATCAAGCCCTACAATGAAGAGAGGAAGAGAAATATAAATATAGTTTCCATTTTTATTTCCAGTTCAGTTTTTTTTTCATTAAAAATTTCTAGTTCAGTGTAGGTTATATATATATATATCTGTGTGTATAATGTAATTGTATATATTGATTTGATTTTTTAAACAAATAGTAGCCCTAGTTTTTTTTTGGTAATTGGGAGAGGAGGGTGGAGGCGGATGAATGAAAGCACCAAATATGTGTGTTTTTATGCGCTCCTTGAGACTCAACAATGGATGTTTGAGGGTAAACATGTGGTTATTGAGGGAGATCGCAAAAATGTCCTCGATTTTTATAGACGGCCCTTGCAATGCTCGGTTTGGCTGAATACATCTTTTATGGCAGAGGACTTGTATATTCATTCTCGTGGAGTTCAACCAAGTTCTCTTCCTCTATCTCCCTCGGGAAGCCAGTCGGTTGGCTGATATTTGTGTTGAGTATGTGGCATTTGATGACTTTATTTGGCATGATACTTCTAGTGCTACTCCCGAGATCTTGAACCTCCTCTGAGATGATGACTTAAGGAGTATGCTTTGCGCGTGACTTTGTATGTTTTTGTTATTGTTTATTAATGCGCATGCACTTTTCAAGAGATTGAACAATGGAGGATTGGATGTTGTGGGTTTTTAGGGGAATTATAATACTGGCAAATGCAAATAGTTTTTTTTTATCAAGCTTTTCGCGTCTTTCTAGGTAGTGGGGCATGTTTTTGGTGACACGTAACTCCCTTTCGAAGGAGCGTCATCTCTTCATCTCGGACAACAGGCGTAGGCGGCGCAACCCATATAAAGTTAACCTCGGGAACTAATGGGTAAGAAGTATATTGTCAAAACTAATCAAAGATTGGTGAAGGGCGGTATACCTCTTATATCCTCCACCGATACTTGTTCAGGAACTCGCTTTGATTCACTGAAATCGGCAACATTAGTAGCAGACACGACCTCTGAGGTAAGCCAAGGATGTTAGCTCCGCTCAGGATTAATCTTTTGCAGGAACAACTTTTGTGACAAGTCTCCTTGTTTCCACATTTCCATCGTCTGTGCGTGACTCAGAGGTTGCTTTCTTGAAGCCGCCCCCCACTAAAGGAGGAATGATCTTCGTCACATATCTCAATGGCGGAGGAGGAAGCAAATATGAAAGCCCACCGACAGGATGTTGTAAGTTAGCATGTGAATCCACAACAACTCTTGTGTTAGTTCCCCCGCGTATATCTCCAAGAATCTTTGCAACTTCCACTCTAAACTGAGCCAAAGTAATCATCAGTCTCTGATCAACAATCTTATTGTCATTCACCTCGACCTCTGTTGCAGCATCCTTCGACGTCTTCTCGGCAGCCACTCGATATTGAGCCTCTTTCTTTAACCGCAAACTCTCAGCAACATCATCTACCTCTCCCTATCCTGCAAAATGGCCATAAAAACCGCATTGCATACAACATCTTCAGTAGTAACGATTAATGCATATTTGGGTATATAATGGGGTCGGAGGTTTAACGTATCTGGTTTGAATATTGGGATATCTGATACTATACCCGTATTGAACCTAGAGTTTACCTATAAAACCCAAGCTATGGGCAACGGGGAGGAGGTTCCACTTTGACCACCACCCGAGATGCTTCGAGCGACTTAATAATTTTGAAGTAATTTGCCCTAGCTGCTCAAAATCTTTCCGGCGGAATTCTCTGTCCCGTCGCCTGGAATTTTTCCGCCGTACTCCCGATTTTCGTCGCCGCACGTTTTGAGGAAAAGAAATTCTTCTCCTGTTTCTTCTCTCGTGTGGAATTTGTGGCCGCCGCCGATCGGGACAAGGAGTAAAATCGATCATATTCCCGTCTGTTTCTCGGGATTTTGGCCGCTGCAGTCGAATCTGGAAGAAGCACGTTGCATTTTTCTTTTCTGTGTTTTTTGCGATTGGTGGAGAAGAGGGTCGGGACGTCGTTGTTTTGATCACGTTGTTGAAAGGAAAACAGTTTTTTTCCAGTTTGGCTTTCTAGATCCGACGTCGGTGGAGAAGCAGGTCGGGCCGCCTGGAGAGAAGTAGGAACCCACTGAACTTTGGTGCGTCACTGCTGCTTGGTTGGCAGGAACTTAAGCTCATCATTCTTTGTGGTCTCCGGGTAGGTGGTCGGAATTCCCTTGACTCTCCAAAGGCTCGGTCCAACATTAGTTTGGGAGAAGAAGCAATCAAAGATCTTCCGGGTGTGTGGCGGAACCTCCACGCTGCGACTCGGTGTCTATTTGAGGTTGTTCTGGCGGGAAGGTTTCCGAATTCTAAGTCCACAACTAAGGCACTAACTTGAGAGAAGTAAATGCGAGCTACACCTCAGGTCCAAACTCTTCGTTGAACCGTAGTTTTCAGGTTCAACACCAGGGTTGAAAACCAACTTGACATGAAAATTAAAAGATTTAGAAGTGATAGAGGATGCGAATATATGTCCAGTGAGTTCAAGTGTTTCCTCATCTCTCAAGGAATCATAGCTGAAATCACTGCTCCTTACTCACCCCAATCAAATGTTATAGCAGAGAGAAAAATAGAACGTCAACAAAAATGCTGAACTTCATGCTCCTATCTGTTGGCATGCCTACTAGCTATTGGGGAAGAGCAATATTAACTGCAAATCATGTTGAAACCAAAAACTTGGTCTCTCGTAGAGTTCGGGGTCCCAAGAAAGGGGTGACCTCACACCTACTACACTCAGAAGAACGTCACATGCCAAAGGCTCAGGAAATTAGGAACGACTCTCGGCTCTAGCGTAGAGGTCTCACCTCACACCCGGAAGACCTTTGAGGTCGTCTCCACTTCCCTAGCCAATACTTGAGCTAGGTGTCTTGGAGGAAGAAAGCAAAGGGATTTTAGTGGTTAAGAAGTAATGCTCTCCAAGGCACCCTCAAGGGTCTATTTATAGTTTTCTGGGAATGACCTGCAAATAACAAACCTTCGCTTCTCTAAAATTACTTAAATGCCCCCGGGTTGGTTTGCTAACAGCCAAATCCTATTTTTCTAAACAGCTAATCGTAGTCCATCAGGGGCAGAGTAGCAGACCACGTCACGCCAGGCATTTCAAGTTCAGTTTTTTTTACCTTAAAAATTTCTAGTTCAGTGTAGGTTATATATATATATATATGTGTGTGTATAATGTAACTGTATATATTGATTTGATTTTTTTAACAAATAGTAGCCCTAGTTTTTTTTGTAATTGGGAGATGAGGGTGGAGGTGGATGAATGAAAGCACCAAATATGTGTGTTTTTATGCACTCCTTGAGACTCAACAATGAATGTTTGAGGGTAAATATGTCGTTATTGAGGGAGATTGCAAGAATGTCCTCGATTTCTGTAGACGGAGCTTGCAATGCTCGGTTTGGCTGAATATATCTTTTATGGAAAAGGACTTATATATTCATTCTTGTGGAGTTCAACCAAGTCCTCTTTCGCTATCTCCCTCGGGAGGCCAGCCGGTTGGTCGATATTTGTGTTGAGTATGTGGCATTTGATGACTTTATTTGACATGATACTTCTAGTGCTACTCCCGAGTTCTTGAACATCCTCCAAGATGATGACTTAAGGAGTATGCTTTGTGTGTGACTTTGTATATTTTTGTTATTGTTTATCAATGCGTATGCACTTTTCAAGAGATTGAACAATGGAGGATTGGATGTTGTGGGTTTTTAGGGGAATTGTAATACTGGCAAGTGCAGCTAGTTTTTTTTTTATCAAGCTTTTTGCGTCTTTCTAAGTAATGGGGCATGTCCTTGGTGGCACGTAACTCCCTTTCGAAGGAGTGTCATCTCTTCATCTCGGACAACAGGCATAGGCGGCGCGACCCATATAAAGTTAACCTCAGGAACTAATGGGTAAGAAATACATTGTCATAAATAATCAAAGATTGGGGAAGGGCGGTATACCTCTTATATCATCCACCAATACTTGTTCAGGAACTCGCTTTGATTCACTGAAATCGGCAACATTAGTAGCAGACACGACCTCTGAGGTAAGCCAAGGATGTTAGCTCCGCTCAGGATCAATCTTTTGCAGGAACAACTTTTATGATAAGTCTCCTTGTTTCCACATTTCCATCGTCTATGCGCGACTCTGAGATTGCTTTCTTGAAGCCGCCCCCACTAAAAAGGGAATGATCTTCGTCACATATCTCAACGGCGGAGGAGGAAGCAAATATGAAAGTCCACCGACATGATGTTGTAAGTTAGCATGTGAATCCACAACAACTCTTGCGTTAGTGCCCCCGCGTATATCTCCAAGAATCTTTGCAACTTCCAATCAAAACTGAGCCAAAGTAATCATCAGTCTTTGATCAACAATCTCATTGCCATTCACCTCGAACTCAGTTGCAGCATCCTTCGACGTCTTTTCGGCAGCCACTCGATATTGAGCCTCTTTCTTTAACCACAAACTCTCAGCAACATCATCCTACCTCTCCCTATCCTGCAAAATGACCCTAAAAATCGCATTGTATACAACATCTTCAGTAGTAACGGTTAATTCATATTTGGGTATATAACGGGCTCAAAGACTTAACGTGTCTGGTTTGGATACTGAGATATTTGATACCCGAATTGAACCTAGAGTTTACTATAAAACCCAAGATATGGGCAACGAGGAGGAGGTTTCACTTTGACCACCACTTGAGATGCTTCGAGCGACTTAACAATTTCGAAGTAATTTGTCAAAGCTGCTCAAATTCTTTCCGGCAAAATTCTCTGTCTCGTCGCCTGGAATTTTTCCGCAGTACTCCCGATTCCTATCGCCGCACGTTTTGAGGAAAAGAAATTCTGCTCCTGTTTCTTCTCTCGTATGGAATTTGTGGCCTTCGCCAATCGGGACAAGGAGGAAAATCGTGCTCCTATTCCCGTCTATTTCTCAGGATTTTGGCCGTCGTAGTCGAATCTAGAAGAAGCACGTCGCATTTTTCGTTTCTGTGTTTTCTGCGATCGATGGAGAAGAGGGTCGGGTCGTCACTGTTTCGATCATCGCTGCTTGGTTGGCAGGAAAAAAAGCTGTTTTTCCCGTTCGGTTTTTTAGATCCGGCATCGATGGAGAAGCAGGTCGGGCCGTCTGGAGAGAAGAAGTAGGAACCCACTGAACTTTGGTGTGCCATTATTGCTTGGTTGGCACGAACTTAAGCTCGTCATTCTTTGTGGTCTCCGAGTGGGTGGTCGGAAATTCTCTTGGCTCTCCAAAGGTGCTCGGTCCAACATTAGTTTGGGATAAGAAGCAATCAAAGATCTTCTGGGTGTGTGGCGGGACCTCCTCGCTGCGACTCAGGGTCTATTTTAGGTTGTTCTAACGGGAAGGTTTCCGAATTCTTAGTCCGCATCTGAGGCACTAACTTGAGAGAAGTAAATGCGAGCTACACCTGAGGTCCAAACTCTTCGTTGAACCGTGGTTTCCGGGTTCAACACCAGGGTTGAAAACCAACTTGACATGAAAATTAAAAGATTTAGAAGTGATAGATGATGAGAATATATGTCCAATGAGTTCAAGTATTTCCTTATCTCTCAAGGAATCATAGCTGAAATTACTGCTCCTTACTCACTCCAATCAAATGTTATAGCTGAGCGAAAAAATAGAATGTTCACAAAAATGTTGATCTTCATGCTCCTGTCTGTTGGCATGTCTACTAGCTATTGGGGAGGAGAAATATTAACTATCACATTCTAAATAAAGTACATCATGCTAAGTTAGAGGTTACACCATACGAGCTTTGGTTTAAAAGACCTCCAAACATAACTAGACTTAAGACCTGGGGCTGTATAGCTTATGTTAGGGTTCCTGACCCTAAAATATCTAAGATTGGACCTAAGACCAATACACGTGTCTATATAAGCTGTATTTAAGATAGTACTGTAGATAGATTCTTAGATATTTCTAACAATATCATTATAAAATCTAGGGATGTTGTGTTCTTTGAAGATAAATTTTTTAAAGATAAGAACATATCACTCCTAGGTATGAAAGTAGCTATTATTGAGGAAGATCATGAATCAGTACTGCGCACCTCCTATTCAGTTCCTGTAAACAACTTTAGCCTAAAGTCTAGGAAGACTTCTATAAGAGAGAATTCCCTGAATCTTCCGTAGTGATTTTGTCACTTACCACTTTGAGGCTGATTCATCTACCTATAAGGAAGCGACGCGATCAAGAGATTCACTTTTCTGGAAAGAAGTAATTGACGAAGAGATGAACTCTCTACTTCAGAATAACACTTGGATGTTAGTTGATAAGCCAAAATGGGTTAAAACTATAGAGTGCAAGTGTGTTCTGAAAAAGAAACTAAATCTTGATAGTAGCGCAACTAAGTACAAAGCACGTATAACGGTCCAGGCCCGCTAACCCTGCGGGACCCAGCTGGCACCGCCGGCCTACTAGAAGTCCAGACCTGGGCCCACTACTGGTAGTCAGCCTATCACATCAAGCCTGCAGGCCGTACACCCCAACCCATCTCCGCGCCTGTTTTTCAGCAGCGGTAGGTTGTTGCCACTGGGGATCGAACCCAGGACCTTGATAAGAGACTCTTTACCATAGATCTCATCACCAACTGAGCTGAGATGGGTTGGGGTGTACGGCCTGCAGGCTTGATGTGATAGGATGACTACCAGTAGTGGGCCCGGGTCTGGACTTCTGGTAGGCCGGCGGTGCCAGCTGGGTCCCGCAGGGTTGGCGGGCCTGGACCGTTATAAAAAGTGGTCCCGCAGGGTTGGCGGGCCTGGACCGTTATAAAAAGTGCAGCTAAGTTGGTGATGAGAGCTGTGGTAAAGAGTCTCTTATCAAGGTCCTGGGTTCGATCCCCAGTGGCAATAACCTACCGCTGCTGAAAAACAGGCGCGGAGAGGGGTTGGGGTGCATGGTCTGCAGGCTTGATGTGATAGGCTGACTACCAGTAGTGGGCCCGGGTCTGGACTTCTGGTAGGCCGGCGGTGCCAGCTAGGTCCCGCAGGGTTGGCGGGCCTGGACCGTTATAACACACTCGATGGCTAATTGTTTTACACAAGTCAGTGGAGTAGATTATTGTGATGTATACTCACCAATATATTATCTAGTAACAATTAGAATCCTCATTGTCATTGCATCTATTGAGAACTTTATTGTTCATCAAATGAATGTTAAGACTGCGTTCTTGAATGAAAATCTGACTGAAGAGATTTACATGAATCAACTTGAATGTTTCATTGCAGAAGATCACAAAATAAGGTATTTAAGTTAATTAAATCACTATACAAACTAAAACAAGCACCTAAATTATGACATGAGAAATTTGACTATAATGTAAAACTCATGAGATTCATGTTGAGTCTCTCTGATATATGTTTTTACATACATCATAGATCAAATAAAGTCGTTATAATATGTTTATATGTAGACGATATGTTAATTCTAGGATCTGATCAATTGGAAGTGGATGACATAAAGTCAGGTCTAATAGAAAAATTTAGCATTAAATACATAGGTGTAGCTGAAACTATACTAGACATGTAAGTGAGCTTTGAGAAAGATGATATTTCTCCAAGTCAAAACCACTACATAAAATCCATGTTGGATACGCGGAGATACAATGAAAGTAGATCAGTAGAGACAATAAAGGAGCTACAGTAAGACAGTTAGATTATTCTAAACTAATTGATAGTCCCATGTATGTTATAGTTTGCACCAGACCTTAAATAGCCTTCATGGTAGACATGTTAAACAGATTCACTAGTAATTCTGGACAAGATCATTGGAATGCCCTCGATAGGATGATAAGATATCTAAAATGCACCCAAAAGTTTGTTTTATGTTATAATGATCATCCTCCAGTTCTTCAATGATATTCTGATGCATCATGGTGCTCAGAAATAAATGACAGTAAGTCAATTGGTGGATTTTTCTTCACACTAGGAGTAATTGTAGCATGGAAGTCCAAAAAGCAATCATGTATTGTTCTCTCTTCTATGGAATATAAACTCTATGTTCTAGCTTCAGCAGGAGAGAAGCGGAGTGGATAAGATATTTTATTATGGATATTCCGTTGACGAGACTAAAACTGAGTTATGTTGCATTTTCCTACGACAATCAGGCTACAAAAATGATTGTTATGAGCACTTTGTTCAATGACAAAAAAGACAACTAAGGATGAAACAAGTCTGGTTGACCTCCCTCGCAAGTCAAGAGATTATGATCTGATTGACGTGATGTCAAAGGATGACGTTGCAAATGTTTGAATCGAGAATTCGGTCCCTTGTGGAGTTCACCCTTGGGGAAGGGGTGGTCGCGCGCCTACTTCTCTCTAGCAAGCAAAATGACAAGAAGACAAAAGGAAAAGACCAAAGGGCTCGGCGCGGAGGTCCCACCACAAACCTGGAAGATCTCAAAGTGCTTCCCCTCCCTTAGCCAAATACCGAGCTAAGGCTACCTCAAAAAGCTCAAGAAGGTCTGGGATCCAGTGAGTATGCCTTCTGAGGTACCCCCTTGGGTCTATTTATAGGATTCCAAGAACGGCCTACAAATAGCCAATCTCCGCTGTTCTGAACAGATATGTGCAGCCCAACGGGGTCTGCCAACAGCGTAACTCCGCTGCTTTAGAAGGATATTGGCACCCCCTGCAAGGGTACCTAGGTAATTTGGCCGCTGGGCCCTACTTGTTAGGTTCTAAGGATCTAGAGGTCAACTCACCGCAACACTCCATCCCGCTGACGCAACCTTGCTCCCGCAGTTCACCTTCCTTCCTTTAGGCGAGCGCGAGTCAGGCCGCGGCGGTCCGCCATTTCTCGGCCTGAAGCGGGCTGGCGGCGAGGTCGCTTATGAGAGAGCGGGCTGGGTGGGTCAGCTCGCGCAGCTCGCCCGCTTAGCCTCGGCGAGAGCGAGCTGGCCGCTCTGGGTTGCTACTTCGGGACTGGAGCTTAGCTCGACGAAGGTCGGGTCCACATCGAAGAACTTCGGGTGGGCGCTGGCCGGGTGGTTCAGCTCGCTTCGCCCATCTAATTATGCGGGCGCGAGCTGGCCATTCTGAGCTCGCCATTTCTAGCCTGGTTGACCCACTCGGCGAACACGAGGTTGTACAACAAACGCTTTGATAAAAAGTTTAAATAGAGTTATCACAAACAAAACATCGGGAGAGATGAGATTAAAATTCATAGAAATATGAAATTTTCCTCCAGTGTTTGTGTTTTGATGGTAAGAACATATAGTTGCAAATATTCAAACATCTAATAACAGATTGAAAATCCGAAATAATTTTTTAATGAAAACTCAAGATGGTTAGATGTTAGTCATTCCATATTTGATGACTTAACATCTTTCTCATTACAAGTTGATTCAAAAATTATTCAATTGGAAATAAAAAGTCATTGTAAAAGTTAATCTAAATGATCATTACACATTATTCCACAGTTGATAATGTTGTAAATGATGTTGTGTCAAATCATTTCACATTTGATGATGAGGTACATAATGATCATTAATGAGCGAGATACTAATGTTTGATTTATTAAAATCATAACTTGACTGATCCTACTTATACTGGATAGAGATGCTGACAATGTTACTTAACTATTGTTACAAGTACTAAGCTCATTTAGGTAGAGCTAGCTTACTTTAAATGTCATTGCATACATTTTATGAATTCATAGAGTCTAAACTCATGAAATTTCTTGCAGGCACTGACGAAGATAGATGAGAGAAAGTAGATTTTGACATAGATGATGATCTACTCTCTGAGTATAATTGTTACGTGTTGATCCATGATTATCTATTTTCAGACTTTTACTCACGTATTACATTTTATGTTTGGTGTTTATTTTATGCAAAACTCTTTTGTTATGTTTTTAGATTGTGTTATCTTTTTTGAATAGCGAGTAAAGTCTGAACTTTGATATTATCTACTTTCCAACACTCTGAAATGTAAACGTTATATAACACAAATATAAGAATAGATTGCTAATGTATATTTGGATATATAATGGGCTCGGAGGCTTAACGAGTCTGGTTCAGATACCGGGATATCAGATACCCGTATTAAACCTAGGGTTTGTCTATAAAACCTAAGATAGGGGCAACGAGGAGGAGGTTCCACTTTGACCACCACCTGGGATGCTTCGAGCAACTTAACAGTAACTGCGTCAGTTGTAGAATCATCCACAAGTTGAGCCCTAGACATATTCCCAACTTGAGAGTTTGGTTAGATTAATCTGCATCTAAATAAATAACTTCAACTAGAGGTTTTTGCTCTATGTCCTCAATGTCAAGAGACGCATGCGCCTCTTCTTAGCAACCTCCTTCTTAGAGCTTTTCTTCTTTCATTTATTCTCTACCTTGCCAAAAGAAACTGTCAGTGCTTCCTCAGCCTTCTGGTATGTTACCAGTCAGCTCATCTCCTCACGCGCGGGTTTGTTAGGAACATCTTCTGCATTCTCGTCCTTGTCCATTCCAAGATATTCATTCAACATCATGTCATAAAAGGCAAATGGAATTTCAACCGTCTTCAAATTTGGTTGAGGAAAGGTCGACATATTTGTGATGCTCACCTATAGGGAAACCATTTTTTTCCACTAGGGTAGTTTTGGCAGAAGAACTGCTTGTTCCCTTCATTATTTTGAAGTAGTAGCGGTCGTGCGTACTTTGGAGATGCCTGCTGTGTCTTTTACCTTCTACGTCTTGCAATGGGATCGAGGAGAGAATTTCAGTTCTCTTCTCGATCATCTTCAATAACTCGAAGTTGTGAACAATCAATCATCCATCCTTTGGGGATTGTAGCTACAACAATGGAGAAGGGCACCGTTAGAAAAATGATTCGTTCAATGGCATATCATTGGGCTATTTATAAAATCTCAGGAGCATTTATGTCAGATCGTAATATCCACGATTACCTTTCTATTTTTTTGAAGTCCACGTGGGTATAAAAAACTGTGGCGATTATGTTTACCCGGAATCCTTCAATCTCAGCATGAGCAAAAATCTTCCTTAAGCAGTTCAAGGCGTTATGCCTTGGGTAACCGTGCAACCAGCTTGTCACTTGGAGTTGGGCGATTACAATTTGTGACAACACATCTTCTTTTTCAGCTTTTTAGCAGCAATGTAACCTCTCATTCCTACTCGGCTCTCTTGTATCTCGGACAACCCGTAATTTAGAGCCTGCCTATTCGAGCAAGTCTCAATTAGTATAAATTGAAGGACACAATACCCAAAAAAGACCATTGGACCTGAGTTTGAAACACCCTTATTGGTGTGAACTCAGTCTTGGCCTCTATTTAGCAACTACAGCTTCCATTGCTAAAGAGGCAGCTCTTCCAAGCTCCGCTACTCCAAAGCCCGAAGGAGAGAGAAGATCTAGCCTTATATCTCGGGGTAGGAGCAGAGGCTGTGAGCTCTGTCCTGGTTAGAGAAGAGGGTAAGAAACATTTGCCCATCTACTACGTCAGCCGGATCTTGAAGAAGGCGGAGCTCCGATACCCCATCATAGAGAAGCTGGCATATGCCCTGATCATCTCGGCAAGGAAGCTTCGGCCGTACTTCCAAGCACATTCGATCAAGGTGGTAACAGACCATCCTCTTCGCAAGATCTTTGAAGGGGTGGAACACTCGGGCAGGTTGGCCAAGTGGTCCATCGAACTGAGCGAGTTTGATATCTCATTCGTGCCAAGGCTCTCCATCAAGGCACAGACGATGGCGGACTTCCTGGCAGACTATGTTGTTGAGGTTGGGGCAGAGGAGCCGCAGCCTCAGGGAGCGCGGAGGATGATGGTTGACGGGGCTTCGGGAAAGCATTCCCTTGGGGGAGGAGTGGTGTCGATAAGCCCCCAAGGGGTCACTTTAGATCAGGCAGTGGTTTTGCACTTCTCAGTGACCAATAATCAAGCGGAGTATGAGGCCGTGATAGTCAGCCTTCTGTTGGCAAAAGAGATTGATATCCGGGATGTGGAGGCTTTTACGGACTCACTGGTGGTAGCATCCCAGATCAAAGGGGAGTTCGAAGCTCGGGAGCCCACTCTGATGAAGTACTTGTCCAAGGTAAGGGTAGTCACTTTGTAACCTCAACAACCTTAACAAGTAATAAAATCACTCGCATCTAAGCTTATAGTTGCGGGAATCCTGGTGTCGCCATCCGCGACAATCTTATTCTCCTCCCTCTCTTCTCTCTCCACCAGCTCTTCATGATTTGTGGACAGTTGCTTGGGGCTTCTTTTTCTCCCGTCATCTTGCAGTTTGAAGCTGAGTGCGAAGGTTGAGGACATTTTTTTTCCGCAACATCGACAATGGTGGATTCTCCTCCACTGTACTCTCATCCTCCTGCTTCTCGTACTCCTGCTCCAAAATGCCCAAGGTTGAAAAATAAAGGGCGCGGAGCTCCGATTCACGACTCAAAACCGCCATTAAACTTCTAGACCGATCGATCTAAAACCCTTAATCTGAAGGTAAAAATTAATAGAAATTTAGTAAAGTTACAAACAATGAAAATACCTTCTTATGCAAGGCGATCGACGAATCTCACTTCTGATCAACGATCGGTGAATATCGGTTCTGATCAGCGATTTGTCCTTCCAGTTCGATTAGCGGCACGGTGATCTTCTCCCGCCCCGTCTCCTCCCGCCTCGCCAAACAAAGCCAAAATAAGTGATTGTTCATGTTAATGTATATTTGGACAAATATCGGTTCGGCTTAACGAGTCAGTTCGGATACACGGATATCCGTTACCTGCAGTAACTCCTAGAGATTGCCTATTTATACCCACATAGGGACAACGAGTAGGTGATTTCACTTTGATCACCATCAGGATGCTTCGAGCGACACTTTAAGTTCACACTCTCCAATTGGGGAGTTGCGGGGCTGCTATCGCCGGGGGCTGTGCGACATTTAATTTTTCGACTTTTTTTTTGCAAGCCACGACCTTCAGAAATTGAAGGGCATTTGATGAGGTTCCCCTAAAATTCAAAAAAGTCAGACCGACATTCATAGCCTGCGACCCCCAATCCGATTTTCAAGACAGTTCGCCTTGACTGTATGGAATCTCACCTCAAGTAGGAAGACAACCCAACAAAGGAGCTTGATCGTGGCCAGAGCACCCCCACCCCTGCAAGTGTTTGTGCTCGCACACCTGCCCGCACGCGGCGGAGCGCGTGCTCACGCTCGCCCGCACGCGCCTTCTCATGCACGCGATAGAGCATGTTCCCACCACCGCCTCCACCATCTCGCCGACAGGACTAACCGGTCAGCCCGGGTTGCCCAGACCTCCCGTGGGGCATGATCGTCATATCCAGGTGATCAAAATCACACGTTTCTATTTGCCAACTCAATTGTCAGGATGGCACAATTGTCAGCATGCCCCCCCAAAAAACTATAAAAGACGCCCAAGTTTTCATTTGAAGGGACAAAGAAAAAAAAGGAAAAGACAGCTCCGTGGTTTTCGGCGAAGTTCTGTCGTCTCACCGTTCATTCTCTTGCTTAGTGTTCGCTCCACTTCCGACGATTCTGCTCCAGAATCTGCTTCTGTGAGCGCATTTGAAGACTTTGTTTTTTCTTCAGTTACTTGTAAAGATAAATGGTGACATGTCATCATCCTAACAACTCAAACATATATAACCGACTACAACTAGAATTTTATCAGAACTGATTCTGTCCCCGTGATTTTTTTCACTTTCTAAGTTTTTCCATGTAGAACGTCTCACTGTTCTGCTGTTAATTGTATTTTCGACTGTTTATGCGTAAAACTCATTCTCGAATCTCGACCTAAGACATTTCATTTCCTCTGGTCCATTGGAGCGGCAAGCAACCAACAACCAAATTAATTTTAATTTTGCCTTAAAATAGTCTTGAAGGATGTTTATAGGGTCTGTTTGGCGCAGCTCTAGCGGCTGGAAAATCTCTATTCCAGCCGCCAGAGCTGTTTTATATGTGTTTGTGACAACTCCTTATGAAAAGCTTTTCAAAAATCTGGAGCTGTTTTGCAGTTTTTCAGAAATCTCCCCCCAGCTTCAGCTTCTGCAAAATAGCTTTCTCTCTCACAGATTTTGAAAATCTAATGGTTTCTTCAGTTGGAACATGCTTAGAGGCCGGACGGCCTTCCTCCGACGATTCTGAGCCTCAGACGGCTTTTCTCCGGCGATTCCGAGCCCCCGACGTCCTTCCTCCGGCAATTCCGAGTGCACTTCTGCACAGAACACCCAAACACTCTGCAACTTTTCAAAACTGCTCCCCAGGGATCTATTTTAAAACAACTCTATCTGGATAGCAACTTTTCAATCCGCCAGAGTAGTCCCAAACAGAGCCATAGATTAAGGCTCTATTTGTTTGAGCGTTTTGGTACTCCGTTTTGGGCAAACGCCGTCGGAAGGAGGGTAAACAAATGAACCTCCGGCAGCGTTTGCTCCGTTTCAACCCGCCCATCTTGAGAAACGGCCCAAAAAGCTCAGTTTGGAGCAGCCACCTCCCCCTCCGGTTCGAACACTCCGTTTCCACCCGCCGAATCGATCCGCCACCGCCGAACCAAATGAAGCCTAAATATAGAATATTGAAGCGGTTCCTTGAAGATCAATCTAGCTAATTGCCTCCTAATTTGTTTACCCTCCTGAGGAAACCAACTACTTTGCTTCTGCTCTCTCTCTCTCTCTCTCTCTCTCTCTCTCCTAGGGTTGCCATGGCGGATCAGCTGACGGACGACCAGATTGCCGAGTTCAAGGAGGCTTTTAGCCTCTTCGACAAGGACGGAGACGGTCAGGCATCTTCGATCTTCTTACAGTATATAACGGTTCTTTCTATTTTTAGGCTTTTTATACCTTCTTCATCCCAGCTTTCCTCCACTCTGATTAAATCCCTTTTACCATACTTGTTTCTTGTTCGTAACCTCGATTGATCTACAGTTCATTGGCATCCTTTTGACCTATGCTTCGGGCCATTGTTTATTGCTTTGAGTATCTCATTAGATCACTGTTTTCTCTTTGTCGCAGCGCATTTTGATTCATTTGTTTATTTTCTGGCTTGTTTTTGTGGAAGTTCAGGGCGCAGATCTTCCAGTGTATGTGCTTAAGTTTGTGAACCGTGTTTCAATGTCAATTAACTTCTACTTGGATGAGTTCTATGAGCAAAGTTTATTGTATTTGTAATTTAACAATAAGGTTATTTACTTGATTGTTTAGAAATGAATTACTAATTCTCATATTTTTTTTATTCACGGTCAATAATGTACAACCCCATATTTGGCGAGTGGGATCGACAGGAGCCGGCCCAGTCACGTGGCCAGGGGGTGCGAGTGCATCGGTGCAGCTCGTCTCGCCCAGATTGGGGTAAGGCGGGCGCGAGGCGAGTGGGGCAGGCCAGACACGCACTCACCCCAAGTCATCTAGAGGCGGTGAGTGCTAGCCCTATCAGCCGACATAAAGGTTTTGAATAGAAAACGCTATGACATTGACATTTTAAGAAAAAATATCGTTTTTAAAAATATCCCCCGATATATCGGTCTTATCCAATATATCGGGCGATATCTTACGGCTGATATATCTGCGAGAGTATTAAATATATATTTTTCATTTCTTTTAAGTGTCAGAGTAGTAATATTTTTTTTCCGTGCATCCATCTGAGCCTAGATTCGACGCCTTTCTTGTCTTACTCTCATTTGATGCTTTTTATGTCATTTACTGTTATCAACGTCTTTTTTGTGTAATTTATAAACATGTATTATGTATATATATATTTGTTGTGTAATTTATAAACATACATTATGTGTGCAAGTATACATATTTACATAAAATGTGTGTATATATGAATAAATTTATTTAAATATTAAAACCTGACGTTATAAAATATCCCCGATATATCCCCCGCAATACGACATCCGACATGTGTCGACATTTCAAACTCGAACCGACATGAACCCGACATCCGACATCTGCAACCTTGATTATGACTATCGATATATCCCCGATATTTCCCGATGTAATCCCTGATATTTCCCGATATATCCCCGATATTTCCCGATATATCCCCGATATTTCCCGATATATCCCCGATATTTCCCGATATATCCCAGATATTTCCCGATACTTCCCCGATATTTCCCGATATATCACCGATATTTCCCGATATATCACCGATATTTCCCGATATATCACCGATATTTCCCGATATATCACGAGGAAAAAGGTTAATTTAATAACTATGACACCGATCGAAAATATGGAAACTTAAATTTTTTTAGATAAAATTAAGGTATTGTTGGAGTTGGTGACCGGGCGGTCTGGCGGTCTGTCTTGGCGGGTTGAAGACCGCGCGGTCTGGCGGTTTCCCTTCAGCGGTTTGGTTGTTGTGCAGTTGCTGTCTGGAGTCCGAGCGATCTAGCAGTTTGTCTCAGGCGACTTGGAGACCGGGCGGTCTAGCGGTCTCCCATGGCGATCTCTCCTTCCTCTCTGGTGGTAGCCGAGCGGTTAGCCCTTCCGTCTAACCGCGCGGCTTGTGCAAGTTGTTTCTGTATAGACCGCTTAGTCCTATAATTTTTTAGTCTCACATCTCTTATTTGTATTCTCTCTTCTCTCCTCTATTCTATAAAAGGGAGGTCATACCTTTGTAATAGATACCTTTTTCAGATAATAAAATTTCTGTTATACCACTTCTGGTTTGTTTTTGTTCGTTTCTTACATAGTATCAGAGGACTCGATCTACTCCTCCTGATTCTGTGTGCCTTCTCTGACCGCGCGACCTGTCCGCACGGCTTACTTCTTCTTCTCGCGACCTGTCCTCGCGACTTGTTTCTTCTGCCTGCTTGCGCCCTGTTCGCGCGGCTTCTTTCTCTCCTTGTCGTTGCCCTTTGTGTGCGCGACCTCTTTGATTCCCCATTCTTCTCGCCGCGACCTGTGCTTAGTCGCCGCGACCTCTTCTTTAGTCGCCGCGACCTGTTAGCCTTGTTCGCCTTCCCGCGGACTTTTCTCTAATCGCACGGTCTTCTTTTTCTTCTGTTCGCGCGGGCTGCTTTCTAGCCGCTCAACTTCTTTCCCTCTGCTTGGTTCTGCGGCTTGGTCGTGACTTTTCTGGCCGTTGGTGTCTATCATCGTGACCGCCGCATATCTCTTTCTCCTAACCGCTGCGATTTCTCCCTGTTCGCGCGGCTTGTTTCCTAACCGCACGGTTTGTTTCCTAACCGCGCGACTTCCTGTTGTTTTCTCCCATGGCTCTTTCTGATTCTTCTACTGCCACCACTCCTGCCGCCAATCCGGCTCCGCCTCTTCCTCCTACTCCTTCCGGGAACCTTGACACCGTTTCCAAACTTATCGGCTCCAACTACCCTGATTGGAGCGTCTCCTTCACTTTTCTCCTTCGCTCGCAACGCAAACGCCACCGTCTCGTTGATGACCCTCTTCCCACCACTTCACCTCTCTTTGATGACTGGGATGTGAGTGACGCACTTGTGCGTACTTGTCTTGCTAACAGCCTCTCCGATGAATGCCTCCCCGTCATCCGTCATGATTAGACGGTCAAGGCCGCTTGACTTCATCTTGCCGCTCTGTACTCAAAGGGGGCTCAGACGTTCCACATCTATACGTTGTATGCGGATCTCTTTGCCTGTCCTACATTGTCTCCTGCTGCTGCCTACCAACAGGTTCAGGCTCTTGGGGCTGAGATTCTTCAGAATCGCCCCTTTTTTATGGATTTGGCTCAACAACACAAGCATTTCCAGGAGCTTCTCGTTGTGTGTTATCTGCTCCGGCTTCCTGATACTTATGATATGACCCGCCAGCAAATTCTGGGTGAGGCGGAATCTCCTACCTTAGATGTCACCGCTGCCCGCATTGCTGCTGTCACCTCCCTCCTTCAGCGCCCGCTTCTGCCCGCTCCTTCTCCACCAGACAACTATGCTCACCAAACTCAGCGGACTGGCTCTGGTAGCCGCAGTCACCAGTCTGGCGGACGTGCTCCTTCCCGCTACCTCTGCTCTCACTGTGGCCGCACCGACCATACTATGGAACGCTGCTGGACGAAGCATCCCCATCTTCGCCCCTCGGGTGACTCTTCCGCCTCCTCTTCCAAGCCGTCTGCCTCCGTGGTCACATCATCAGGTAGTGCCCACGTTGTGACTCAAGGTAAATGACTTATCGACTCTGGTGCGACTAATCACATGACGAGCAATCCTCAGTGCTTCTCTCTCCTCGAACAGCATGATCGGTTGCCTCCTGTCCTCGTTGCAGACGGTTCTCCCTCCCCGGTTCATGGGTCGGGAGTGGTTCATGTTACTCCGTCTCTTCGCCTAGCGGACACTCTCTATGTGCCCAAATTTCTGTGCAATTTATTGTCGGTTACCTCTTTATGCAAGCAGCTTCAGTGCTCTGTGACATTTACTCCGACTTCTTGTTCTTTTCAGGATCCGAGCTCCCACCGGACAATTGCTACTAGGACTGAGAGCGGCGGCCTCTACTTCCTCGACAATGTTTCCGCCTTGTCCGCCTTCTCCTCTTCTTGTACGGATCTTCTCCAGTGACATCTCCGCCTCGGTCATCCTCCTCCCCGACTTTTACATCAGCTTCTGCCCCACCTCTCTCCTTCAAGTACTCCTCTCAACTGCGACGCTTGTCAGCTTGGCAAGCATCACCGTTCCTCCTTCCCGCCGAAGCAAGGTCGGGGCTCTACCCGTCCGTTTGATCTAGTCCACTCCGATGTCTGGGGTCCTGCTCCTACCCTCACCATTGGTCGGGGTAGTTCTTATTTTGTAACTTGAGTGTATCTCTTACGAGATCGCTCTGAACTTTTGGATGTATGGATCTCTTTTTATCAATTAATTAAAACTCAGTTTGGTGTTTATATTAAAATATTTCGCTCAGATAATGCTAAAGAATATCTTAGTCATGCGTTTACCTCTTTCTGTGTGCAACATGACATTATTCATCAGACTAGCTGTGTTTATACCTCCCAGCAAAATGGGGTGGCGGAACGCAAAAACCGTCATCTCCTCGATGTCACTCGTACTTTGATGACCCAGATGCATGTTCCTCGCTCCTATTGGGGCTATGCTGTTCTCCTTGTCTGCTACCTTATCAATCGCATTCCCTCTACGGTTCTCCACGGGAAAACCCCATTCTCCATTCTGTATCCGGGCAAGGAGCCTTTCCCTCTCCCTCTCTGAATCTTTGGGTGCACTGCCTTTGTGCATGACCCATCTGCCACCCGAGATAAGCTCTCCCCTCGCTCCACCAAATGTGTCTTTCTGGGGTACTCCCCCACTCAGAAAGACTATTGTTGCTTTGACCCCGTTCTTCGTAAACAGTTCGTCTCTGCTGACGTCACCTTCTTCGAGAATGCCTCCTACTTCTCGGATGAATCCTCTCCTCTCCCCCCAGCTTCTGATACTCCTGCTGTTCTCTTCGTTCCCTCGTCTCCTGCTGCGATCTCAACCCCTACACCGTCTCCGTCCACTCCTCGCCCTCCGCCTCTCTCTCCCTCTTCTTCGCCACCGTCTCCCTCATCTCCGCCGCCGTCGCTCTCTACTCCCGGGCCAGCTCTCTCTGCCACGGATGCTCCGGATGTCCGCCGACCTGGATCTTCCTTTAGTTCTTCGCAAAGGGGTGCAAACGTGTACTCTACACCCCCTTGCTGCTGTTGTTTCATATGATCGTCTTACCTCTTCTCGTAGGGCCTTTGCACTGGCTATCTCTGCCACTGCCACACCCCGTTCCTACCAGGAGGCCCTTGCTATTCCTCATTGGAAGATGGTCATGGATGAGGAAATGACGACCCTAACTGAGCGGGGTACCTGGACTCTTGTTCCTCCCTTCGGTACTGATGTTGTTTGCTGTCGCTGGGTCTTTGTGGTCAAATTTGGCCCAGACGGCACTGTGGATCGTTATAAGGCCCGCTTTGTTGCTAAGGGCTTTACTCAGACCTATGAGGTTGATTACTTTGACACCTTCTCTCCCGTGGCTCGTCTCAGCACTATCCGGGTCCTACTCTCTGTGGCTGTCAATCGAGATTGGCCGATTTATCAGCTGGATGTCAAGAATGTCTTCCTTTATGGTGATCTTCAGGAGCCCGTCTACATGGAGCAACCTCCTGGGTATGTTGCTCAGGGGGAGACACGGGTATGCCGACTGAAGAAGGTCATCTATGACCTCAAGCAGAGCCCTCGAGCTTGGTTTGATAAGTTCAACGACATCGTGGCGGCCGTTTGTTTTACGCGAAGCTCTACCGATCACTCACTATTCATTCGCAAAACCTCCTCAGGACTGGTGGTTCTTGCTGTGTACGTCGATGATATTCTTCTCACTAGCGATGACCAGGAAGGGGTAGCCTTGACAAAGCGGCATTTTCATCAACATCTGGTCACGAAAGATATGGGCTCTCCGAAGTACTTTCTGGGGATCGAAATCTCTCGGAAGCCCAACTCCTTAGTCCTCTCCCAACGTAAGTATGCTCTTGATCTATTAAAAGAGGCAGGATTGACTGAAGCAAAACCTGCCCGATGCCGCATGGCAACTGGAGAAGACAAAACCTGGACAGATGATTTGCCTCCTCTTTCAGATATTACGCGGTACAGGCGTTTGGTTGGTAAGCTCATATATCTCACAGTGACCAGACCCGACATTTCCTATGCTGTGGGCAAGGTGAGTCAATTCATGCAAGCGCCTATGGAGTGTCATCTACAGTCCGCCTTGCGGATCTTGAAGTATGTCAAAGCAGCACCTGAGAAAGGATTACTCTTTCAGAAGAATGGTCATATGAGGGTTGAAGCATACTCAGATGCGAGTTACGCTGATGACAAAGGGGATCGCAAGTCAACCTCGGGTTTTGACACCTTTGTTGGGGGAAATATGGTGAGCTGGAAGAGCAAGAAGCAGTCTGTTGTTTCCAGGTCCAGTGCAGAAGCAGAGTATCGTAGTATGACATCGACCACTTGTGAGTTAAAGTGGTTACGGACGCTCATGATGGATTTAAGAGAGGTCTACAATCATCCTCTACCTATGTTCTGTGATAACAATGCGGCCATATACATCTCCAAAAATCCGGTCTTTCATGAAAGAACCAAGCACATTGAGGTCGACTGTCATTTCATTCGTAAAGAGATTTTGAAGGAACAAATTTGCACTCCCTTCGTCACTTATGATAAAGAGTTGGCTGACATCTTCACCAAGCCAGTATCCGCCTCATTTCTTCATATTTGCGACAAGCTGAACATGATTTATATATATGCTCCAGCTTGAGGGGGAGTGTTGGAGTTGGTGACCGGGCGGTCTGGCGGTCTGTCTTGGCGGGTTGAAGACCGCGCGGTCTGGCGGTTTCCCTTCAACGGTTTGGTTGCTGTGTAGTTGCTGTCTGGAGTCCGAGCGGTCTAGCGGCTTGTCTCAGGCGACTTAGAGACCGGGCGGTCTAGCGGTCTCCCATGGCGATCTCTCTTTCCTCTCTGGTGGTAGCCGAGCGGTTAGCCCTTCCGTCTAACCGCGCGGCTTGTGCGGGTTGTTTCTGTATTGACCGCTTAGTCCTGTAATTTTTTAGTCTTACATCTCTTATTTGTATTCTCTCTTCTCTCCTCCATTCTATAAAAGAGAAGTCATACCTTTGTAATAGATACCTTTTTCAGATAATAAAATTTTTGTTATACCACTTCCGGTTTGTTTTTGTTCGTTTCTTACAGGTATGCCTTAAGAATCTTTATAAGTTATTTTTCTAATATTTATTAATTATTATTGTTAAGAATGCTTTGATTGGTTAAATATTTTTTTATTAAATTATCCCTGATTGGTTAAATATGGTTTTTACAAAGGAGACCATTAGAGACACATGTTAGGCATTGTTAGAGTTTAGTCACTAGACATGTTAAACAGGGGAGGGGTAAGCCAATAAAGACTTGGAATGAAACTATAAGGAAAGACATAATGTACTTAGGCATTTGTGAGATTATGACTAAAGATATGGCACAATGAAGACAAAGAATCCATATAGCTGACTCCATTTTAGTGCATGGTTATTAGGATCGCGATCCAGATTATAGGATCTTACGATCCTACGATCCAGATTTTGTAAATTGATCCTAATTTTGTAAAGCGATTCTCGATCTGACCCTACTATTTGATCTGATCCTACCTCGAAATGATTTCATCTAGGATCTCGATCCTGACAACCTTGCTATGGTGGGATAAAGACTTGAGTATTGTTGGTTTTGTATCCCTGATATGTCCCCACAACACGATATTAGACATTTCAAACTTCAATCAACATGAGTCTGATATCCTCCATCTGCAACCTTAGCCCAATGTTCATAAAAAACACTTCTCCAAGAAAAAATGATCTTTCCCTCATGGTTAAAGAGGGAAAATTGCTAAAAAAAACTCCTCCGTGTTCATCCAAGTAGCCTTAAAGGGTATGAATTCTGGTTGGTTGGCGTACACTACATCAACGGTGAGCTTGATGGGACGGGAACCCTCCACGAGTTGCAGATTGATGGGCATTTTAATTGTGCGCCGACAATTACAAGTAGTAGGCCATAGAGATAATGTACAACAATACCAAAAAAGGGCCATAGAAGAAGGCAGTAAACCTTGGTCTCACCCTGTTGGTAACCTACAAAGCACGGATACTTAAAAATGGTCTACGTATCGACTTGAACGCGTACCGGATATAGGAAACGCCTGGAAACATGCGGAAACGTGTTTTCGAAACTCCAGGGAACACATTTTTAAAAAAATTATATTTATAGAGCTCGCGTATTTTATTTTACGCATTAGGTTTTCATGTTCCGCTCCCAATCCCGCCGGCGTTCCGCTCCCGATCTCGCCGGCGTTCCGCTCCCGATTCCGCCGGCGTTCCGCTCCCGATTCCGCCGATCCCGCAGGTACTCCTCCTCCTCCTCCTTCTTCTTCTCCTGTTCTTCTTCTTCTTCTCCTTCTTCTTCTTCTTCTTCTCCTTTTTTTTCTTCTTCTCCTTCTGCTTCTTCTTATTCTTCTACTTCTTCTCCTGCTCCTTCTCCTCCTCCTTCTTCTCTTGCTCCTTCTCCTCCTCCTTCTTCTTCTCCTCCTTTTGCCTCTCCTTCTTCTTCTCCTCCTTCTTCTCCTCCTCCTCCTTCTTCTTCTCCCGCTTCTTCTTCTTCTCCTCCTCCTTCTTCTTCTCCTCCTCCTTCTCCTGCTTCTTCTCCTTCTTCTTCTTCTCCTTCTCCTTCTTCTTCTTCTCCTCCTCCTCCTTCTTCTCCTCCTCCTTATTCTTCCTCTTCTTCTCCTCCTCCTCCTCCTCCTCCTCCTCCTGCTTCTTCTTCCTCTTCTCCTGTTTCTCCTCCTTCTTCTCCTCCTCCTTCTTTTTCTTCTTTTCCTGCTTCTCCTTCTCCTCTTTCTCCTGCTTCTCCTCCTTCTCCTGCTTTTTCTTCTTCTCCTGATTCTTCTTTCTGCATCATATTAATATCCAATATATGCCTAAAAATATTGCTAAGTACGACTACATCTGTATTCTCTACATGTTACTAAGTAATCTAATTTTGCTTATGATATTTACATTGATAAACCTCCAACAATTCCAACTCAAACAAGTAATGGAGATGAGATTTTCCCCTTACCCTTGATGGCTTTCCTTCCACAAAACTTGAGTTCTTAATGTTAGCATCATGTTAATCTGATGTGATCTATGTAGCACTTATAGTAGTAACAAATGCGTGTAGTTAGGATTTTCCACTCAACAGTTAATCTGTTGTTGTACAAAAAAAATGTGTGTAGCCGAGAGAAATTGGAGTACTTACTCCTTTATCCATTCAATGAAAATGAATAGAATGACACCACAACATGCAAAAGATTTAATAAATATCCATAGCAATCTTCGTCTTCTTTCTAGAAGAGATCAAAAATACAATGAAGGAGAGTTTACATTGTGGGATATTGTGGGCGATGGCTTCGAGTCATTCGAAGATGTAGGTACACTTGAGATAACTAATCTATCGCTTGATGAACCAAGGTTGGAGCTCTCGATTATTGAAGAAGATGATGAAGTTGATACTATTGGAGAGAATATTTAATTTTTATACTTGATATTTTGCATGTGAATGTAACAAAACAATGCTCTCAATTGATGTAATGATGTATTGATGTTGACATGCGATAGATTGTTCTTTATGGTGCTTGTTTTCTTGAATGTTATTTATAGCATTATATGAAATATCAATGATATATAATATAGTCTTATTAATTTTTTTCGTTACAATTCTAGATATCTACAAATAGTTTGTTAGTTGTCTTATTCTTATATTAATTAATACTTATATTAAAATATTTAAAAATAATTAAACATTTCCCGTATCCTATTTTTTTTTAAAATCACGTTTCCCGTATCCGTTTCGTATCGTATCATGTATCCCGTTTCCGTCCCCGTGCTACATAGTTGGTAACTGAAGATTGACCTATGGGTAAAGCTTGACAAACACGTTTTCTCGAGGGCCGAATACCTGGTCGCGGCGATACTTGTTGGCCTCATGACTCATATGTTGGTAGGTAATGCTGCATGGTCACACTCTTAACATATAGCGTGACATCAGTGGCGTGGTTGCCAATAAACAATCTAGAAAGAAGTTGTGCGGAGGGGTTGGTCGGAGGAAAAATGCCTAAAGTGTGTCTGAAGACTACGATTTAGAATCTCTATCTGATCATCCATTTGATGATGGTATGCAAAAATCAACACTAGAGTTTGATGTCATGTACCTTAAAGAGCTCCCGTCAGAACAAGCTCATGAAGTATATCACAGTAGTTGACCATCGAACGTGTGAATCATGCATGTGAACAATCTCTCAGACAAAACAACTTGCCACTGAATTTGTTGTGTAAGGTTGGTGTAGATATATAAAGTGGCCATACTTAGATAAGCGATCCACCACCACTAGAATGTAGTCAAACCCGTGATACTTTTGTGTGCTCACCAGAGTGATCGGAGGCGGAGGGGATACTTCAGAGCCAAAACCACGACTGCCTAGGCGGGGATTGCTCGAGAGGGGAGAGCTACCAAAATCTCTTACTCAAAACAAGAAATGAAAAAATAACTTCTTACTAACATTTCAAGACTTAAGGAGTCCTTTAAATAGATGATACATGAGCATAAGAATAATTAAGGACACATCATAATAACCTTATGAAACCTAAGATATGGACTACAACATACAAGATAATAAAACATAATAACTAAAGACACATCAAAATAATTGGGCACGTAGCCCATAATATCTCTTCTGCCGTGCAAAAAGAGCTTGACCTCAAATTCAAGGGAGATTGACGATCGTTCCCACTTCACCCAATCCCTTCGTCATCAAAGTTCTCCACACACAGATAATAAGTTTGTTGCACCAATGGACATGAGTAAACTACTTGTCACAGTTAAAATATAGCCTCTGTGTGCGCTGGTCAAACATGCACAAGAAAGACGACGAATCTGCGGGGTTTGGGTGCTCTCAACACGTCCCTCCAGAGTCCTTGTGCTGGTGGGTATGTAGGCCGCCCGTGCCAACTGAAATCGACGATCACACAATCTGGCTTTGCTTATAACAATCACCAAGTCCCGGGGGTAAAGATGGCGACCAAACGCAGTCGACTGCATAGCCCGACAATTAAGATGGTGACCTGCATTTTAGGGGGATTGTCATGTGCGCTAGAAGAATCTGAAATTGCTTTAGATAGCCATCAATCAGCCCTGGCTTACGTAACATCGTGAGAGACCCTAGGGGTTTGCTGCAGATCGGGGGTTTAAAGCGCATGTTGTAGGACCGCTTGAACTCGCACCAGATTGGTCCAAGATTGTCCGCCTGCAAATGACCGAACAATAACTGCATCGTATCGAGCATGCGAAAGGAGGCCAGAGTGATCCATTCTGTCACCGGTGTTCACTGATGACAATAGAATTATTTGCATCTGGTGAGCTAGCATAAGAGATCTTCCTTGCCTTCATAGGTTGGAAAAGCCAACTTGGTGTAATGGGGCATGATGTTGGTGACTATCAGAATGACAACGCAATCATGATCATTAGATGGAGTGGTAACTATCAGAATGATTACAGTCAACTCATTAAGCTTGTTGGTGAGTGTGGTCATGTATACCCGATAATACGCTTCGACCTCGGGCAAGTGTCTCTTTATGGATTTCATGCATGTTTGCATAAAGTCTCTGATATAATCTGGTAGCGTGGGTGAGCCTCCCATAATGCTGAGGACAATTGACAATAAAGCGGAAGTAGCGCGGGCTAAAGAGCAGGCAATTAGGAAGTTGGATTCCTTTGAGACACCTAAATTTGAGTTGCCGTGAGATCCACGAGGCTTCCCAATGATGCCAACCAATTAGAAAATGCCAATACCCCAAGTTCTGCAATTTAATTAATAATGTTGGTGTTTAATTAATTCCTTAGAAAACGTTTGAGTGTCTGCTACTTGAAAGACTTGTAACAAGTGCAACACAGGGCTGAGAAAGGCAGGCGACTCTGGCTAATTTTATGTTCTTGATGAAGGGAAGGACGACGACTCGAGGAGTTTGAAGGCGTGGGATACTCCTTTGTATTCGTTCAGGAGAATTGCACTGGATCTGGTAGAGGCAGAAATGGTGGAAGGCGTTATTGGTTTGATGTGGTTGTTGGTGCAGAAGGCTGCGTTTGAAAGTAGGATGTGCATAAGGCTGGAAGGTGGTGGCTCGATGCAGAAGCAGGATTGATCTTCGTTTGTCTGAAGCATCGCTGAAAAAGGCAGGCGGCTCTGGCTAATTTTGCGTTCTTGATGAAGGAAAGGACGCCGACTCGAGGAGTTTGAAGGCGTGGGCTGCTCCCTTGCATTCGTTCAGGAGAATTGCACGGGATCTGGTAGAGGTAGATATGGTGGAAGGCGTTATTGGTTTGATGTGGTTGTTGGTGCAGATGGCTGCGTTGGAAAGTAGGATGTGCGTAAGGCTGGAAGGTGGCGGCTCGATCCAGAAGCAGGATTGAGCTTCGTTCGTCCAGAGCATCGCTGGAAACAACGATGCAGAGCTTGCTTGAAGTGTTCCAGGTGGGTTCGTCGCTAGAAATGATGATGCAGAGCCTGCTGGAAGCATTTCAGGCAGGTTCGTCGCTGGAAACGATGATGCAGAACTTGGTAGAAGCTTAGTAATCAATGCAGAAGTGTCGTAATCCGCGGCAGGTGCGACCTCTGGAAGGAGACGACGCAAAAGATTAGGGTTTGACGTCGAGCTGCGTCCATGTGCGGCTTCAACGGAAGATGACAACGACTAGGCTGATGACAGTGGATTCAACGAAAGAGGAGGATCGAAGGAGCTCTGATATCAAGTTGTTGTGCGCTCGCTGGAGGGTGACGGGAGGTGGAGGGTATACTTTGGAGCCAGAAATGCAACTGCCTTGGCAGGGCTTGCTCGGGAGATGAGATCTACCAAAATCTCTTACTCAAGCCAAAGAATGAGAAAATAACTTCTTGATAACATTACAAGACCCAAGGGGTCCTTTAAATAGAGGATATAAGGACATATGAGTAATTAAGTACACATCACAATAACCTAATGAAACCTAAGAAAGACATGGACTGCGACATACAAGATAATAAAACATAATAACTAAAGACACATCAAACTAACTGGGCACGTATCCCATAACAAAGACTTCGGAAGTTGCGTAATGAAGTCCATTACATTGTCTTTCCAGATGGACTCAGGCATGTGTAGTGGGTTGAGAAACCTGGCATGTGTCATGACCTCATACTTGTCCTTTTGGCATATCTGACATTAGGCGATAAACATAAATTGCTGAATATTCACGTTCCACTAATAGAGGGTGACAACTATGACAACAACACTCATGCCTTTATCCCACTATAGTGGGGTCGGCTATATATATAGAGGGTGACAACTAAATGGATAAATTTGCAGAGATCCCTGCATGCGCATCAGAAATAGTCTAATGGAACTCATGCAACAAATGGGGAACCCAGTTGGAGCTATCGACCACCATATGCGGTCCTTGTAATGGAGTCAGTGGCACATTAGTTGAAAGGATATGTTTGACGTTAGATCAATGGGGAGGTCTATGGTGATGACAACATAAAAGCTGACCGCGGTCCATCTCAACTAAGATACTATCAACATCTTACCAGTGCCAATTGCTAATGAGAGATCACACAGAGTGCATTCATTTTGCATACGGGACAATGAATCAGTAGTGGCATGGAAAATGCCATCTTTATGCTCTACAAAAATATACCCAAACAATTATCACAATTCACGCTAATACTTTTGGACCATTAAGTGGTATCCAAGGAGATATGACCGTATCTCCTAACTTGTTATCTTAGATGGACTTGGCCAAGAACTTGGCAAATCAAGCCTTGTTGAAGTAGGCTTGCCGTCGACCTTCCTGTATCAACACCACGCGAAATTCCAACATAGAAACGTCACACTTGATGACAAAGGGTCTGGAAAAGTCTACCATAAGCTGCATGGGCCTTCGACGTCCAATGGATTTTGGAGATGGACTCCTTGTGAAGTAGTGCTGTGAGTGAATAAGCGAGATCATTGTTATGGTGGATGAACATAGTAACATGCCCACTCGAGGAAGCCATGCACGTGGATCAACATAGGGTTTATCCACTCCAAAACAATTTAGTCCTTTGCAATATCCATACCTTGAGATGATGTGTCCAAGGTACTTGATTTGCAGCTCCCCAAACAGACATTTTGTTTGACAGAATCGTTGAGAGCCAAAAGATCCAAGACCGCGCACAAGTGCCTAAAATGGTTTTACAAAGACGAATTGTATATATGAATGTCATAAAAAACAAATGCAATTTTACAGAGGTGAAGTGGAAAAATGGCACTCATGGTGGACTCGAATATAGGAGAATTAGTACTCATAATAGCCGCCGGGTGTCCAAATTTTTTTCTTTCCATGCCATTTAGATTGACTTGGATTTGATGACATAATGCTCGAAGGTTTAGTTTGGAGAAAAAATGTTGGAGCACTAGTGTTGACATATGTACTGGGCACGAGTATGGGTACTAGGTACATTACAATCTTATATGTTGGGATTAGATATGTCAGAATATAGCATAAATAAGAACTATATGTGATGCAGTGGTAAGGCTGACACGAGGTGGACTCACTAAATGCGGTCCTATATGCAATGACGTGTACTGAAAGTGCACAAGTGGTCCGCTAAAATTGCAAGCAAATAATTATTTATTATACAAGTAACAGCAGGGCACTTGCAGTTGCAAACAATTAATTAATGAAGAACAAACTATTAATTTTGCAAAACGAAAGAGACGCAATTACTTTCAAGCAAGCGCAGGAGGAACCCTGCAAGTCGCACAACGTATGAACTAGTAGCACAATGAAAATAAACATCCACCACGATATAAGTAGCTAAGAGGAAGAAACAATAAAAGGAAATAACTTTATACCACTATTTGCACAATGAAAATAAACATCCACCACGATTTTGGCTTAGTGAAAGAGTGGGAAGAGGATGCGGGTGGTGTTTGGGAAGCTTTATCGAAGTCCGGCGGTGGAGTATGGGCGGTGATGGGGCGACAGGAAGACGCCGACGGGAAGGAGGGGAAAACAGGGGCAGCGTCTTTGGGAAGTGGCGGGTTGAACCGCGGGAGGGCTGGCGGGTGCAGGTTGCGATGGAGTAGGGAAGAAGGGAGAGGAATGATCGCTGGCGTCGCACCAGCGGGCGGAGGCGGAGATGGCTTCCGGCGTGTCGCACCGGAGAAGGATCCAGGAATCGCTCCTGTCACAGACCGGCGGTTTCTGCTTTCCAAAAACCTCGATCCCTCCTCCCCCAAACCGCCGGGTATAAATAACCCAAAATCCAAACCACCGCCTACAGTGAACCGTTGCCTGCATAGTACAACTCAAATAAAACCACCCCGATCGGATGACTGGGATTGTTTGGGTCGATCGGGGGTTAAATACATCTCAAAATAAAAAACATAAAATACGAAAATGACTAGAAACGATCATCCGGACGCGACCATGGGCTCCGGTCGCCCTCCCGGGCAGCGGATCACCACCTCCTGCGGGAATATACGCGCGTTAGTCGTGGCACGTCGTCAATATGTATACATACACACTTTTTAAAAAGAGATATACTGAAATGTATGCAACTTAATCAAATTCATATTGAACAATTACAATCACAATCAATTTAATGCATATACTTCTCAAATACTAATAAACAAAAACAACCCATATTTAAGTCATTGTCTGTACTTTCAACTGTAAGAAGAAACTTAAATTTGAGAAATACTATCAATTTATTCATCTTTCTCTACATTTTTAGTGATTAATGTATTTTACATATCCCGTTCATCAAAAAAACAAGCCCACAATACTAACAGTACCGACACCATCAGAAGGATTTTCCTATGTATTGAGTCCAATAGCCAATATGCTACTTAGGGATTAGGAGCATCATGCACATACGGGGCCGCTTAGGGTCTATTTTCATTGAAAACAATTATAGGGTCTTCATCAGGGTGATCATGGCTGGCTTATGTGTCCAGGGAACTATTTTAGTATTTCCATATTTTTTATTTTGTTAAAGTGGTTCTTATTATTTTTCGTATGTGCAAGGATCGAGAAATTTAGATCATTCATTACATTTTCGTATTTCAAGATTTCTTTAAATTAATAATTATATGAGATTATGTAGAGGCATCATGTAGTTGGAAACCTTTGGACCACACGGCCGTGTCTTTATTCTAGAATCTAGATGCACCACTACTGAAGCCGACGCCATCTCTTCTTCTTAGTGTTGACATCAGCAAACCACCTGCCCGCCACCTTCAATCACGTTGACTTCCCACCATAGCCTCCTCTACTTGCTCAATGAAGATGAAATTCTACTTGCCATTTGTCCCAACGTTTCCTCAAATTCTGTAAACCTAGCCCACCCGTCCAGCCACACTTCAGCCCCTCCACCACTTCAACCACTTAGCCTCCCCCTGTCCAATCAACCATCAACTCCACCGACCTCCCACAATCATCACCGTTCACACGAGGCGACGGAAAGCTTCGCCGAAAATTACCATTCCTCAAAACTCCAAATCGCCCAAATTTTCAAAAAAATTCATATCTGCTTCTTTGCAGCTTCACCTTAGTACATATTCTTCACTCTTGCTACCTCTTGGTTCCGCCAACTATACTATCTTCACATTTGATAACTACTCACTGAGTTGTACTTTTTAATTTCAGATTTCTTTACATGTTCTAAATTTATCTATAATTGTTTGTGATTTTTGGTGTATAGCTTCTAGACCTTCCTTTCAGGATATTTGCGGGGTTTATTAGGGTTTAGTGAATGGATATTCGCTATTATCCGTGAGCCTCATTTGAAGTATTTACAATCTAAGTGTGGTTGTTTGTGTAAGTCCTAAAATATTCTGACAATTAATGAGATAACATTGCCCGTTTATTCACGTAAACATCATGTGTTAGGTCATCATTCCCATAGCCTTATTCTATGTAAGATTTCATATTAGAGTCTCAAATTTAAGTTATGTTTATCCTTCGTAGTGGTAAGCCCTATATGATATCCATTCAAGTTCCAGTAACACAGATACCCCAATCAACTAGTTTTAATATTGAGATGTTGAATGGAAATTTTGGAAGCCCGTATTAAATAGATTCAATCACATAGGTACATGCTTTGACAGCCTGATTACCGATTAGGAGTTTTAACCAAGAGAGTCTACGAGTTAGAGATGCTTAGCAGTTTGAGTCTGATCACCCAGCCTTGGCGAGACCTTAACCGCCCTCTTCCTAAACAATTATGCGAGATTTGTGATTTAATGATCATTATGACCATCCTTTTAGGAATCCTCTGCCTAGAGATCATCTTTTCCCATTAATATTTCAATTAAAATTCCCATTCTTGGTTCTGCCTGCAAAAATTATATAACAAGGTGCTTGTAATGTGTTCTTGAACAGTTTTTCCAGGTTTCAACGATGTAAAAGAGATTTTCACTGCCTTATATTACTTTCTTATTCAATATTTGACTTAATATTACCTGCATCCTACATTCCTACCTCCTATGATTTTCCGTTTTGTATGGGAAAAATATTGAACATTGTTGATAGATCAATAATGGAAATAAAAGATTCCAATTTTCATTATGTTAGTATGCACTTCTAAACATTAGTTAGAAAATATTATAACTGTCAGAAATTTGTTTTGGTGCCCTAATTTCTACACTACATTTTTGTATGCAACAAGATTGTCATTGCTTTTTCCAACCTGCAGAATAATCATTTGGGATTTTTACAATGCTGAGTAGTTGAATAATGTTTTTGCTCTAGTTCTGAAAATGGTATTTATGTATGTATGTATGTATATATATATATAGGAATAATTACCAAAACTTTCCCTGGAAGTTAGAATGATTACATGTTGCACCCCTCATTTTTAATGAATGAATCTGGACCGTCAGGATCTATTGATGGCGCTTCTCTTTTGATCACCTATTAAGAAGACTAAATGTCATATTAATGAATGTATTCAATGCTTTTAAGATTACCTATGCGACACTCCTTCTATATAAGCATTGTAACCGCAGAATCATAATCTAATCCAATGCTATGCTTTTTGTTTGATCCTCTTTTTTTTGTTTCTCACTTCATGCCAATATAACAGTGGTATCAAAGCATAAATCCACCTTATCATTTTGATGTTCAAAGCATAGATTCATGGCTTTATCATCTACCAGCAATCCATCCTACTCCAGTGCATATGTTCCTGTCTTCATAGGCGAGATGTACGACTTTTGGAGTATTAAAATGAAGACCTTGCTAGACTCTCAGAACCTCTGGGAAATAGTAAGCAATACGTAGTCGCTTCCGACAAGGCTGCAGAGGGAGAACCCCGAAAAGTCAGCAAAGAAGAATGAATGAAGAACTCTCGTGCGTTGCTGCTGATCCAGTCAAGTGTATCCAATGAAATATTCCCAATGATCATGAGTGCAACCTCTACAAAATCTGTTTGAAAATCCTAGCGGAAGAATTTTATGGCACACAAAAGGTAGTAATCATCAAACTACAGACCTTGTGAAGGGACTTTGAAAACCTTCACATGAAGTCAGGCGAGGGAGTTAAAGAATTCTTAACTCGAACCAATACCATGGTGAGCCAAATGAGGAATGTTGAAGCCAAAAATGACCTCAACAAATGTTCACGAACCAAAGCGCAGTCAATGCCTACTTCTCTCAAACCTCGACCCTTGACAGGTTGCTAAGGCCCTAACACTGACCCAAAGCCTCAGCTGGGAGGTCCCACCACACACCCGGAAGATCTCTGAGAGCTTCCCCTCCAAAGCCGAATGCTGGGCTGGGAGCTCTTCAGAAGGCACTAGGGCTAGAGGAAAATGATCAACTTGCCTTCCAAAGAGCCCTTATGGGTCTTTTTATAGTCTTCCTTTGACCTGAAAATACTGAAATACCCCCGAGGGGTCTGCCGATAGCCAAATCCCGCTGTCATTTAAAGGGCATTTGGGTAATTTCACCTCGGGATAATATATTGTAAAATAATCCTCTTTATGAGCGCCGGGCCCCACCACGTGGGCCCACTTGGCGAGAACCCTAGTTGAGAAGGCTCTCGCTGGACCCCCACCCGGGCCAACCTTGGCGAGACCCCTTGCCAGGGAGGTTCGCGCCCTTCACGGTCTTGAAACTACCGCGGCTGAAGGCCTACTTGGGGCCTTCTCGCCTCCCCTGGGCGGGAGCTTGCCCTAAGGCGGAAGCTTCCTTAGTCAGACCCTCTGCTTTGGTCGGTCGACGATCTCTCCTGCCGAGAGGTCGACTGTCTGCCCTGGTCGGTCGACGATCTCTCCTGCCGAGAGGTCGACTATCTGCCCTTGTCGGTCGACGATCTCTCCTGCCGAGAGGTCGACTATCTGCCCTGGTTGGTCGACGATCTCTCCTGCCGAGAGCTCGACTATCTGCCTTGGTTGGTCGACGATCTCTCCTGCCGAGAGGTCGACTATCTGCCTTGGTTGGTCGACGATCTCTCCTGCCGAGAGGTCGACTATCTGCCTTGGTTGGTCGACGATCTCTCCTGCCGAGAGGTCGACTATCTGCCCTGGGCGAGAGCCCCTTCAGGGCGAGAACTCTATAAGTATGTCTTAGGGCTGACCCAGGGCTAACCTGAGCCTAGCCCAATTCCTCAGTGGTGTCTCCGGGTCCCACCCAGCGAATATGGGGTTGTACACAATCCCCGCTCTTTTCGAGCTAGCCCTGCGCTCGACAAGACAAGTCCAACCCCCAAAATATTCGCTGGACACGTGCCCGCCTATCGAGGGAATCTTTTGGTGGGTCCCACTGCGGCTATAAATATGTACTGATGGACGTCCATACGCCCTGCCCTTAAAATACGACTCTCAGACTGAGCTCTCGCCTCCAGGATTCTCGCGCGAGCTCACCATGCATCCCAAGCGTGCTGCCAAACCGCTTCCGCAGGACCTCCAAGACCGGTTAGCCGCTGCCCAAGCGCGGGCCTTGGCTAATTGTGCGGCGGTGGCTCCATGGTTAGCGAAAAAGACTTCAACCGCCGGGCCTTCGGAGCCGAAGAAGAAGGAAAAGAAAAGGGCGAAGGCGGTCCGGCGGGACCTTTCTCGCGAGAACAGGGATCCTCCTTCCCCCACTCCCAATCCTGCCGGAGATTCTTCCCTACAGAAGGTGAGCCTTTCGCCCGCGCCTACCGGGCTAACTGTTCATTAGATTCGATGATTAAAGTATGCTTTCGCAGGAGTCCGCTCCCGATAATGACGCCGAAATTCCGCCCAGCTCTTCGAACCTACCCGCTCATCCCCCCGAGGGCCAAACACGGGTCTCGGAAAGGATTCCTCCCGCCGAGACCGGAACGATAGGTACATCCTCCCTTGTCAATATTTCAACCAGACCTTTTCTTTTCTGAACCGTCTTCTCGCAGTGCCAGCTCCCGCCGACCCGGGTCTATCCACCCGGGAAGATGAGACGAGAACCGCTGACGTGCCTCCCGCGGTGGCCAATCCTCTCCTGCAGGCGGGGGGGGGGGGGGGGCGGCTTCTAAACCTTCCGCTACTCTCAAGGATGCTGATCGCCCCTTGAGAGAAGACCACTCCCCTCATGCTTCCGGCCAGGCCGGGATCATCATGCGCGAGCCCTTCCGCCCGGGGCTGGGCAAGCCTCTTCACCTCCTTTATGGAACCAATGGAGGGGCCGGGCCTTCTCGTCCAACCTTGGTTGACGGTTCTCGCCCAGCCGCAGGTATGCGAAAACTTTTCTGGACTGTCGATTGTCATGCCTTGACCAAAATTCTCGTGTGTTTCTTCTGCAGGTGATCCTGGCTTGCGGTCGGGAGTCAATGAGGAAGGAGAAGAGGAGGAAGAAGAAGACGAGGAAGAAGAGGATGAAGAGTCCCCCCTCCCTTCGTCTGGCGAGATAGAGGAAACCCTGAACAGTGCAGGGAGCGCGAAGGGGAGACGGAGGAAGATCTCGGCCATCTTGGCCAAGCTTGTCCGGCGGGATCGTGCCCATGCTGCCGCGGCGAAAGCGTTCCGCGAATCCGTGGAGCAAAGACTGGAGGCTCTGGAGCGGGACTTCTTCTTGGGCGAGACTGATTGCCCGCGCGGGCCTTCCGCCGAGTCTTCGCCAGGGAGGTGCATCTCGCAGATCCGGGACTACGCCAGGCGGATCAACCTTGGGTGTACCACGCTATCGTCTTACTTCAACCCGTTGGCGCCCCCAAGGACTAGGCGGCGAGAACGGGGACGATGGAGCTGGAAACCCTACTAGCCTTCACGCTCTGAAACTTAATGTATCTCTTTTTTCTTCTCCCCTTGTTTCTCTTTTTCAATGTCTGTAATAAACATTATTATTAATTAAGTTTTATCCGGCTTGCGCTAGCGAGAGTCTCGCTTCTACCCATGTCTCTCTTTTCCCTTTCCTTTTTATCGTTCTGCGGGGCTTTTTAATCAAGGCGCTTACCCCGATCTAGGATGCTTGCGCTGATCTAGGAGGTTTGCGTTAACCCAGGAGGCTTGCGCCAGTCTAGGAGGCTTGCGCCGATCAGGCAGTCGCGTCGAAACCTGAAGCGACCGTTGACCGCCGTCATCCTGGGGGGGAGAACCGAGGCGCCGTTAGCCCGGATTCTGACAGCTGTACTCCGCTGTCACTTTCTCTCTCTGCCGGATGAACTCATGATGACTACGATTCCCTATAAATAGAGAAGTCTACCAACCGCATTTACTTCTCCGATCCGGAACCTCAGCCTTCCCTTCGTGCTCTCGCGTTCCTGCTTCCGCTTCGACCCCCCTACAGCTCTCGCTCTTACTCACGAACTAGCCATGCCTGGCGAGAGCAAGGGTCGCGCCCATTGCGCGGAAGCCTTCCAGAAACATCTCTTCCCTTCCTGCAAGCTCACCCTCGACGAATACAACGCGATCGTCGACCGCTACGTTCCCGCCGGCTTCTCGGCGCGGAACCCGGGGAATCATGATAGGGTGAATACCCCCGGGGCGGGAGAGCTTGCCATCCCCCTCGAGCATTTCGAGGTGGGCTTCCGCCTCCCCCTGTGGCCGGAGGTTCGGTTAGCTCTCCGTTATTATGGGGTGGTGCCCGCCCAGCTAAACCCGAACTCCGTCGCGATCCTTATAGCATTCATATGCTATATGCGATCCGAGAGGATCGAGTTTAGCCTGCCCATCTTCCGGAAGCTATTCAACTTCCGTGCCAAGGGGGGGTAGTTTTCTTCTCCGGGCAACAGCTCGAGGTTACCGGTCTCGCCAATAAGCACCACCATTGGGGCGAGAAGTTCGTATACGTCAGCGGGGACTTCGGCAACGTCCCGCTTCAGCCCGTCCAGTATGAAGACGCTGCCTACAAGCCGCCCGCTCTGGGATCGCGCGAGAGCGCAATCCTGGAATTCTTCGGGACCAAGGAGTTCGACGTCCCCTATCTTCTGCGGGACGTCGACTCTCTCCCACTTGTTCAATCGGGCGAAGGTATGGTCTCGCCTCAGATTCCCTTTTTCTATCAAAGATTTTCTTGCGCTGAAGTGCTAAAGCGTTTTTACTTTGCAGGAGAGCGGGAGGTTCCTCTGCGCCAACCCTTCGCCGCAGGACGGGGTGTCGGGGGTCTGGCAGCGAGAGGCCCCCTTGCGCTCGCGGAAGCCAGCGCCAGCGCCTGCCGAGAAGATCCAACCCCTTCCCTGCCGCCACCGGCCAAGAAGCGGAAGGCCACCCTTCCTTCTCTCCGCACACTGAAGAGGCCGAAACCCTCTGCCCTTGAGAAGGGAAAAGCCCCGGCCGTCCCGCCTGTCCAACCTCCTCCCGAGGGCAGGTCCTTTGAAGCGATCCTTCAGATGGCCAGCGAGATGGATGCCGCCGCCAAGAGCCGTGCCGAGGCTTCCGCCAGGAATATATCGGCCGCAAGCGAGGCTGGTGGAGAAGTGGTCGCCGCCGAAACCTCCGCCAGCGTCCCGCCCCCGGAGGTGCCGAGAGGGCACCGAAACTTTGGCTTCGGCGTTAGATACGCCGACTCGGAGGGGAAGCCTCAGATGGAATGGGACCCTGAGTCAAACTCGATCAGGGTTTCAACCCTCCTTCCCAGATGGGCGGAGGGGGAGAATGTGACCGGCGAGGCCTTCTCGCTTGGGTATGGTCTCTACAGCCGGGAGGATGCCGGCGTTTTTGACCAGATGTCCACCCGCCTCCTAGCCTTCGACGCCACCCGGGCCCTGATGCGCGCGTTCGAGCTCACGCATATGTGTGCGCGCCGAGGCATCACCCTTGACAAGAATTTTACCGATATGCGCAAGGCGAGGGAGGACGCGATAGCTCGCGCGCATGTCGCGGAGGAAGAACTCGCGAGAGCTCAACAGGAGCTCGCGGATGCCAAATTGGCGCTGTCTCTGCGCCCCGCGACCGAGGTAGGCGAGACCTTCCTGAGCCCTTGCCCCCGTTTCCTCGAAGTTTCTACTGTGTAATGCGTGACTAAGATCTTTTGTCCCTTTTGCAGGATTCCGCCCAAGTCAGGGAGCTTCGCGCAGAGCTGGCCAACGCGCGCTGCGAGAGCGTCCTTCTGAGGGAACAGCTCCGCGCAGAGCTAACGAAGGGCCCGCCCCCGGAGCTAGATGCGAGGTTGCGGAGCCGCTACCTCTCGGAGTACGACGTCGATAAACTGCTTCAAGCCAACGCTCAAGCGACCGTCAGGCTGACGCTCGAGACGCTGCGAGACGTCGAGCTGCTCCGGGAGGACGGCGCGACCATCGACGCTCGCCAACTTCTCCCTTGGCTTTACGACCCAGTTCCCAAACCCCCGGGCGCGCCGGACTCGCCGCTCTCAGATGTCCCGAGGTTCTCTACCGCTGTTGACGAGACGTCCGGGGAAGGCTCTGGCGATGCTTCAAGCGAGAGCACCAGTGGGGACTACAGCGCGTCTCCTTAAGTTGTCTTTTATTTTGAATATCCTTTTGTAATGAGCGAGAAGCTCCTCACTTTTGTAATTAACCTTATATAAAGTAATGTTTCATTTCTTCACTGTCATTGTGTTTTTTAAGCGTATATTACTATGCCGAATGACCTCCGCGCGAGCTTCCGCCGAGACCCTTAGTCTCTTTAGGGTGACCTTACTTAGAGATCAGCTAGGCGGAAACCTCGCATCGTCGATTGAATCGTCCTGCCTGGGCCCGCCGGGAGCTTTCTTTTTGCGAGAGCCTCCTTTAACCGAGACCTTTGCTGGCCGAGACCTCTGGGCCGGGATCTTTACTGGCCGAGACCTCCGGGCCGCGATCTGCTGAGACCTCCAAGCCAAGACTTTTACTGGCCGAGACCCCTGAGCCGAGACCTTTACTGGCCGAGACCCCTGAACCGAGACCCTTCAGGGATTTGCCCCCGGTCTAGGTCAGGGTCCTGCCCACATATTTTTCCGACCAATCAAACCCCTACCCCGTCGGCGAGCCGTTGGACCTGCTAGCTCACATGGGTGCCCGCGCAGCGGGTCTACCGGGGTTTGAGCCGAGCTCGTTGTAACGTAGTAGCTATCAATCAAGAACCAAGGATCAAAAGGTCAAGGACTTCACCTATCCCCCGTAGGCGAGCCTTCGGACCTGCCAGCTTGATGAGAGCCTGCGCAGCGGGTCTACCTGGGCCGAGCCGAGCTCGGGGTGTCGTTGAAGTGGCTAAGAACAAAATATCACAAGAGCCAACCTATCCCCCACAGGCGAGCCTTCGGACCTGCCAGCTTGGTGAGAGCCTGCGCAGCGGGTCTACCTGGGGCCGAGCCGAGCTCGGGGTGTCGTTGAAGTGGCTAAGAACAAAATATCACAAGAGCCAACCTATCCCCCACAGGCGAGCCTTCGGACCTGCCAGCTTGGTGAGAGCCTGCGCAGCGGGTCTACCTGGGGCCGAGCCGAGCTCGGGGTGTCGTTGAAGTGGCTAAGAACAAAATATCACAAGAGCCAACCTATCCCCCACAGGCGAGCCTTCGGACCTGCCAGCTTGGTGAGAGCCTGCGCAGCGGGTCTACCTGGGGCCGAGCCGAGCTCGGGGTGTCGTTGAAGTGGCTAAGAACAAAATATCACAAGAGCCAACCTATCCCCCACAGGCGAGCCTTCGGACCTGCCAGCTTGGTGAGAGCCTGCGCAGCGGGTCTACCTGGGGCCGAGCCGAGCTCGGGGTGTCGTTGAAGTGGCTAAGAACAAAGTATCACAAGAGCCAACCTATCCCCCACAGGCGAGCCTTCGGACCTGCCAGCTTGGTGAGAGCCTGCGCAGCGGGTCTACCTGGGGCCGAGCCGAGCTCGGGGTGTCGTTGAAGTGGCTAAGAACAAAATATCACAAGAGCCAACCTATCCCCCACAGGCGAGCCTTCGGACCTGCCAGCTTGGTGAGAGCCTGCGCAGCGGGTCTACCTGGGGCCGAGCCGAGCTCGGGGTGTCGTTGAAGTGGCTAAGAACAAAGTATCACAAGAGCCAACCTATCCCCCACAGGCGAGCCTTCGGACCTGCCAGCTAGATGAGAGCCTGCGCAGCGGGTCTACCTGGGGCCGAGCCGAGCTCGGGGTGTCGTTGAAGTGGCTAAGAACAAAATATCACAAGAGCCAACCTATCCCCCACAGGCGAGCCTTCGGACCTGCCAGCTTGGTGAGAGCCTGCGCAGCGGGTCTACCTGGGGCCGAGCCGAGCTCGGGGTGTCGTTGAAGTGGCTAAGAACAAAATACCACAAGAGCCAACCTATCCCCCACAGGCGAGCCTTCGGACCTGCCAGCTTGGTGAGAGCCTGCGCAGCGGGTCTACCTGGGGCCGAGCCGAGCTCGGGGTGTCGTTGAAGTGGCTAAGAACAAAGTACCACAAGAGCCAACCTATCCCCCACAGGCGAGCCTTCGGACCTGCCAGCTAGATGAGAGCCTGCGCAGCGGGTCTACCTGGGGCCGAGCCGAGCTCGGGGTGTTGATGAAGATAACCAAACCTCTCCCCCACAGGCGAGCCTTCGGACCTGCCAGCTAGATGAGAGCCTGCGCAGCGGGTCTACCTGGGGCCGAGCCGAGCTCGGGGTGTTGATGAAGATCCCTTCAACCAGGCCTATTCTATCACTGAGATGAGGGATCATAGCCAGTTAAAACTAAAACATAAAGATTGCCTATTCAGCGACAGTCAACATTTTGAAATAAACTTATTGAAAATGCAACAGTTGTTTACAACACTACAATCCTTCTTTCCCTCCTACGGGTAGAAGCGCTTCAGGTCATCACCATTCCAGGTGTGACTCAAGGTCCTTCCCTCCGCGTCCTGGAGATAGTAGCCTCCGTTAACCAGAGCCTTCTCTACTATGTAAGGCCCTTCCCAGCTAGGGTTGAGCTTACCAACCGCGGCCGACCTTCCCGCTGCGTCGACCTTTTTCAGTACTAGATCCCCCTCGGCGAATTGCTTGACTCTGATGTGCTTATCGAAGTACCGAGCCATTCGCCGTTTTATTTCTTCTTGCCTGATGGCGGCAACATCCCGCAGCTCTTCCACCATATCTAATGAGAGGCGCAACCCTTCCTCGTTCTCCAACCTCCAAGCTTCGTTTCCCTCCGCTGCGGCCGTGACCCTTGGGGACCGAACCTCGAACTCCACAGGGAGGACAGCCTCACACCCATGAGAGAGCTTGAAGGGGGTCTCTCCTGTGGCCGTGTTCGGAGTTGTTCGCAAGGCCCACAGGACGGAAGGGAGCTGTTCCACCCAGCTACCCTTCAGGTTCTCGACCTTCTTTTTGAGCAAGTTGACGATGACTTTGTTTGCCGCCTCCACCTGACCATTGCTCCGAGGATGGTGGACAGAGGCGAACCTGAGATCGATCCCCAATTGGGTGCAGAAGCTGATGAATTCTTCGCTGGCAAACTGAGGACCGTTGTCTGTCACTATCGCTTGGGGCAATCCGTGCCTGCAAATGATTTCCCCCCAAACGAAGTTTCTGATGACCTGGGAGGTTACCTTGGCTAACGGCTTGATCTCCAGCCATTTGGAGAAGTAGTCAATCATCACTAGGAGGAACCTCCTTTGCCCGCTAGCTGGAGGGAAGGGTCCAACCAGGTCCATCCCCCAAATGGCGAAGGGCCATGGCGCCGTGATGCTTCGAAGTCTTTGGGCGGGCAAGAGCTGGAGAGGAGCATGTACTTGGCACTTCCGACACCTCCTTGCGAATTCAGCGGTATCCCTCCTTATGGTCCGCCAGAAATATCCCTGCCTTATCACCCTTGCTTCCAATGTCCTTCCCCCTGAATGGCTGCCGCATTCTCCAGAATGCACCTCTTCCAGGATCCTCGGGACTTCCTCTTCGGTTACGCATCTCGCGAGGAGCCCTGACAACATCTTCCGATGCAAGCTCCCTTCCAGCATCAGGTAATGAGCCGCCTTGTGCCTGAAGCTCTTTGCATCCTTGACTTCTTCCGACAGTTCTCCTGTGGTTAAGAAAGTCACCAATGGATCCATCCATGAGGACCGCCGATTCACCTCCATCAACTCCCCCTCTTCAATGGCTGGTCGGAATAGTTCGGTTAGGGTACCTCCTCCCCGAGGCCCGAACTTCGCCAGTCGATCAGCTGCCATGCTTTCCTCCCTGGGAACATGTTGAATAGAAAAAGAACGGAAACCTCCAATAATAGTTCTTACCTTTGATAGATATCTTGCGAGGGTAGGCTCCCGGGCCTCGAACTCGCCTCGGATCTGCGATGCTACCACCATTGAGTCGGTGAAGGCCTCCACATCCTGGATTTCCAGCTCCTTTGCCAAGCGAAGGCCAGCTATCACAGCCTCATACTCCGCTTGGTTATTGGTTACAGGGAAGTGGAAGGTCACTGCTTGCTCTATGGTAACTCCCTGAGGACTTACCAACACCACACCTCCTCCCAGGGAGTGCCTTCCTGAGGCCCCGTCGACCACCATCTTCCACGCTTCTTGCGGCTTTGGTTCTTCAGCCTCCGCCTCGGTAACATAGTCCGCCAGGAAATCCGCTACGGCCTGGGCTTTGATAGAGAGCCTCGGGACGAAAGAGATGTCAAACTCGCTTAGCTCGATGGACCACTTTGCCAACCTTCCTGAATGTTCCACCCCCTCCAAGACCTTGCGAAGGGGATGGTCTGTTACCACCCTAATCGAGTGTGCTTGAAAGTAAGGGCGAAGCTTCCTAGCTGAGATGACCAAAGCATACGCTAGCTTCTCCAGGATGGGGTATCGGAGCTCTGCCTTTTTTAAGATTCGGCTGACATAATAGACAGGTAACTGCTTCTTCCCCTCTTCCCTAACCAAGACGGAGCTCACCGCCTCTCCTCCCACTCCTAAATACAAGGCTAGATCCTCCCCCTCCTTTGGGCTTTGAAGTAACGGAGCTTGGGAGAGTTGCCTCTTCAGCCCCTGAAAAGCCTCTTCGCACTCGGCCGTCCATTCGAATGCTTGGTTGCCACGAAGTACTTTGAAGAAGGAGGAACATCTATCCCCTGACCGCGAGAGGAACCTGCTTAACCCGGCCAACTTCCCGGTCAAGCGCTGGATCTCCTTGGCGTTGCGAGGCGATTCTAGGTCTAGAATAGCCTTAACCTTATCAGGGTTGGGTTCTACCCCCGCGGGAGTCAAGAGGTGCCCGAGGAATTTGCCGCGACTAGCCCCGAAGACGCACTTCAAGGGGTTCAACCTCATCTTGAACTTCCGCAGGGTGGCGAACGTCTCCTCCAAGTCTCGCAAGTGGGAATCAACACACTTGCTCTTGACCATGAGGTCATCCACATAGACCTCCAGGTTCCTTCCCCTTTGATCTCGAAAGATTCGATCCATCATGCGTTGGTATGTTGCCCCTGCATTCTTTAATCCGAAGGGCATCATCTTATAGCTGAAGCATCCCTCTCTTGTGATGAAGGAAACATCCTTGACATCAGGAGGGTGCATCCGGATCTGGTGGTAACCTGAAAACGCATCTAAAAAACTCATAAGAGAAAAACCGACGGCTGAGTCAACCAGCGCGTCGATTCGAGGCAAGGGGTAACAATCCTTGGGGCATGATTTATTTAATAAGGAAAAATCGATACACATGCGCCATTTTCCTCCTCCCTTCTTTACCATTACCACGTTGGAGATCCAGCCTGGATACTGGATCTCTGAGATGAAGCCTGCGTCCAGGAGCTTTTGGACCTCCTCTCGGATGGGGGCTTCTAGCTTGGTGGCGATGGCCCTCATCTTTTGGCGTATGGGGCGGGCTCTGGAATCCAGGTTCAAGCGGTGACAGGCCACGTCCGCGTCGATGCCCGGCATGTCTGCCGCGCTCCAAGCGAAGATGTCAACGTTGCCCTGGATGCAGGCTCGCATCCGCTCCTGATCCTCAAGGCTCAAGCCTCCGTTGATCCGAATCCTTTGCACCTCCCCCGCTCTTGTAAGCACCTCCATCTCCACCACCTCTTCGGCCGGCTCCAGCCCCGACCGCTCCCAACTTACCCTTGCCTCTTCCCGCTCAAACTCGAGCTCTTCTCCCCCAACCTCATCAACTTCCATCGCCTCCTCCAGGCTCTCCTCCTGCCTCTGCTCTTCTTCATCCACCACTCCTCTCGCCTCTTCTGGGCTGATCTTCCCCGACTCCTCCGCCTCCGCTATCTCTTCAGCAACCTCCATCGCCTCTCCCAGGCTCATCCCCCCTTCCCCAACTCCTTCCTGCTCAGCCATCTCCCTCTCCAACTCCTCTGCCTCCTCCATCCATGACACGGTGTTAACCGCCGTCACATAGCACTGCCTTGCCATCTTCGGATCCCCCCTGATCCTAACCTGCACCCCTCCATTGTTGAACTTGAGGCATTGGTGGTACGAGGAGGGTACACAGCGAAAGGCGCTGATGAGGGGACGTCCGAAGATGGCATTGTAACTACTCGGGGCGTCCACGATCACGAACCGACAGTTCCGTGAGACGCCCCCAAGCCTCACATGCAGGCCCACTCCCCCTTCCACTTCTTTCCTTCTCCGGAGAAGCCAAAAAGCGGTCCATCAGAAGCCAGGACCCTTTTTCCTTCCACTCTCATCTCATCGAAGGCCTTCTTGAAGATCACATTCACCGAGCTCCCATTATCCACCAGTATCCGGGAGACGGTGTAGTTTTCTACCGCTGTCTGGATCACAAGCGCGTCGCAGAACGGGTCCTCGTAGTCTGGCATATCCGCGGATGAGAAAGTGATCTTCTCCTCTGGGGGTGGAGCCTGGGAGGTCGAGGCGACCCCTCGGCGGAACATGGTTTGAAGGCTCCCCTTGCGGGTTGCCTCGATCCCCACTCCCCCGTGGATCACTCCAATCCCTCCTCGGGTCCCCACGTCAATCCTGTCTTCGCATCTGTCCTCCACCTCTTCCCGCTGTACTTCGACGATCCTTGCAGGCGGATCTTGTCTTCCGGCCACTCTGGCCCCTCTAATCTCCAGAAACTCTGGGCAGGTGGCCGTTGCGTGACCTTCCTCCTGATGGAAGTCACAATAAGGCAACGCCATCCTGCCCCCTCTTCCTTCTCCTCCTCCCCTTCTTCCGGCTCCCCGAAATCTTCTTCCTCTTCCCCTTCCCACCTCCATAGCCTCCTGCGGCGGTGGGAAATGACCCCTTGGTCCTTGTCGCCATCCTCCCTGCTCCAGCCTTCTGGGCTCCCGGAAGTTATCTCTTCCCTGAAGTCCTCCCTGGCCCTGGGGGCGACCCTCCTGAGGCCTCCAACCCAGTCGGTTGTTTGGCTCCCTGGCCCCCCCATGCTGCTGTCCCTGCCCTCGGGTCTCTTCTCTTCTCCTATCTTCCCTCGGCTCCCTTTGCTCCCTCTGCTCTCTCTGCTCTCTCTGCTTTCCCGCCACCGGCTCCTTCACGTCATCCTCGGCCAACCTGGCCAGCTTCCTCGCAAACGCAGGGTTTGCCCTCTCAAAGTCTATCTCCTTCGCCGCCCTCTCCATGAGCTCCTCAAAAGAGAGAGGGGGCACTCTCTTCAACTCCATGCTAAAGAACCCTGGCCTCAGCCCCAGGGTGAAGGCTAGCATCAGCGCATACCCCGGGACCTCCTGGACCAGGAGAACCTCCTCTTGGAACCGGTCGACATAGCGACCCAATGTCTCCTCCGGCCCCTGCCTCACTGCAAACAGGCACTCAGCCTCCTTCTTCCTTTTCTTCGAAGTTGAGAATCTCAACAGAAAACCCCTCCGCAGATCCTCAAAGCTGTAGATGGAACTCGCCGGCAACTGGTGAAACCAGTCCCTGGCCTTTTCTTTCAGAGTGATGGCAAAAAGCCGACACTTGAAGGCATCCGACATTTGCCTGATGGACACCACGTCCTCGAACCATTGCACGTGCTGGACCGGGTCATCCTTCCCGGTGTAGTAGGTCATGTCTGGCTCCCGGAACCCCTCCGGCACTGGAGCCGAGACAATGAGCTCACTAAAGGGGGTCTCGCCCCCTGCCTGGCGAGAAGGCACGTCCCGCGATCTCGGTTGGCTGGACCGATCCGCGAGACCTTGCCCAGGGAAGAGTTCCCGCACCGTCGCCTCCTTCTCGCCCAGATCCGCCGGAAGCCCCTTCTCGAGACGCTGGCCTGGGAAAAGCTCCCGCGCGGCCACGTCCCTCTCGCCTGCCTCCACCGGGACCTCCTTCCCGGGGCGCTGCCCTGGAGCGTTCTCGCCTAGCAGCGGAACCACCTCCACCGGAACCTGCGGCGTCTCCCACTCGTTCCTTGCCGAGAAGGCCAAGTTGATCGTCTGCATGACTTCTCGCCTGAAGTCCTCAAACATTTTCCTCGTCGCCTCGTCCACCCGGGTGGGGGATCCTCCCGCGCCTGATCCTTCACCCTCGCCTCCTGCCATGGGACTTAACTCAAGATTTTCTTACACCGACTGCTTCCACGCTCACCGCACCAGAACTGTTGAAGCCAAAAATGACCTCAACAAATGTTCACGAACCAAAGCGCAGTCAATGCCTACTTCTCTCAAACCTCGACCCTTGACAGGTTGCTAAGGCCCTAACACTGACCCAAAGCCTCAGCTGGGAGGTCCCACCACACACCCGGAAGATCTCTGAGAGCTTCCCCTCCAAAGCCGAATGCTGGGCTGGGAGCTCTTCAGAAGGCACTAGGGCTAGAGGAAAATGATCAACTTGCCTTCCAAAGAGCCCTTATGGGTCTTTTTATAGTCTTCCTTTGACCTGAAAATACTGAAATACCCCGAGGGGTCTGCCGATAGCCAAATCCCGCTGTCATTTAAAGGGCATTTGGGTAATTTCACCTCGGGATAATATATTGTAAAATAATCCTCTTTATGAGCGCCGGGCCCCACCACGTGGGCCCACTTGGCGAGAACCCTGGTTGAGAAGGCTCTCGCTGGACCCCCACCCGGGCCAACCTTGGCGAGACCCCTTGCCAGGGAGGTTCGCGCCCTTCACGGTCTTGAAACTACCGCGGCTGAAGGCCTACTTGGGGCCTTCTCGCCTCCCCTGGGCGGGAGCTTGCCCTAAGGCGGAAGCTTCCTTAGTCAGACCCTCTGCTTTGGTCGGTCGACGATCTCTCCTGCCGAGAGGTCGACTGTCTGCCCTGGTCGGTCGACGATCTCTCCTGCCGAGAGGTCGACTATCTGCCCTTGTCGGTCGACGATCTCTCCTGCCGAGAGGTCGACTATCTGCCCTGGTTGGTCGACGATCTCTCCTGCCGAGAGCTCGACTATCTGCCTTGGTTGGTCGACGATCTCTCCTGCCGAGAGGTCGACTATCTGCCTTGGTTGGTCGACGATCTCTCCTGCCGAGAGGTCGACTATCTGCCTTGGTTGGTCGACGATCTCTCCTGCCGAGAGGTCGACTATCTGCCCTGGGCGAGAGCCCCTTCAGGGCGAGAACTCTATAAGTATGTCTTAGGGCTGACCCAGGGCTAACCTGAGCCTAGCCCAATTCCTCAGTGGTGTCTCCGGGTCCCACCCAGCGAATATGGGGTTGTACAAGGAACATTGGAGAAGCATTAGACACCTACAAAATTGTTCTCAAGATCCTAAGGTACCTATCTCATCAATTCAATTCAACAGTAATGGCCATAGAGGAGGCACGTGATCTCCCCAAATTATCTCTGCCTCAACTGCAGGGATCTCTGCAGGCGCATGAGGATCGACTCAAAAAGATCACAGAGCCAATTGAAAATGTATTTCAAGCAAAAATGCAAATGCACAGACATCATGAAAAAAAACAAAAAAGAGGCTTCAGGCTCCAAATCTTCCACCTTCTGGAAGCCTTCTCAAAGGGGTCGATGGAGAGGAAGACCAACCCCCAGCACAATTCACAACCAGAGAAGCAAAACCTCTACTGTACCCTGTGCAAGAGGACCAATCATGAGCTCAAGTACTGCTTCTGGAAGTGCAAGAGATGCAAGAGGGACATCCATTTTGAAAAGGAATAATGGTACGAAGAAGCGAATGACCGTGGAAAAGAAGAAAAGGATGCAAAAGGAGAACCTAAAGAAATCAAACTAGATAAAATGTTTCTCACATGCTTCCATCTTGAAGGGAGAACAAGCAATGATTGGATCCTTGACAGCGGCTGCTCAAGCCATATGTGTTTCTCCAAAGACCAATTCTCATCACTCAATGACATATTCAAATCAGAAGTGTTCCTGGATGATGGCAATGCAAAAAGAATTGAAGAGAGAGACACCATACAAATAAAAACCGGGATTGGACCCATAGAAATGACAAATGTAGAATGGGTCCCTGGCCTAACTCAGAACCTACTAAGTGTGAGCCAGTTAGCTGAAAGAGGCTATTCTGTTGTTTTCAGAGGTGAACAATGCTACATCACTCTTCTGGTGACCTCATAGCTTCAGCTACAAAAACCCAAAACAAACTATATTCCATCAAGCTAAATCCCTCCAATCATGCATTCACCTGCACTCAGGACAGCCAAACAACAGCCTCCTGTGGCATCATATGCTGGGTCACCCTCACTGGGATGGCATTCAAAGGATGGCACAAGGAAAATTGGTGTTCTGTGAAGAATGCACTGCCTCAAAAGCCCACATGAATCCTTTCCCTAAAACTTCCTGTCAGCAAAGCAGTCATCCTCTTGAGCTAATCCATGCAGATCTTTGGGGGCCTGCATCCATCAACTCCACAGGGAGTTGAGGTACTACCTCCTTGTAGACAACCACACAAGGTTCATGTGGATCTACTTCATGTCCCAAAAATCAAAACATTTGAGCTGTTCAAACAATTTAAAATGCAAATTGAAAAAAAAAAATTGGTTACCCAATCTTAGTTCTAAGGACCGACAAGGGAGGAGAATTTCTCTCATCCCTTTTCTCACAATACTGCATACAACAAGGAATCAGCCGAGATCTCACTACACCCAGATCACCACAACAAAATGGGGTTGTTTAATGACGAAACAGGACTATACTATAAATGGAAAGAGACGCCCTGGACTATACTATAAATTGTCTTACTCCATTCCCGTTCCAGTGGTTGTACCTGGAAATACCACAGATGCCATCCATCTTGGAAATACCACAGATACCATCTATCCTGGAACTCCCATACATACTCTTGCTGATTTGGAAGATCAAGAGGAGGGTATGATTCCGACATCATCACCGCCCTGAAGAATGCGCAACCTGCAGGATATCTATGAGTCATGCAATTTTGCATCCATTCCGATCTCTCCAAAGACCTATGGAGAACCTGCATCAAAGGAGGAATGGGTACAAACCATGCAGGAGTTAGTGATGTAGGGTAGGATGCGTGCTGTGCAATCTAGGCTAACTCGAGTGAGTGGACACGCGAATGCTATATGTAAATGCACAAAATCCGTTCGGCAATTAATTCAAATAAAATTCACAACCCACGCATTCGATAATATAGGCAAAAACAATTTCAGTTAGGGCGATTAAGCAAGGCTTTCCTCCAAACGGAGGGCCAAATTAAGCACGTCACGGATGACTCATTCCTGCAATCATAATTCTTTACGGGGCAAAATTCCACAAGTAAATATTCAAACAAATATGAGTAGTCCAAACAACATTCAAGTGCTGAAAATTAGAGATCCATACAACAAAACAACTCACAAACAAGGGAATGTTCGAGGCGGGAAAGATCCGGCGGTTTTGAAGTTGGATCCGGGTAAGCGTGTCGGGGCGGTGGCTGCCCGCGGTGGAGAAGGGTTGCGGTGGGCTGAAAATGGATAGATCCGACCAAATATGGAAGGATCCGATCAAGGGGAGGGCAGATCCGGTGGTGGAGAGCGGATCTGGGCTAGGAATGGTGAAGGGGTTATAAGGAATTGTAGATAGGGGTTGGATTTCCCGGATCGGGGTTGATCCGAGAGAGGGGAGGCCGGTTGAGGGTTGATCCACGGAGGAGGGGTGTGAGGAGGTGGCGACGGGGTTGCAGGGAGGTTGCGGGGAAGTGGGGGAGGCGGCGGATGTAGGGAGACTGGCGGACGGGGCTGCAGGGGGTTGCAGGCCGGCGGGTTGCTACAGTAGGCCGGCGGGAGGCTACAGCAGGCCGGCGGGAGGATACAGCAGGCCGACGGGAGGCTACAACAGGTCAGAGGGTTTGTCCAGGGATGGGGCGGAAACAGGGCTGCTACGGGGTGGTTTGAGGGAGGAAAAAGAGGGGGAAGGATAGGGGATACCTTGGGGATGAAGTTCCACCGCTAGGGCACCTAGGGCTCCACGACGCCGGCACCGTGGTTTGATCGCGGAGTTTCGGGAATGTCTTCCTCCAAAACCAGCAATGACCTTTCCAAGCCTCTAACACTCCTATTTATAACATTCTAAGTATTAGGGCAACCCGGAATCTACGGCTATGATTGGCCGAAGAGTCCACGTGTCAAATAAAAGAAAATAAAACCGAAAATAACAAAGTTATATATTAAAAAGATTCGCGGCGCGCATCCGAACGCATCCGCGGGATCGGATCGTCACTCCGATCAAGTCTTCCGACGAGAATAGACGAAAGTGGGCCCCGTCTTATTATGGGACGATGGTCCTCCATCAACTCTCCCCGACTGAAAAGAATTCATCTCCGATGAATGGAGATGATCATACTGTCGTCGAAGCCCAGGGGCGAGTCGATCCAACTTAGTAGGTAGAATCCACGTGTCATCAGAGGCGGAGCAGCCTCTCCAACGAACCAGGTAGCGGCATGAGAGTCCAGTGGTGGTAGGGACATACTCATGGGCGACGATATCTATAATTCTCTCAGTATACTGCTCTCGTGAAGTGGATCCCGGAGCGATCAGGGGTGCAGGCGGTGTCACCATAGGTGAGGGACTCCCAGGGGTGCGTACAACAGGGGGCAGGGCAAGTGGCAGAGGTGAGTGGGAGGAAGTTGTAGCTGGTGATAAGGTGGAGTGGCGGTGATCATCCCGACTCGGGTCCGAATATTCGCGAGGTTCGTAATACGGAGTCAAGTCCTCAACGTTGAACACCAGATGGATGCCCATACTCGCGGGGATATTCAGCTCGTAGGCATTTGTCCCGATTCATTTAATGATCGAGTAGGGACCCATTTGTTTAGCGCTTAATTTTTTGGCAGGCCCCGATGGGAGCCGCTTCGCCCGGATTCGGACCATTACCTGCTCGCCTTCGTTGAAAACCTGTTCTCGCCTGTTTAAATCTGCACGGGTTTTATAGTTTTCATTACTTGAAATAATTTGTCGACGGACTGGCTCATGTAAATCATGCAAATGACGTGCAAATGACTCGACGGACTCACTTGGACGGGACTCTAATGGACAAAGAATGAGGTCGATGGGCTTCTTGGGTTCTGTTACGGTCCCACTTTTGTCCCGCCGTTTTGACTATTTACTTCTATTTTATGCTTATTATTATGCGTATTTTGATCCTCCGTGTCTAAGCCCAAGGAGGGGGCGCTTTGACCATTAATACCCGGTTGGGTGAACTTGGGAAGGCAAGCAAGAAGTATTTTCCATTTTTATTTCTCTAACTCTCTCTCTAGTTCTCTCTCTCTCTCTCTAACCTTCACGTTATCTCTCCCCCCACTGACCGAACCCGCTAGGTGCCCTAGCCGCCGCTCCCGCATATCGCGAAGACCGCGATACTCGCGGTTTGCCCGTGCCGCCACCGCCGATCTGCACCCCGCAAGCCACAGCCGTCATTGCTCACCGGGATCACTCCGCCTCCTCTCTTGGGGACTTCCCTCCTCTTTCCCGGAGCACACGCTCGCAATCCCGTGCTCGTATCAACTTGGTATCAGAGGGTACGCTTCTCCCCGCCTCCTCCACGCCAAATCTGCCCCGACCGAGCTCTGCCCCGACCATCTCCGGCCCGCACAGCGCCGCCCCGACCATCTCCAGCCCGCACAACGCCGCCCCGACCTCCTCCGGCCCGCACAGCACCGCCCTGACCATCTCCAGCCCGCACAACGCCGCCCCGATCTCCTCCGGCCCGCACAGCGCCGCCCCGACCATCTCCAGCCCGCACAACGCCGCCCCGACCTCCTCCGACCCGCACAGCGCCGCCCCGACTTCCTCCGGCCCGCACGGCCCCTTACCGCCCAGCTGCGGTCCGTCCGGCTCCTCCTCGACCTCCTCCGACCCGCACAACACCTCAACGCAGTCAAGCCCTCCGCACCCGGCTTCGCACCGGCTGCTCCTCGCCGGCCCCTCTTCACCACGCATCCTTCTCGGCTCCTCCCTTGACGGGGACCCCTTGCTCGCTGCCTCTACCGGACTCCTTCCGCCACCGGCCTTTTTTTCCTCCATTCCCTCCGGCGCCGCGAACCCACCACCTCTGCCTCCCGCAATGGCCGACCAACCCTCCCTCTCACAAGTTTTCGAGTCTCTCGCCAAGCTCCTCACGGATAACAACAACGCTCTCATTGCCGCTGTCACCACGCAACTAGCGGCTAACCGACCGGCCCAACCGGCCACGGGTTCCTCCAGTGAAGCGCCGATTCCACCACTTCTGCTAGAGTTTGGTCCCCCGCGGCATGACGGCTATGGGCTGCCACGATACTTGCGGCTGGATTTCCCAATATTCGACGGCCACGAAGACCCTTTAGCTTGGCTCTCTCGTTGCGAGCAGTTCTTCGCCCACCAGCGCACTCCGTGGGACGAGTGGCTCGACATTGCTGCTTTTCACCTCATGGGCCCGACACAGCTTTGGTTTTCCCAACTGCAACGGGAGAAACCTCTCCTTTCTTGGGACGATTTCAAGATGAACTGCACCCTCCGTTTCGGGCCACCCCTCCACAGCAATCCCTTGGGGGATCTCATTTCCATCCAGCAGACTGGTCCGATCGACGAGTACCTTGAACAGTTTCAAGTCCTACTGGCCCGCACTACCACCGTTCTTCCGACACAGCAGGTGTTCATCTTCACAGCGGGACTCCATGAGCGTCTCCGCATGGACGTAGAATTCCGGGCACCCGCAGATCTGACCACGACAATGAGTTTGGCTCGCATTTGCGAGAAGCGTCTGCTTTTGGACCGCCCTCATCTACATCACCAGGACACCGAGGGGTCCAAGCGTCTTCCGCGGCCTATGTGATCGCCCACACCCAGTCTCCTCGCACCAGATCGCGACACCGACCGCCCCACTGTTATTCGACGACTGTCGCCCCAGGAGATGAATGACCGACGTGCCAAGGGCCTCTGTTACAACTGCGACGAGTCATTTTTCCGTGGACATCGCTGCAAGCGCCTCTTCTGGTTGGAGATCGACGACTCGGCTCCTGACCGGGATGCAGACACTGACACGGGAGATCCGACGGCCACTGTCACTATAGACCAAGTTTGAGGGCAAGCTTGTCGTCGGGAAGGGTGGAGATGTTATGGTCCCAATTTTGTCCCGCCGTTTTGACTATTTACTTTTATTTTATGCTTATTATTATGCGTATTTTGATCCTCCGTGTCTAAGCTCAAGGAGGGGGCACTTTGACTATTAATACCCGGTTGGGTGAACTTGTGAAGACAAGCAAGAAGTATTTTCCATTTTTATTTCTCTAACTCTCTCTAGTTCTCTCTCTCTCTCTCTAACCTTCACGTTATCTCCCCCCCCCCACGGACCGAACCCGCCAAGTGCCCTAGCCGCCGCTCCCGCATATCGCGAAGACCGCGATACTCGCGGTTTGCCCGTGCCGCCACCGCCGATCTGCACCCCGCAAGCCACAGCCGCCATTGCTCGCCGGGATCACTCTGCCTCCTCTCTTGGGGACTTCCCTCCTCTTTACCGGAGCACACGCTCGCAATCCCGTGCTCGTATCAGGTTCATACCCTAATACTATGTGAAATGGGCCCAACCCGGTGGATCTATTGATCGAACTATTGTAGGCGAATTTCGCGACGGGAAGGACGGAGTCCCAACTCGCAACATGCTCGCCAACAAGACATCTAAGCAAATTCCCTAGACTGCGGTTCACAACCTCAGTCTGCCCGTCGGTCTGGGGGTGATATGCAGATGAAAACTTCAGGGTAGTGCCCGTTTTGTACCATAGGGTCTTCCAAAAGTAACTCACGAATCTAACATCCCTGTCGGAGACTATGGACTTTGGTAGGCCATGTAACTTGAAGACGTCCCGAATGAAAATGGATGCAACAGGTGATGCGTCAGCGGTCCTAGAGCAGGCTATGAAGTGTGCCATCTTGGAAAAACGATCAACGACGACAAAGATGGAGTCGTGCTTCCGAACCGTGCGCGACAGACCAAGTACAAAGTCCATACTAATATCCTCCCGTGGTCTAAGTGGGACTGGTAAGGGTGTATATAATCCTGTGTTTTGTTTAGTTCCCTTCGCAATCTGACACGTACGACAGTGTCGGACTACTCTGGTCACATCCCTCTTCAGGCCTGGCCAATAAAATCTATCCTCGACGATAGCTATGGACTTATCCCTGCCAAAATGCCTGGCGGCTCCGCCCGCATGAAGCTCCCAAATCAGATATGCACGGTATGATGTGCTTGGGATGCACATGTGGGAACCCCGGTAAAGGTAACCTTCCCAAATCTTGAAACCATCGTCAGGCTCGGGTGGGTCTCAGGATAAAGCTGCGTAAATCTCGCCGAAGTCCGAACAACCTGGGTAATCAGCGATAATCTGCTCAAGTCCGTCCACGTGGGCTCTCAAGGTCTGCAGAAGGGTGACCCGCCGACTCAACGCATCAGCGGGTTTGTTCTCAACACCGACACGATGCTTACGAACTTAGTGGAAATCCTGAAGGTATTCAACCCACTTCGCATGCCTATGCCCCAACTTTTTCTGGGAATCCAAGTATCAAAGCGCTTGGTAGTCCGAATAGAGAACGAACTCCCGGGGAAGGAGGTAGTGTCTCCAGTATCGTAACGACTGAACGATCACATAAAACTCCCTATCGTAATTGGAGTATTTCCGCTTGGCTTCATTTAACTTCTCGCTGAAATAGGAGACTGGGTGCCCCTCCTGGCTCAGCACACCACTGATTCTTTCTTCTGAAGCGTCACACGCGAGCTCAAAAGCCTTGACAAAATCAGGGAGTCGTAAGACTGGTGCCATGGTCAACTTCTCCTTAATCTCCTCAAACGCTCGAGTGGCTGCGGGGGTCCACTGAAACTCGCCCTTCTTCAAACAGCTAGTGAACGGGGCCATAATCGTGCTAAATCCCCGAACGAACCGCCTGTAGAAGGTAGCTAAACCATGGAAACTGCGGGCCTCGTGAATGGTCGTAGGCAAGGGCTACTCGCGGATGGACTTAACCTTCTCAGGGTCGACTGACACTTCTGTGGACTATACGATAAACCCCAAGAACTGAACCGACTCGGCGTAGAACGAACACTTCTTTAGATTCACGAATAACTTCTCAGTACGAAGGGTCTCGAAAAGGAGTCTCAAGTGCGCTAGGCGGTCGCCATGGGTCTGACTGTAGATCAGAATATCATCAAAATACACAACTAGGAACTTGCCCATGTAGGGCCGTAAGATCTGTGTCATGATCCTCATGAACGTGCTCGGGGCGTTGGACAACCCAAACGGCATGACCAACCACTCATATAGGCCATCTTTAGTTTTAAAGGCCGTTTTCCATTCATCACCCTCTCGTACCCGAATCTTGTGGTACCCACTCCGTAGATCGATCTTGGAAAAGAGTTGGGCCCTGACATGGTATCTAACAAATCGTCAAGGCGAGGAATGGGGAACCTGTACTTCACCGTAATCTTATTGATGACACAGCTATCGATGCACATGCGTCAGCTACCATCCTTCTTAGGGGTAAGAAGGGCGGGAACGACACAGGGACTCAGGCTCCCCCGAATGAACTGCTTCCGGAGAAGCTCGTCAACCTGCCGCTTGAGCTCGGCGTGCTCATCTGGATTCATACGATAGTGCGGCAGGTTTGAGAGAGAAGCTCCTGGGACTAGATCAATAGCGTGTTGGATATCTCGCAATGGTGGGAGCTCATCAGGTAACTCCTCCGACATGATGTTAACAAACTCCTCAAGTAGGGTCTGAATCTCCGGGGGGAGATCCGGGGTCACCGTCGGGCTCTCAAAAGTCATAGTGGCGGCAACGATGTAAAATATGTCGGCGTCCCTGCTCTCCCGCAAGAACTCACTACACCGAAGGAGATGTAGCGGTCGCGACGACATGGTGCTCGTGGAGGGCTCAATTGGACCCTTGGATTTCTCCTTGGGTCGGGTGGGTGACAACGTGATCTTCTTACCTTTATCATAAAACGTGTATGTGTTCGACCGGCCGTAGCACGTGGCATCGCGGTCGTACAGCCAAGGTCGACCCAATAACACGTGTGCAACATCCATAGGAATTACGTCACACCACACGTGATCCTCAAATGTAGCAAGCCGAATGGGAATGAGGCACCGCCGTGTCACCTGGATGATGGTCTTGTCTACCCAAATGACCCGATAAGGGTGAGGGTGGGGCTCCGCCTTCACTTGCATACACTCTAAACCTCTCTGGGCCACGATATTGACACAACTCCCACTATCAATGGCTAGCTTACAGGGTCCGCCTGCGCCAGGAAAATACGTGTAAAAGATAGTGGTGTGATGCCAATCCTCGTCCGCATGGGGGGTATATAGGAGACGTCGCACTACGTCCATCTCTAGGGATCTCTCAGCCTCGCTCTCCCATCCCTCCTCGGCCGTAGCCTCGACCTCCTCAGTAACATCCTCGGCTCCCTCTAGGCCCAGCTCTTCCTCTCCCTCAACTAGCAGACTTCGTGTGGGGCAATGTGCCGCCACATGTCCTCTGCCAGAGCATCTAAAACACTGGATACCCCTGGGTCTCTGACCCTCGGTGGCGATGGCCTTGCCCTTCATGTCAGTGGTGATCCGTGGGGGCGGGGTAGCCGTGGTAGTCTGGAAAGGGACGAGCTTCTTGAATGTCGAGGAATCAGTGCGCGAGGGGAACTGCTTCGTACCCGAAGTACGAAGATACTGCTCGTACTCTAAGGCGAGCTGGAATATCTGTTCAACAGTCTCGAGGCGATGGGGGAATCAACTCTCTCCGGAGCTCCGAACGAAGGCCAGCCTTAAATCGAGACGCGGTGGCAATGGGCTCCTCCGAAATATCGCTCCTAACGACCAATTCATCGAATCGAGCCATATACTCGGCTATCGAGAGCGTCCCCTGACGTAGGTTCTTTAGCTGATCAAGCAACTGATCACGGTATGAGGCGGGGAGATATTTATTCTTCAGTCTCTCCTTCATCTCATCCCAACGAGTGATGGGATAATAGTCTTCTCTCTCGACAGCTCTCTCCACGCTAATCCAAAATACCACGGATTGTCCAACCAACTTCATCTTCGCGAAACAGACACAACGCTTGTCTCTCATATTGTACCAGTCAAAATAGTGATCCATGTTTAGGATCCAATCACTAAAGGCCTTCAGATCCAAGCGGTCGTCGAACGATGGGGCGTTGAGGCGAATCCGACAAGTGATGTCGAAGGCATGGCCACCTCTCCGCGGGTCGGGGTAGTCCCCCGGATAGTCATCGTAGTCGTAGTCAAACCTTCGTCGATCTGGCGGGTAATACTCATCTCGGTGCTGGTCACGGCGACCAGGTAGGGGCACACGGTCAGGTTGCGGCTGACGGGGCATACGATAATCCTCACGCGGAGGTGGGGGTCTATCACGTGCTGGCTCAGGGTTTCGCCTTGCCGGCGGGGCTGGGGCCCGGTAGGGAATGTCACGGCGACGACGTTCCATTGGTGGCTGGCCCACTCTCGGGCGCTGGTCGAGACGTGGGGAAACATCAAGGTCGTCCTCCAAAGGGTCGTCACGATGTGTAGGCGTGTCCCTGACATTCTCTAAGTGGTCCAGTCGTAGGTTTACCTCGGCAAGGTCTTGTCGCACGTCGTTTAAACTGGGCGCCTACGGTGTCAAAACGATCTAGGATAAGGCGCTGGAACTCAGCAAACGCGGTGCCTGAATTCGAGCTTCCCGCTCGGTCGTCGGTTACTTGTGGTTCAGCCATGCTAGTCCTAAATGTCCTACCACTACAGAGCATGCAAATGACCTAACCTTGACCTCCGATACCAATTTGATGTAGGGTATGATGCGTGCTGTGCAGTCTAGGCTAACTCGAGTGAGTGTACACGTGAATGCTATACGTAAATGCACAAAATCCGTTCGGCAATTAATTCAAATAAAATTCACAACTCACGCATTCGATAATATAGGCGAAAACAATTTCAGTTAGGGCGATTAAGCAAGGCTTTCCTCCAAACGGAGGGTCAAATTAAGCACGTCACGGATGACTCCTTGCAATCACAATTCTTTACGGGGCAAAATTCCACAAATAAATATTCAAGCAAATATGAGTAGTCCAAACAAAATTCAAGTGCTGAAAATTAGAGCTTCATACAACAAAACAACTCACAAACAAGGGAATGTTCGAGGCGGGAAAGATCCGGCGGTTTTGAAGGTGGATCTGGGTAAGTGTGTCGGGGCGGTGGCTGACCGCGGTGGAGAAGGGTTGCGGTGGGCTGAAAATGGATAGATCCAACCAAATATGGAAGGATCCGATCAAGGGGAGGGCAGATCCGGTGGTGGAGAGCGGATCCGGGCTAGGAATGGTGAAGGGGTTATAAGGAATTGTAGATCGGGGTTGGATCTCCCGAATCGGGGTTGATCCGAGAGAGGGGAGGCTGGTTGAGGGTGGATCCACGGAGGAGGGGTGTGAGGAGGTGGCGACGGGGTTGCAGGGAGGTTGCGGGGAAGAGGGGGAGGCGGCGACTGTAGGGAGACTGGAGGACGGGGCTGCAGGGGGTTGCAGGCCGGCGGGTTGCTACAGCAGGCCGGCGGGAGGCTACAACAGGCCGGTGGGAGGCTACAGCAGGCCGGCGGGTTTGTCCAGGGATGGGGCGGAAACAGGGCTGCTACGAGGTGGTTTGTGGGAGGAAAAAGAGGGGGAAGGATAGAGGATACCATGGGGATGAAGTTCCACCGCTAGGAGTCGGCACCTAGGGCTCCACGGCGTCGGCACCGTGGCTTGATCACGGAGTTCCGGGAATGTCTTCCTCCAAAACCAGCAATGACCTTTCCAAGCCTCTAACACTCCTATTTATAACATTCTAAGCATTAGGGTAACCCAGAATCTACGGCTATGATTGGCCGAAGAGTCCACGTGTCAAATAAAAGAAAATAAAACCGAAAATAACAAAGTTATATATTAAAAAGATTCGCGGCGCGCATCCGGACGCATCCGCGGGATCGGATCGTCACTCCGATCAAGTTTTCCGATGAGAATAGACAAAAGTGAGCCCCGCCTTGTTATGGGTCGATGGTCCTCCATCAGTTAGCCATGGTAAATAAAAATGACACCTGAGAATTAACCAATTGCCCTCCATCGCACAAAGCCATTGGACTCGAGTGGATTTTCAAAGAAAAAACTAATGAAGAAGGAAAAGTTGTCCGCCATAAGAATGCGCAGCCTGCAAGATATCTATGAGTCATGCAATTTTGCATCCATCCCTATCTCTCCAAAGACCTATGAAGAAGCTGCATCAAAGGAGGAATGGGTACAAGCCATGTAGGAGGAATTAGCCATGGTAAATAAAAATGACACCTGGTAATTATCCAATTGCCCTCCAGCCCACAAAGCCATCAGACTCAAGTGGATTTTCAAAGAAAAAACTAATGAAGAAGGAAAAGCTGTCCGCTATAAGACACAAATTGTAGCAAAAGGATACTCCCAGATTCCAAAACGAGATTACGATGAAACATTCTCACCAGTAGCCCGTATGGAATCTATTCAAATGTTAATATCAATTGCTGCCCACAACCAGTATCCAGTTCACCAAATGGACGTAAAATCTACGTTCTTAAATGACCACATAACTGAAGAAATATGTGCATCAACCTCAATGATTCGAGAAACCTGGGGAAGAAAGCTAAGTATATCGACTCAAAAAGACTTTATATGGACTGAAACAGATTCCACGAGCTTGGAATAGCCATATTGATAATCATCTCATCAGTTCCGATTTTGTCAAGTGCCCAGTTGAACCAACCCTTTATGCTAAGAAGGATCATGGTAACTTCACACTTTTTTTACTCTATGTAGATGATATTGTTATCATTGGATCATCACTTGATATGATCAATGCTCTCAAAACCAATTTAAAGGATCAATATGAAATGACAGATCTTGGTCTGATGAAGTTCTTCCTGGGCATTCAAGTTCAATATCACAAGAAAAATATGCTCGAGATCTCCTCCAAAAGTTTTGACTTGACAAAGCAAATGGTGTTGTTACCCCATGGCACTAGGAGAAAAATTGGAGAAGAAATGGGATGAGAAGGAAGAATTCAACTCAGAAACCTACAAATCTCTCATTGGGTCTCTCATATACCTTGCAAATACTTGACCCGACATTGTATTCGTAGTCAATGTTCTCTCCCGATATGTATCAACACCCATCTGAACTCGTTTTACCGCTGTAAAGCGGGTTCTTAGATATATACTTGGAACGATCTGCTATGATCTCTACACTCAGAATGCACATAACCGTGTTATTGTGATTCAAATTTGGGGGGGGGGCTGCTGTGCCGATATTCAGAAAAGTACTGGAGGATACCTATTTTTCGATGGCCAAAATACTATTTCCTGGAGCTCAAGGAAACAACACTCAGTGGCCCTGTCCTCAACCGAATTCAAGTACATGGCGCTAAGAAGCGCTGCTTGTGAAGCTGTGTCTAGACCTCAACCGAATTCAAGTACATGGCGCTAAGCAGCGCTGCTTGTGAAGCTGTGTCTAGACGAGTGTTACAAATTTATGATGGAGGCTAAAAAATCAGGAACCCCAGCGCTAAAGTGCGACAATGTCTCCGCAATTTCACTGACCAAGAACCAATGCTTCACAATCACAATAAGCATATCCACATGCGCTATCACTTCATCAGGGAGCTAGTCGAACGGAAGAGGAATGAGGCGGAGTTCTGCCCCACTGGAGAGCAGCTCACTGACGTACTGACGCAAGCACTCCCAAGAACCAAATGCCGGGAAATCAGGAATAAAATCGATGTCTTCCTGCGTCCAGATGCAGGGGGAGTATTAATAATGAATGAATCTGAACCTTTAGGATCTATTGATGGCGCGTCCTTTTTAATCACCTGTTAAGAAGACTAAGTATCGTATTAATGAATGTATTCAATGCTTTTAAGATTATCTATGCAACAATCCTTCTATATAAGCATTGTAACCGCAGAATCAGTCTAATCCAATGCTATGCTTTTTGTTTCATCCTCTGTTTTCTTTTATCACTTAATTCCAATATAATATTCCAATGCTTAGTTTTTGGATAATGTTTTCGCTCTAGTTCTGAAAATGGCATTTATGCTTAGTTGTTGAATAATGTTCTCTCTAATTCTGAAAATGGTATTTATGTAATTACCAAAACTTCCCCTGAAAGTTAGCATAATTACAGATTGCATCCCTCTTATTATTTTAATTATGAAAACCTCCCATAAATATTACAAAACATAACATTTACCTCACCTAAATTTCACATTTCATAACATCTATGCACAAAATACCCCCCTGAAAATGTACTCCGAAGGGGGTATTTTTGTGCATGAATGTTATGAAATGTGAACTTAAGGGAAGGTAAATGTTATGTTTTGTAACATTCAGGGATGATTTTTGTAATTTCAATAATACGAGGGGTGCAATATGTACTTTTTCAAACTTAGAGGGGAGGTCCTGTTAAATGTCCATATATATATATATATATAGGAATAATTATCAAAACTTTCCCTGAAATTAGAATGATTGCATGTTGCACCCCTCTTATTTTTGAAATTACAAAAACTTCCCTTGTAAGTTGATGGAAAAAATTTCAGATTTAAATAAAAAGATATTCTCCAAATCTATATTTGACAATGGCAAACGTACCTTATCGATTATAGCATAGGATATTAAAAATCAAGTTCGTATTAGATCCGGGAGCGTCGATTTCTTCTACTATGAGAAAATCACTATTATCTTATCAATTCGATTTGGAGTTGATTTTTGCACGTAAAAGAAAAGATTACGAATAAAAAAAGATGATTTGAATTATTTTAAAGAGACTAACACTCGATCTCGACTCACCTCAGTATGAGAATAATCAAAGGAAAAAATTCTAATTCTCTTAAAATAAAATGCTTTGACCGTAGAGTTCCAAAGTATGAGCGCTACTCTCTCGAGGATTACCCAACTGAGTTTAAGTTAATCGATCGAACACTTGTTCTTAAACCGAACACCTAAAACTTGCTTGCAATTATGAAACCCGCAAACCGGAAGAATTACGTCGTCCTCTCTCGAGGGTTGCGTACAAATTCTCTTTACCCTTGAGCGATCAATTCATACAAGAGCCTCTCGGCTAATTAAGATACGAAAACATAAATGAAAACCAAATATCGAAAATATGGTCTCATTCATTTAAAATCAAGGGTAAACCAAAAATATTTCAACAAAGAGAAAAAGAAAATAACGTTTGAGACATGATTATCTCATCCTCGGATCGTCTCGATCGAGTACTAATGAAAAATTAGTTACTCATAATGCTAGAGGAATTCATAGATAACTGAAAAGATTGCGTAGTAAGAACCAGAGAGATTAAAGGAAAGAAATAGATTATATTGTTGATTAAAGGAAATTACAAATATGAAAGTGCTTAAGAAATTACAAGTAAAATGAAATTACAACAAGACCACTGAGAGCAATGTCTCGATCGAGTACTAATGAAAAATTAGTTACTCATAATGCTAGAGGAATTCATAGATAAATGAAAAGATTGCATAGTAAGAACTAGAGAGATTAAAGGAAAGAAGTAGATTATATTGCTGATTAAAGGAAATTACAAATATGAAAGTGCTTAAGAAATTACTAGTAAAATGAAATTACAACAAGACCACTGAGAGCAGTGTCTCGATCGAGTACTAATGAAAAATTAGTTACTCATAATGCTAGAGGAATTCATAGATAAATGAAAAGATTGCGCAGTAAGAACTAGAGAGATTAAAGGAAAAAAAATAGATTATATTGCTGATTAAAGGAAATTACAAATATGCAAATGCTTAAGAAATTACAAGTAAATTGAAATTACAACAAGACCACTGAGATCAAATATAACAATGAGAACTCTCCTAAACTTCTCCAAAATCTTGTGTAGTACCCAACCATGGCTCAGAATGATCAAATATATAGGCAAGGGGGAATGGGGGATGCATGGAAGGGAAGGAGAAGAGTTGTAATTAGGAGCATTCAAGAAAGAGAGAGAGGGGAATATGAGTAGTCAATATTAAATGGGAGAATATGAAGAGGTGGCAGGAAGTGGTTAGGCCATGTAGTGAGGAGGTGGGCCATGGATGCAGTGGCGGATCCAGTAAAATGATAATGGGGGTACAAATATTTTTAAAATGAAATATCAAAAATATTTATTATATCTTTTTAAATTGAAAGACCACTTTTTTCAGAAAATTCTTGAATTACCACTATAGTGTGGATTATATCGAACAACACGATCAATGACTTGGAGTGTGCTCGATACAATCAGCTCATGTGCGATGAGTGCGCAATATTTTTTCCTATGTCTGTCTCACACCATAGGAATGCGTCACCGGATTCTAGACATTTTAACAAGGGGAGTCGGACATTAACTTTCTCCAAGATCAAAAAAATTGAACGTTTTTGACGTGTAAGTAGTCAAAATTCATTGGCTCGACGAGAGGAATCCAAATCCACTAATTATTTTGAAAAATAATAGGGGAGGGGGGGGGGCAGTGTCCCTCAGGCCCTCCTCTGGATCCGCCCCTGCATGGATGGGAGGTGAAGCGGAAGGGGGGGGGGGGCAGTGTCCCTCAAGTTCTAATTCAGAGTTGTAACGCCCCGAAACTCAAAAGAGGGACAGGTTGAGTTTTGAGCCAATTCTAGGATTCGGTGGAGGTGACACGGCCTGAGACACGGGCATGTCCCAGGGGCGTGTCGTGCTCGGGTTCAGAGATGTTCGTGTGGTTGACGAAATTGCAGTCAACGGTCGTCGGGCAGTGAACACAGCCTGAAACACGGGCATGTCCCAGGGCGTGTCAGCCACTCGTTGCCTCAGTACTCAATGCTTTTCACTCAACGAGCGATGAGTGAGGGCACACGTTCTGCGATACGGGCGTGTCCATGGCCATATCCTGCTCGGGTGATTTGCGGATTTTTGCTGAGTAGGCTACACGGCCTGGGACACGGGCGTGTCCCTGGGCATGTCTAGCACACGGCATGTGACACGGACGTGTCACATGGTCGTGTCGTGCTTTGGACGTTTTGGTCCTGAGTCGATGGAGGAACACGCCCGGCAAAATGGGCATGTACTAAATGACACGTGCGTATCAAGCCTGACACGGGCGTGTCGAGTGCCCGTGTTCTTTTTAGGACGCGACGGTTTTGACGGCGAATGAGTTACACGGCCTTGGACACGGGTGTGTCGCAAGCCGTGTTCGACCAAGGAAGTTTATTTTCAGGGCGAATTATGGCCGTTCGTTTCCTTATTTTGGGGTCTAACGGCTCAGGCCTCTCCATGCTAGGGTTAAGGCCGGGATTGGGGGTTTAAACTCTCATATTCCTTTGATCATTATTGAAGGGGTTTGAATAGAGCAACACATGAAGAGTTTGATGAGGTGGCGGTATGGATTTGAAGAGGTGCTGTGATATGACTCTTTCCCTGTGACCTCGTGACCGACGGTGGAGCTATGGTCGGAGAAGAGGGCTGCGGCTTGCGGCGGCGTTGATCGGGGAAGAGAGGAGCGACGGGCTTGGCGGCTAGGGTTCACGGTTTTTCCGTGAGGGGGAGAGAGAGAAAGAGAGAGAGAGGGAAAGTAAGAGATAGAGAGTTTTTCTTTCTTTTAATTCTTCCCCCATAAAAAGTCACACACATAACATATATATAGGTTCCAATTTGTGCCCCCCATTTAGGCTTAGACAATGGGTCAAAATACGCAGAAATAAAAGACGCAGAAAGTAAAGATAAACGGCGCAAGCACGCCACATAACATCACCGCCCTCGTTCGAAGATAGCTTGTCCTCAAGCTGGATCGAAAGGCATTGTGGCCTCAGTTCTACCTGTCATGTCATCCAGGGGTGGGTCATCGACTTCCAGTCAAAATAAGCGTTTGCATCTGTGTCCCGGCGTATAAAGTTCATCACAATTGTAGCATAGGCCCTTCTCGCGACGTTCGGCCATCTCGGGGCGGGACAAACGGCGGCCGACAGTAGACCGCGGTGGCGCATCCTGGATTGGAGTCGTGTCCCGCAAGTTGGCAAGAGGGTAAGCGCCCGGAGAGTCCCGACGGCCCAAAGGCGGACGGTCTAAAAACAGGCGTTGCTCACAAGCCCGGGCGAGGCTCATCGCCGTGTTGAGGTCAGGTGGCAGGAGGAACTCCACATCCCAACGTAAACGCTCGTGAAGGCCCGCGGTGAAGAGAGGAACTTGCTGCTCTGGTAAGACGGACGGCGCGCGCGACAGAAGAAGCTGAAAGTGCTCCAGATAGGCGTCAATGGGCCCGTCCTGTTTGAGGTTTACCAGATCGCCGAGAGGGTTCCCCTGGAGAGCCAGACCAAACCTCAGGGTGCAAGCCTTGGAGAATTCAGCCCACGAAATGCTTGGGTGTTCCCGCAGTAGTTGGGTGAACCACAGTTGTGCGGGGCCAAGAAGGTGGAAGGAGGCGATGCCGACGCGTTCTTCATCCGGCGTGTGTTGGTTAGCGAAGAAGATATCGCAACGGGTGAGCCACGAAAGGGGGTCCTCGCGGCCTTCGTAGATCGGAAAGTCCATGCGGAGAGTGCGGTCGTAGACGGAGTAGTCAGTGGCGAGAGGAATGGCGGAGTCCACGCGACTTGCCGACGGACGATCGGCCGTGTGCAATGGCGGAGGAGAAGGCATGCCCTGTAAGGCATCCAAACGTGCGTTGAGGGCATCCATTTTGGCATTTTGAGTCGCGAACATAGATTGGAAGAGTGTCATAAGGTCGGCGAGAGAGGGAGGAGTATCCGCCATTTGAGATAGGGTCGTATAGACGGTTGGTGGTGGAGGGAGAAGGCCGGCGGAGGTTGTGGACCTCGGAGGTGGTGCGGGTGTGTTGGACGGCTCGGAAGAAATCCCGCTCAGGGTGCGGTGTCGCAGCTCCGGCGCAGGGGGGCTAAAGGCCAGGTTCGGCGGCCGGCTGGAGGCGATGGCGGGTTGGTCGCAGTCGACAGGAAGGGACGAAACTCCGGTGTGGTGAGTGTTGCTGTATAGGCCTGGGCGGACAGGCGGCTTGACTGGCGGTTTGGTAGCCGGGCGGTCTGCCGGCTAATCTATGGCGGGTTGGTAGCCGGGCGGTCTGCCGGCTAATCTCTGGGATCTCAGTGGATTGGCGGCGTGCACTGATGGTGGTGACCGGGCGGTTAGTGCCTACTAACCGCGCGGTTAGGCGGTCTCCTGGGCGGTTTGGCGGTTAGATTTGTAGATGATGTATTTGTGTATTTAGTCCCACATTGGGTATTTGTATTCTCTCTCATCTCCTCCATTCTATATAAGGGAGGCTATACCTTTGTAATACTCAGTTTTTTGGATAATAAAGATTCCATTACTCCAGTTTTTCCGGTCTCTTGTTTCTATTCGCACATGGTATCAGAGCACTCGGTCTACTCATCCTGATTGGGTCTTCTTCTGTCCGCGCGGCCTCTGTGTCCTCTTCTCGCGGCCTGTTTCCGCGGCTTGTCTCCTTCGCCGGCTTGCATTCTGCTCGCGCGGCTTCTTTCCTTGTCGTTGCTCTCTGCCTGCACGACCTGTTGCCTTTTGCCTCCTAGTTTCTCCTCTTCTGTTCGCGCGGTCTGTCTGCTAGCCGCCCGACTTCTCTCCCTCTGTTTGGTTCTGCGGCTTGGTCGTGGCTTTTCTGGCCGCTGGTGTCTGTCATCGTGACCGCTGCAGATCGTTTCTTCCTATCCGCGCGATTTCTCTCTGTTCGCGTGCGTTCCCGCCCGGTTTCCTTTGTTAACCGAGCGGCCTCTCTTCTTGTGCTTTGCAGCTTGGTCGTGGCATTGCTTGCTCGCCCGGTCTCTCCTCTTAACCGCGCGACCTCTCTTCCTTCTCTCTTCCAGGATGACCAATTCTGATGGCTCCACCTCGTCTACTGTCGTTGTCCCACCGCCTCCTCCTTCTCCTGCTTCTGGGAATCTTGGCACCGTCTCAAAGCTTCTGGGGCCCAATTATCCCGACTGGAGTGTCTCATTTACTTTTCTTCTCCGCTCTCAGCGCAAGCGTCATCATCTTACCGATGACCCTCCGCCTACTGACTCTGCCGCGTTTAATGATTGGGATGCGAATGATGCACTGGTTCGCACTTGGCTGGCGAACAGCCTGTCTGATGAATGTCTTCCTGTCATCCGTCACGATGAGACGGTCAAACAAGCTTGGACTCACTTGGCCGCTCTCTACTCCAAGGGGGGCCAAACCTCTCGCATCTATACTCTCTACGCGGATCTCTTTTCTCGCCAGTCCATGTCCCCTCCTGCAGCTTACCAACAGGTCCAAGCCCTTGGCGCTGAGATTCTACAAAATCGTCCTCTCTCTGCAGATGTGGCCACTCAGCTGAAGCACTTCCAGGAACTCCTAGTGGTCTGTTACCTTCTGCGGCTTCCGGACTCCTACGATATGATCCGGCAGCAAATTCTTGGAGAGGCTGAGTCTCCTACCCTGGATGCTACTGCTGCCCGCATTGCCGCTGTTACCTCTCTGCTCCAACGCCCCGTGCTTGCCGCTCCTCCGGCTCCGGATGCCTATGCCCACCAGGCTCATCGTGGTGGATTTAGTGGCCGTGGTACCCACTCTGGCGGGCGTGGCCCTTCTCGCTACCTCTGTACTCATTGTGGTCGCACAGGACACCTGATTGACCGCTGCTGGACAAAGCATCCACATCTTCGCCCCGCTGGTGATGCTCCTACTACTTCCAAGCCATCTGCCTCCGTGGCCACGACTTCAGGTAGTGCCCACGTGGTTACCCAAGGTAAATGGCTAATCGACTCTGGCGCCACTAATCATATGACGGGCAATCCTCAGTGTTTTTCTCTCCTAGAAACACATGATCGGTTGCCCCCTGTTCTAGTTGCGGATGGTTCTCCCTCTCCGGTGCATGGAACGGGCATGGTTCAAGTTACTCCGTCACTTCGCCTGGCGGATACCCTCTATGTGCCCAAGTTTCCGTGCAATTTATTGTCGGTTACTTCTCTTTGCAAGCAACTTCAGTGTTCGGTAACATTTACTCCTTCTTCTTGTTCGTTTCAGGACCCGGACTCCAAGCGGACAATTGCTACTGGGACTGAGCGAGGCGGTCTCTACTTCCTTGATGATGTATCCGCTCTTACCGTCTTCTCTCCAGCTTCTACAGACCTTCTTCAGTGGCACCTTCGACTGGGGCATCCTCCCTTACGTCTCATCCACCAACTGTTCCCTCATCTACCTCAGCACAACTCTCCTCTCAACTGTGATGCCTGTCAACTGGGCAAACATCACCGTTCCCCCTTTCCTCCTAGGCAGGGTCGTGGCTCTTCCAAGCCGTTCGACCTTATTCACTCTGATGTTTGGGGACCTTCCCCTACCCTCACCATAGGGCGTGGGAGTTCATATTTTGTAACCTTTATTGATGATTATTCTAGATGTACGTGGGTGTATCTATTAAAGGATCGCTCCGAACTTTTCTCTGTATGGACATCATTTTACTATATGATTAAAAATCAATTTGCTGCCTCTGTGAAAATTTTTCGCTCTGATAATGCAAAAGAATATCTGAGTAGTGATTTCGCTTCTTTTTGTACGCAACATGGCATCATTCACCAAACTAGCTGCGTCTATACCTCCCAGCAAAATGGGGTGGCGGAACGTAAAAACCGTCACCTCCTCGATGTCGCTCGCACTCTCATGACGCAGATGCAGGTTCCTCGTAGCTATTGGGGCTACGCGGTCCTCATCTCCTGCTACCTCATCAATCGCATTCCCTCTACTGTCCTCAAAGGCAAAACCCCGTTTTCCATCCTCTATCCCTCCAAAGAACCCTTTCCCTTACCTCTCCGCATTTTTGGGTGCACTGCCTTTGTTCATAGCCCTGCCGCAACTCGCGACAAATTGTCCCCTCGTGCCACGAAGTGTATCTTTTTGGGTTACTCCACAACTCAAAAAGGTTACTGCTGCTTTGACCCTGTTACTCGCAAGCAGTTCGTCTCGGCGGATGTGACATTCTTTGAAAATGCCGCCTACTTCTCTTCTGACCTCCCACAGGTCGATGGATCGAACCTCCCTCTTCCTCCTACCGACTCGACCTCTCCACCCATTCTCTCCACCACATCCACGCCTCTTGAGATTCCTCCATCACCACCTCTACCGGCCCCTCCTTCTATTGCTCATGCTCCTTCTCCCTCGTCTCCTCGGCCGTCTCTCTCTTCTCCCGGGCCAGCTCTCTCCGCCACGGATGCACCGGCGACTGAGGAACTCGAGGACTTGGAGCTGCCCATTGCCCTTCGCAAAGGGGTTCGGACGTGCACCCAGCACTCGCTGGCAGCTGTTGTTTCTTATAATCAGCTAACACCTTCTCGCAGGGACTTCGCCCTAGCTATCTCAGCGACTACCACACCTCGCACTTACCAGGAAGCTCTTGGTATTCCTCACTGGAAGGCTGCCATGGATGAGGAGATTACTACTCTCTCTGACCGGGGCACTTGGACCCTTGTGCCTCCTCCTTTTGGCACGGATGTGGTTGGTTGTCGATGGGTGTTTGTCGTTAAGTTCCGTCCCGATGGCAGTGTGGACCGGTACAAAGCCCGACTTGTTGCAAAAGGGTTTACTCAGACCTATGGAGTTGATTACTTTGACACGTTCTCGCCCGTTGCTCGCCTCAGCACAATTCGAGTCCTTTTGTCGGTGGCGGTCAACAAGGATTGGCCTATTTCGCAGTTAGACGTCAAGAATGCCTTCCTCTATGGTGACCTTCACGAGGACGTCTACATGGAGCAACCTCCTGGGTATGTTGCTCAGGGGGAGACTCAAGTATGCAAGTTGAAGAAGGCCATCTATGGTCTAAAGCAGAGTCCCAGGGCGTGGTTCGATAAGTTCAGTAGCATCGTTGGGGCTATCGGTTTCACCAGGAGTTCGGCTGATCACTCCTTGTTCATTCGCAAGACCGCTTCCGGTCTGGTTGTGCTAGCTGTTTACGTGGACGATATTCTTCTTACTGGCAACGATCAAGCTGGTGTAGCCTTGACGAAGGTCCATCTCCGCCAACACCTTGTCACGAAGGATATGGGTTCTCCAAAATACTTCTTGGGAATTGAAATCTCTCGGAAACCGGGTTCCTTGGTTCTCTCCCAACGGAAGTATGCTCTTGATTTGTTGAAAGAAGCAGGGTTGACGGGTGCTAAACCTGCCAGGTGTCCTATGGCTCCTGGAGAAGACAAGACATGGACAGACGAATCTCCACCTTTATTGGACACTACGAGGTATCGGCGTCTTGTTGGCAAACTCATCTACCTTACGGTGACCAGACCTGACATCTCCTATGCAGTGGGAAAGGTCAGCCAGTTTATGCAGTCGCCTAGGGAATGTCATCTTCAATCTGCTCTCAGGATATTGGAGTATGTGAAGTCTGCACCTGGGAAAGGTCTTCTCTTTCAGAAAAACGGTCACCTAAGAGTCGAAGCGTACTCCGATGCTAGCTATGCGGACGACAAAGGGGACCGCAAGTCGACTTCCGGTTTTTGCACGTTTGTTGGAGGAAACTTGGTTAGCTGGAAGAGCAAGAAGCAGTCAGTCGTCTCCAGGTCTAGTGCGGAAGCTGAATACCGTAGCATGGCGTCAACCACATGTGAGTTAAAATGGTTGCGGGCTCTCATGCTGGATCTTGGAGAGGTCTATAACCATCCTCTTCCCATGTTCTGCGACAACAAAGCCGCGATCTACATTTCTAAAAATCCGGTCTTCCATGAGCGAACAAAGCACATAGAGGTTGATTGTCACTTCGTTCGAGAAGAAGTGTTGAAGAACCAGATTTGCACTCCGTTTGTTACCTCGGAGAAAGAGCTGGCAGATATATTCACAAAACCTGTGTCCGCCTCTTTCTTCCACATTTGCAGCAAGCTAGGCATGATTGACATCTATGCTCCAGCTTGAGGGGGAGTGTTGCTGTATAGGCCTGGGCGGACAGGCGGCTTGACTGGCGGTTTGGTAGCCGGGCGGTCTGCCGGCTAATCTATGGCGGGTTGGTAGCCGGGCGGTCTGCCGGCTAATCTCTGGGATCTCAGTGGATTGGCGGCGTGCACTGATGGTGGTGACCGGGCGGTTAGTGCCTACTAACCGCGCGGTTAGGCGGTCTCCTGGGCGGTTTGGCGGTTAGATTTGTAGATGATGTATTTGTGTATTTAGTCCCACATTGGGTATTTGTATTCTCTCTCATCTCCTCCATTCTATATAAGGGAGGCTATACCTTTGTAATACTCAGTTTTTTGGATAATAAAGATTCCATTACTCCAGTTGAGGGCATCCATTTTGGCATTTTGAGTCGCGAACATAGATTGGAAGAGTGTCATAAGGTCGGCGAGAGAGGGAGGAGTATCCGCCATTTGAGATAGGGTCGTATAGACGGTTGGTGGTGGAGGGAGAAGGCCGGCGGAGGTTGTGGACCTCGGAGGTGGTGCGGGTGTGTTGGACGGCTCGGAAGAAATCCCGCTCAGGGTGCGGTGTCGCAGCTCCGGCGCAGGGGGGCTAAAGGCCAGGTTCGGCGGCCGGCTGGAGGCGATGGCGGGTTGGTCGCAGTCGACAGGAAGGGACGAAACTCCGGTGTGGTGAGGAAGAACTGCCGGCGCTGGGAAAGGAGTAGTGGTTGCCGTGCGGGGCCGACAGAGTGCGGTTGGGCGAGCGGAGGAAGAGCCGGAGAGCGACGGTCCGGCAGAGGGCTCTGATACCAAGTTGATATGACTCTTTCCCTGCGACCTCGTGACCGGCGGTGGAGCTATGGTCGGAGAAGAGGACTGCGGCTTGCGGCGGCGTTGATCGGGGAAGAGAGGAGCGACGGGCTTGGCAGCTAGGGTTCACGGTTTTTCCGTGAGGGGGAGAGAGAGAAAGAGAGAGAGAGGGAAAGTAAGAGATAGAGAGTTTTTCTTTCTTTTAATTCTTCCCCCATAAAAAGTCACACACACAACATATATATAGGTTCCAATTTGTGCCCCCCATTTAGGCTTAGACAATGGGTCAAAATACGCAGAAATAAAAGACGCAGAAAGTAAAGATAAACGGCGCAAGCACGCCACATAACATGCTGATGCACATGCAGCATTTGGAGAGGATGGCGTTTGAGGGAGGTGGCTGTAGATGTAGACGGGTCTTCGAAATGAATGAAAGGTGGCAGGCATTATTTGGTGGTGTGAATAGCCAATGGTGGGTTTGCATGGGATTTAGAGAAAATATGAGGTGAGGTGGAGGCATGCAATCTGGGGTGCGGGTAGCAGCATGGCGGGTTTGCATGTTGGCGACGTGGTTGCATGGTTTGGCCGGCAACATGAATGAGGCCATACGTGGGATGTAGCTTGGGATTGATGAACGAATGGCGGGCGGTAACTTGAATTTGAGCTTGCATGGCGAGGGCGGCGGCCATGGCGTGCACGTGGCGACGGCATGAAATTATTTGGACGAGTGCAGCTTGAACTCTCGAGCTCGGCTAACGCGACAACATTCGCAAGATTCAATCATCCAGCGTCAAGACCACGACCGTGACATTATTTTTTTTGACAAAAATCCAACAAACCTACAAAAAATATAAAAAAAACAAAATTAGAAAAGAAAATATAAAAAGAAAGATAATGTATATATATAGGAAAAAATATAAAATTTTCTAAATCATGTGTTATCATAAGTTTACATTTCATAACATTCATGCACAAAAATACTTTCTTGGAGTAAATCTTCAGGTGTCTTTTTGTGTATGGAAGCTATGAAATGTCAAGATTTTTGTAATTTCAAAAGACGGGTGCAAGCTGTAATTTAGCAAATTTAGAGGGGAGGTCCCGGTAAATAGCCCTATATACACACCCACACACACTATTAATAATATATATAAGGCAAATTTATTTCTTATTTGTGCAGGTTCCATCACTACCAAGGAGCTGGGAACTGTGATGAGATCATTAGGTCAAAACCCGACGGAGTCCGAGCTTCAGGACATGATCAATGAAGTTGATGCCGATGGCAATGGAAGCATTGATTTCCCCGAGTTCCTAAACCTCATGGCTCGCAAAATGAAGGACACTGATTCCGAGGAGGAGCTCAAGGAGGCATTTCGAGTCTTCGACAAGGACCAGAATGGTTTCATATCCGCAGCTGAGCTCCGTCATGTTATGACCAACCTCGGGGAGAAGCTGACCGACGAGGAGGTCGACGAGATGATCCGCGAGGCTGACGTGGACGGAGACGGACAAATCAACTACGACGAGTTCGTCAAGATTATGATGGCCAAGTGAGGAACTTTATATCGCCATCCTTTTGTTTATAATGCACAAAAATAAGTCGAGAAAGATAACTACAAGTAGTTCTTCTGAATTTTGTTTTGTAGCTTGTGTTTGAAACCTATGAATTTAACCCTAAAACCAGTAGGCTGTTGGTAATAATCTTTTTAAGTGCACTTGATATATTTTTTTAAAACTTTGTTAATAAATTAGAGGACATGAGAGCTGGCCTTTGACTCTATCCTGCTCTTATACTTATTACAACATAAAATCAACTATTCTCAAAGTTTTTGGGAATACTTTGCTGTTCCAACTTAACTAATTAGTTTGGATATTTTTGATTGTTATTATTATATAGTTGAAAGAAATAGTTACCCAAATCTTCCTTGTAAATTAGCATAATTAGTGAGAGCATCCATCTTATTTTTGAAATTACAAAAAAATCTCCTTAAATTTTCATTTCATTACAAAAACCTCCCCTGGTCATTTCATTGCATCCATGAAGAAAAATATCCCCTGGACATTGTACACCGAGGAGAGTGTTTTTGTACATGAATGTTATTGAATTAAAACTTCAGGGTAGATTTTTGTAATGAAATGAAAACTTTAGGAGAAGTTTATGTAATTTCAAAAATAAGAGGGGTGTTATCAGTAATTTAGCAAAGTTAGAGGGGAGGTCCGGTAAATGGCCCATAGTTGAAATCATTGTATGATTACAATTTAGTGTCAATGGTGGAAACTATTAATTTTTCTTTTGAGGAACTTTTAAGAAGAAATATGCAGGAGACGGGCGAAGGCGGCGAGCAGGACGCAGTCAGTCAGTGGCAGTCCCCGCACACCTAAAAAACTGCGCGCGTGTTGCAGCAAAGATGTCTTCTCTAGACACTGCACCATCTTATGAGCGTGAAACAGTAAAAAAATCTACGCGCTGGCTAATTCGAACCTGACTTGTTAAAACAAGCAATTGAGCAGAGTGTAATAGTGTTTTTAATATTGCAGCTGTTTATAGGTGTTATTTTTTGTCTGGACTGTTTTTTGGTATGTAATGTTTGTATGTTTTGGCATTTTATGGTCATAAATATTATGTATTGTGTATTTAATATTTGTGTGTTATATTATCATTCAAGCTGTTTCTAGGTGGGTTTTTTTTGCATGTAACTGGTTTTGTGTGTGTGTGTGTAATGGTTGTTATGTATTTGTACAATAATAATAGTGTTTTGGCATTTTATGGTGATAAATATTATGTATTGTGTATTTAATATTTGTGTTATATTTTAACTTGTTGTAACCCTTTTAATGATCTTTCCACCTCCATTATGACCTTAGGCTGCATTTGAATGGTGGTGAGCATTTCAAATCGGCAACCGGGGACGTGCTTGGTTGAAGCTTTTTTCAAGCGGCTATTCTAAACCCACCGTTCTTCGCCTTTCTGGACCGGACCCAGGAGCTCCGGTCGTCTTTCCAAAACAATCTGTTTTCTCATCTTTCTCGCGCTGTGCTCCCGGCATGGCCTATTCCGTACCCGGCGGCCTCCATGGACACAAAATGTTGAATGTCTGTGCGTGTTGAGACAGGCCCAGTAGTGGCTTATGCGTTTTGTGTCATCTTAGAATTAGGCTTTACGCTGGAGGTATTATATAAGGTCATTCCAAATTTAATGGTCCTTAGTAGAATACCTTGAGCGTAGAGCTTTGCTCTATGATGACACGAAACCTATAGCTTACTACCGAGTACCGAGTCGGTCTCGACACGCGCTGATATATATTAAAATATTCAACACAAAAGATGTCCTCTTTGGTAAGAGGGGGCACATGCTTTGAGATTGCTGCATCCTGGATGCCGAAGAACTGCTTGCTTGCTGTTCAGGTTTAGAAAGAAGAATGTATGTCTCTATTTGTTGGATTTTTAAATCATTAGTTTCTATTTAATAGATTTCTAAATTATTTCAAAAAAATTAATTGCCAAATATAAATTATAGTTTTTCCATCAAAAATCAATTTTGACACCACTAACCACATACTATAGGAATTAAAGAAACTAAGCACATATTGTATGAATTTTAATTTTAAATCACTGGTAGTTTTTCAAACAGATACATTATTTAACACTTTTGAAATTGGCTGTACTTTTTCTTAGTTGTTTTGAAAATACAGTTTTAAAAATATAATTTTGAAAATACGTTTCTAAATTTTAAAACAACTCCGTTACCACATCTTCGCCATCGACATAGCCGCCTGAGCAGTTATACGCTAGACTATCATTCCGCTCGACTAACTACTGAACACCTACTTGGATCCATCCACCAAACAAGTACTAGTTACCACATCTTTTGCCATCGACATAGCCGCTAGAGTTGGAGAGATTTTTGGATCCGGGTCCCGTTTCAACATGTCAGTCGAGGGCCCCTCATGTTTTTGCCAAGTGGAATAGTAGATGGCTAATATTGAAAATTAAAAATAGTACAAAAATGGTGAACTAGTTTGTATTTTTATGGAGTTAAAAAAATGATATAGCATCTCAAAATCCGGGATGCGGGCGCAAAATTTTTGCAATGAGTCGTCGGTCATAAGCTAGACTATCATTCCGCTCGTTGGGTGGGAAAATTTTTGGGTAGGCTAAGTGTACAAAGAGATAGGTGAAGGTGAAATCTTAAAAATGCATTTTAAGAAAAAGATAATTGTTTTATAGTAAAAATAATTATAAAATATTAATTAATTTTTTTTTGTTATAAATCATTTAAGATCTTATTTGTTTTTTAAAAAATGCTTTTGTTAAAATCCAACCCGAAAATCAAAAGAAATCAACAATTTTTGGACGGTCTGATAGCAAATCGAGTGGCATGCACGCTCCAGTCTACCCAAAAATTGCTTATGGGTGAGCGGGCAGTAAAGTGTGGGTGATACACAATGGCAGGCATTCAACCGTTCATGAGAATGTTCACACACATCTCAAAGCGGTTTGAGATGTGTTCACTTTGACACATACCGTTGAATGTCTGCACTCTACTGGGAAAAAATTTTAGATATGTTTCTCTCACCTAATTTAGGTGCAAAATTAAATACAATCGTACGACCCGATATCCTACGACAGATTTATTTTCAAAAAATATTACAGATTTATAGTATTGTGAAACGCAGCAGTATTTCCGCAGCTCCAACCTTACTGCCCCCTTTCCGCAGCTCCAGTAACAACTGAAACAACTTCGATCGCTCATGTTGTCAGTCCTCATCGCCGCCGCATGCCACTGCCGCCGATGTACTTCCGCCGCCTCTGCTCCTCCCCTTCTCTCTTGCAGACCCGCCTGACCTTCTCAAGTCCGGCCTCGCCGCCGACGCCCGCCTCGCTGCCAAAGTCATCTCCCTCTACGCCGCTCACCTCTCCTTCGCCGACGCCGACGCCCTCTTCGCCCTCCCCAACTCCGACGCCCTCTCCTTCTCATCCCTCATATCAACTCCGCCTCCCGCTCGACCCCTTTGTTCTCCCCGCCGCTCTCCGAGCATGCGCCGCCCTTTCCTCCCTTGTCGCCGGCAGAAAGCTCCACGCCCTCGCCGTCGTCTCCTTCCTTTCCGACGATCCCTTCGTATTGTCCTCCCTCCTCCAATTCTACCTTAAATGCGGCGCCCAAATTGACGCCCACAAACTGTTTGACAGAATGCCCCAGCCATCCCTCGTGTCCTACAGCGCCATGCTCGCAGACACCGCCGCCCGCGGCAGCGTCTCCTCCGCCAAGCAGCTCCTGTTGCAGATGCAGAGGTCTGGGGTGGAGCCGAATACGGTGTCCTGGAACGGCCTCGTCGCCGGCTTTAGACGAAGCGGGCATCCCCGCGAAGCGCTTTCCATGTTTAAGAAAATGCATTTTGGGGGCTGCCGTCTTGATAATGTCGGTGTCTCCAGCGCCCTTCCGGCAGCCGGAGATATCGACGATGCTCGCGCCGGTTCCCAAATTCATGGCTGCAGCATCAAGCGCGGGTTCGAGGAGGACGAATGCGTTGTAAGCGCGCTCATCAACATGTATGGAAAGTGTCGGGCCAGGGAAGAGATGAGCAGAGTTTTTGATGAAGGTGGTTGTCGGGATATCGGCTCTTGCAATGCCATTGTCGCTGCGCTCGCGCGCAACGGTCTTGCGGTTGAAGCTCTGATGAGATTTAAGATGTTTCGGGATCACGGCATTGAGCTTAATGTTGTCTCATGGACCTCTATTGTCGCTTGCTGCGCTCAAAACGGGAAAGATATGGAGGCGATGGAGTTCTTCAGGGGGATGCAGGACGCGGGCATACGCCCGAACTCCGTCACCGTCCCCTGCCTATTACCCGCGTGTGCCAACATTGCCGCATTAACGAACGGAAAATCACTCCACTGCTTCTCTCTTCGAAGCGACTTTTGCCACGATGTGTATGTTGGCAGCGCTCTCGTTGACATGTACGCAAAGTGCGGTCGAATCAGAGAAGCCAGAGTCGTCTTCAACGCCCTGCCCGTGAAGAACGTGGTGTCGTGGAACGCAATGCTGGGCGGCTATGCTATGCATGGAAGAGCAAAGGAAGCCATTGCTCTCTTCTCATTGATGGAAGTCGCCAAACAAAAGCCCGACTCCATTAGCTTCACCTGCATTCTATCTTCTTGCAGCCAAGCAGGATTGAAAGACGAAGGATGGCGATTTTTTCATAAGATGGAGAAGGAATACGGAATTGCGTCCCGAACGGAGCACTACGCGTGCCTGGTGAGCCTCCTAAGTCGGGCCGGTAAGCTCGATGAAGCTTATAAACTTATAGGCGAGATGCCGTTTTCGCCCGATGCTTGTGTTTGGGGAGCGCTTCTGAGTGCTTGCAGGGTGCATGCAAATGTGAGTCTCGGCAAGATCGCTGCGGAGAATTTGTTTAAACTCGAGCCGCGTAATGCGGGGAACTATGTTCTGCTATCGAATATTTACGCTGCGAAAGGGATATGGGATGGGGTGGATAGAGTGAGGAAGGAGATGAAGAGATTGGGGGTGAGTAAGAACCCAGGCTGCAGCTGGATTGAGATCAGGAAGAAGGTGCACATGCTTCTCGCCGGAGACAATTCGCATACGGAAACGAAGCGTATTGCGGAGAGATTGGAAAAGCTCGGCGTCGAGATGAAGAAGGTTGGTTATCGGCCGAGCACGAGCTTTGCGTTGCGGGATGTTGAGGAGCAGGATAAGGAGGAGATGCTTTGCGGGCACAGCGAAAAGTTGGCTGTGGGATTGGGACTGGTGAGCACCAATCCAGGGACTCCCCTAAGAGTTATAAAGAATCTTAGGATATGTGGTGACTGCCATACTGTTATAAAGTTTATTTCAGGGTTTGAAGGGAGGGAGATACTTGTTAGAGATACCAATAGATTTCATCTTTTCAAAGAAGGGAAGTGTTCTTGTGGAGATTATTGGTGAAGACATGTCTTTTTAGGGTTTTAGGGTGAAAATTATACCCTTTGGAGTTATAATTCATTCCTTCATCAATTCCCATTGGGTTTGTTAGATTAGGTTTGTATTACCAAGAGACTCAATCGAATGCGCGCAATCAATTTAGAGTCGAAAGCAAATTTTTTACTTGAAAACCCGGAGAGGACAGTAAACCATGGGCCTGACCTAGCTCAGATGAATCCACTAGCAATATTGTCAGAGTACAAAGATGATTTAGCAAGGGTGACAAGTCACATGTCGTTCTACAATATTAAAAGTGACTTCCGATGGTTGGATGTGTCATGGGCACCATTTAGAGAGCTGCGTGTGAGGGGTGTCCTAGAAATCGGCCAATGATGATGTGTTGTGAAAAGTGGTGTGAGGCGCATCTTGGATAGTAGAGTACTTTCTAGAGAGCGGAGCACGGGGGAACACATGGGAGGGCAGAGCACCTATTGTAGAGTGGAGTGTCTTCTGATGAGTGGGGCTCGGGGCGTGCACTGGAATAGGACTTGCATTGGAGCGGAGAGGATTCCGTAGAGCAGAGCATAGTGGTGCACTCTAGAGGGCACAACGCGGAGGCATTCACTGGAGAGCAAAATGCTTTCTAGAGAGTGGAGCATGGGGGGATGCGCTTGAAGGCGGGGCGCCTTCTGGAGGGTGGAGCACGGTGGCGTGCACTAGAAGACGTGGCGCGGGGAGTTCTTTGAAATGACATGTTCAGTGGAGTGACATGTTCACTTCAACTACATGTTCACTTGAGCGACACTGGATCGGCTTGTTCAACTACATGTTCACTTGAGCGACACTGGATCGGCTTGTTCACTAGAGTGACTTGCTCATTAGATGAGGCATCAAAGTGACGTGCTTATTGTAGCGGTGTGTTTCATTGTTGTGGTGTGTTCATTTTTGCAGTGTGTTTATTGTAGCAGTATGTTCACTATAGTGGTGTGTTCATTATAACATGTTCACTGGAGCGGGCATCAAAGTGATGTGTTCACTATATCGGTGTGTTCACTGTAGCAGTGCGTTTACTAGAGCGACATGTTCATTGTGATGGTGTATTCACTAGTGCAGTATGTTCACTTGAGCGACATGTTCACTTGAGTGACACCGGAGAGGCAAGTTCACTATAGTCATATAAAAAATAAATAGTAAGAATCTTCGCCTTCGACCTTCAGTGTTACGAAGATCCAAGTTTGATAAACTTCATAAACATTAATATAATTATTTGGACATGTTTTACTTCTAAAGTTTATTGTTATTCAATGTTATGTTCCCTGAACACCTTTCAAGAGTAATTAAGTTTTTAAATAATAATTTTTTATTAAAAGTTGACAATTTTTTATTCATCCCCCCCCCCCCCCCTAAAGGCGTCATGTGATCCCACAAATGATATTTAGAGGCAGGTTACTCTAAAAATGCTTAATCACCTAGGGTAATGACACATCATGATCTCTAATTCATAAAGAAACAAAGAATTAGTCGTCCTCCACTTTTCACCTTTTCTAATTATTGTTATTGGAGGACTTGGATGAAATGTTTTTTTAAGAACACTAGATTTAGATGTTTTGGCAATAGTAGAGCGATGATATTTTTGTTCTGGTCTAACTCGACGCTCCTAAATTAGTCTAGATGTGACTGTTTTAGCCCGGGAGCGGTCGAGCGCGCAAATAGTTACAGAGTAGGAAAACAGGTGCACACGACGATTATTACGTGGAAAAACCCCTCAATCGGGTAAAAAATCACGTGACCGGGTCTGTGCCGGTCAAACTCCACTATTAGTTTCGGGTTACAACTTGTTTGCAAAATCGAGGGCGACAGACCGTTCCTCGTTATACTTTGGGGGGTGAGAGAGGATCTTTGGTTCTCGGTGGGCAACAGGCTGCACCACGCGAGTCTTGACTTCCACAATCTTAGTGAGAGGATGGCCACGGAGCATGCATGATGAGGTTGGAGCGGGATTGCTGGAGGCTGTATGCAAACAAGGCTTTCTTCCTGTAATGGGCAGAGCGACTTCTTCGTGATGATGTCGTGGACTTGACGGGATTTGCGGTGGAGTGGCGGTGGCTTGTTGGAGAATTCTGGTGGAGAAACGACGGCTCATTGGAGAATTCAGGTGGAGGAACGGTGACCTGTTGGAGAATGTCGGCAGAGCTCTGGCCTGAGGAAGAAGAAAGCACGGAGGAGAAATGTGAGAAATGAAAAGGCCTGAGGGTCTTTTTATAGCCTTCAAGAGTTAGTTACAGTAGTTATGCGACTATCCGCACACTGTAACCTCCAACATTATTATACTAAGCATAGTTCCGGGCATACATAAACCATACAATATTTACTAAACGCAAACCGCCATCATGACCATGACCATGATGACCATTATACTAAGCATAGTTCCAGGCATACATAAACCATACAATATTTACTAAACGCAAACCTCCATCATGACCATGACCCCCCCCCCCCCCTAGTGGTGGATGTTACGTGGGCAGTTACCCTCGCAATGGATGGTTGCAATCGTGGTGGGGCCGATCGGACGACGGAGGAAGGGTGCGGCCTTGCGGCCAACGGAAGAATCACCCTCTACGAGTGAGGGAGGCAGCTGGCTCCCGCGCCGACCACAGGCCGCCGGCGTGGCGTTGGTCGACTGCCAATCACCAGCATGGCGTCGGTCGACCGCGGGAAGCGGCCGGCCGGAGCCGGCGGGGGCCGCGCGTGGCCAGTTGGGCACACTCGATCAATGCGTCGGGCGCGGCCTCGGCGCCGGCCGCGCAGTTAGTGCCAGCCGAGAGACCGGCACCGGCCGACCACAAGGTGTTGTTGGCCAAAACTGGGGCACGCGGGGTGCGGTTGTCAAGCGCGCCCAGCCGAAGGACCGGCCATGGCTAGCCGCCACCTGCAGCCTCCTACAATTGCAACGACGACTGTAGGAGGGGTGCGCCCCTGCCGGTCGGGGAGACCGGCGGGGTGGTCGTGCCATGCAACCGCAAAAGTGCGGCCGCGAGGCGCGACCTTCTCACCGGCCGGAAACAGGGCCTACTTGAGCCGGCCGGCCGGAGGAGGGAGAGGGGCCGGCTATCTAGCCAGCCCCGGTAGGACGACAAAGTGGAATCCCGCGCGCGCAAATCGTGTGCGCCGATCGCACGCGCGGAGGTCAAACCCATGTCCCCTCTAAGTTAGGGGGGATCATGAAGAGAGGGTCATTCAGACCCCAAAATTCTATAAAAGGAATCTCACCCCTATCAATACTCCACCATATATTGTGTGGCTTGTGATTTCTTATATTTACTCCATCCGTTGTATAAATTGAAGGTTGTGTGATGATGATTGCTTGGTAGGGTAGGCGTCATATGGCAGGTGTTGGCCCATGTCCTCTCAATACCGCAGGCAAGTTACTCTCGGTATACGACTCCCCTCGGCCATGCCTACTTTCTGAGACGGGGAACCTCCACAACATTCACGTCTCATATGACTTTCACCACTGCTGATGATGTCGGGTTATCACCATGCGAAGGATTCAAGCCAAGATAACTAAAAAAAAAAAGTAGTATCATAAAGACATCAGATAGCTAGACATCAGATCTAGAAGAATTCAGCATATTCATAAACATCATTATAATTACGCGGTTTTTAAAAAACCGCAACCCTCATTTAGTACTCTAAACCTTTAATTTATACAACCTTGTGGCTAGATTTTTGGCCTCATTAGTACAAGCCTTCCTTCCATCAATAGAACGAAATTTGAACTCATGCTTCCGGATTACGACCGACATTGCGATCGCGATCTTCCAGTTCAACGCCAGCATATGCCTCCAAGTGTGCATACAAGCAAATATGGATGGCAATCACTTGAGATTTTATCTTCGCGCATGATTTCAAGCGCTGTCATCGCTGTCGCTTCGGTAATTGACAAAATATATGCCGACAAGAGTCACAAATGCGCCGCCAAATTGTAAAGGCGAGAACGTCTCACCCAAGTAGAGGAACCTGAAAGACAGTTGTTCATGGGCTAAGGATAAAATTTATCAACACAACCTGGTTAATATCTTTGAAAATTATAAGCATGGCTAGACTCTTTTCAATACAGTATTAGAGGACTTTAACTTGTGAAAAAAATGACAGGCCCTCGATCGAGTACTTAATGAGGTAGGGGGTACCTTGGCTTTTAAGCACAAAATCCATTTTAATCCAATGGGAGGAAGAGTCATGTCTATTTTTTTACTCATTGTAATACATATAATTTAACTATTCAACATAGTGTTTATTTTATGGAAAGGTGTACTAATAAAATTAAATTTCTAGTATATTTTATTTCTACTCTAAAATATATATTGTTGGTGTCTATTTAGTAGTACTGGTGTTTTTGTAGTGGTGTAAATGATATATATATATATATATATATATATATATATATAGAAATAATTACTCAAACCTCCCCTGTAAATTAGCATAATTAGTGAGAGCACCCCTCTTATTTTCAAAATTACAAAAAACACCCCTTAAGTTTTCATTTCATTACCAAAATCTCTCATGATCTTTTCATTTCATTGCATCCATGAAGAAAAATACCCCCCTGGGCACTGCTTGCGAGATGGCCCTATATATATGAAAATACCGAGGCCCTATATATATGAAGAGAAATGAAAAAAAAACTAACCTTTTTTTCCACATGGTATCAGAGCCAGCCGATCCCTTCGCCACTTCCCCTCGTACGCCGCTTGCTCACCGCTCGACTGACGAATCAGGACGCTGCTTGCGAGACGCTTGCGCTCGATCGATGGGAGGCGAAGGACTGATCGATCGACGGAAGGAAAAAAATGTTGGGATTGATCGACCGCAGGAGGAGTTGATTGCGAGAAGAAGTTGCGATTGAGAAGCCGGTCATTGTGGGGTTCTTGTAACTTTTGATGGAGAATATTGTCGCAGAACTAGATCCCGCAGAGGTGGCTACTTTGTTGAAATTATTACGTTCATTGCCTCGACCAATGAAGTTGAATCTTCCGCTGGTTGATCTGAAGCTTGATGGACCGACCACTTATCTGGGATGGTCACGTCGCGTGAAGAAAACTCTTGTAGCACAGAAGGTTGGGGGTTTATTGATAGGGGAGTTGAAGAAGCCAGATAACCTAGCTGCTGGAGATGACTGGGAGTCAACCCACATGACTGTGTTTATGTGACTTCTCAACTCGGTAGTTCCATTGATTGCTGCGACGGTAGACGGCCAGGAGACAGTCATGGAGTTTAGGTCAAAGCTGAAAAGTACTTATGATGGAGTGGGGAACACCCTCCGGGTTTTTCAGGTGAAGGGGAAAATTGATGACACGGTTCAAGGCGAGAAGACTGTGTAGGAGTATGCTTCCAAGTTAGAATGTCTATGGGTGGACTACGACCATGCTTCTTGTAGGGTGAGTTGCAGCGACCCACAGTGTAGGGCCTCCAAGATCATCGTGGAGGAGAGGAATATGAAGTTTCTGAAGGGGTTAGATGAAAGGTTCGATTAGAGGAGAGCCCTACTTCTGTCTGGTACGAAGATTCCTACACTTATAGAGGTCATCTCGGCCATGATTCAGGAGGAGACCCGCCCCAAACTTCAGGCAGGGACTGGAGGGTCTGTTGCAGTCAAGTCAGCACTAATGGCTACTGGCTTGAATGTTCCAAGACCACGAGAGGAAACCGGACAGTGCTACAACTGTAGGGAAATGGGTCATCTTTGATATGCTTGCCCCAAACCACCCAAGGCGGGGGAATTGGGTGGTGTAAATGGGCGTGGTCGTGGTCACGGTGGCCGAGGTGGTTATCGGGCCAATCTGGGCATTAGCGAATGTGCTGAGGAGACAGGTGTTATTTACACCAAGGAGGAACAAACTCTACTAAGCATGATGAGCATCATGGAGAGCCTTAAGAAGAAGCAAGCGGGAGAAGGCAGTGGGAGTGGAACTGGGGGAGCATCAAATTCAGCTATGTATGCTCACCCTTCTAGGACATCAGATTGGATCGTTGACTCTGGTGCATCACAACATGTGACAAGGGATGCAGTCAAGTTCTCCTCCTACACTCGCCTAGCTACTACAAATAACATTCAGACGGCAGATGAGACCTTTCAGCCTGTGGTCGGTAAGGGAACGGTCAATTGTACCGGTTCGGTAAACTATCCAATGCCTTGCATACTCATTTTCTAGTTAGCCTTATATTCATCAGTTCCATTATTCTTCAAATAAAATGCATCGTTTCTTTTGATATTCCCAAGGTGACATTCCAGAAGAAAAAGACGAAACAGATACTTGGGACTTGACATGACGGGCTATGGTATTTGGATCGGGAAAGATTGGATGCAAATTTTATATCTGTGGTAGAGAAGACAGAAGAAGGGGGACAAAAGATGAGTGCAGAGGATATGCTTCTACTCCATCATCAGCGTTTGGAGCACTCAGGTTTTGGTACACTAGCTAGATTATTTCCTTTGTTGTTTAAAAAGACTAATAAACACAAACTGGTATGTGATGCATGTGACTTAGGTAAGCTTGCTAGAAGCTCTCATGTAAGCACGGGCAGTATGAGCTCATCTGTTTTTGATGTTGTGCACTCTGATGTATGTGGGTCTTGTGTCGTAAGTTTTTTGAATGGTTATAGATATTTTGTGACATTTATTAATTGTGATTCGCGTATCACTTAGTTATATTCGATGAGAACTAAGAGTGATGTCCTTAACTGCTTCCGGGATTTCCATAAGCATATTCAAACACAATACACCGCAGTGATAAAAGTATTAAGGTCGAATAATGGAATAGAGTACACTAATAGGGCATTGACAGAGTACCTATCAGTTATGGAATATTGCATCAGACAACATGTGCATACACACCTGCACAAAATGGCGCGGTAGAGCAAAAAACAGACATCTTATGGAGGTGACAAGGAGTATGATGATCAATATGAAGGTCCCCTAGAGTTTGTGGGGGTATGCAGTGTTAACTGCGGCACAATTGATCAACCGAATGCCATCACAGATTCTATGGTGAAAATACCCGTGTCAGAAGTTGTAGAGACATAATGAGGGATGCTTTCATTAAAAGTATTCAGCCGTGTGTGTTTTGTGAATGACAACAGCCCGAGTGTCGGGAAACTTGATCTGAAGGCGCTCAGGTGTATTTTTGTGGGCTACTCTGGTACTCAGAAGAGGTACGCGTGCTGGAGTCCAGTGGAGAAAAGAAGTTTCGTGAGCATGGATGTTCACTTCAGAGAGATGAAGCAGTACTACCGATAGGAGGAGGCCCCACATATGCCAGTACTGTCAAAGACTGGAAGCATGAGGAGAGAGAGGGAGAGTTTGGTGACAAATTTGGAAGTATGGTGTGAAGGATCAGTGGAGGAGGAGGAGAGTGATGAAGAGCAGGAAGAGGAAGTGAGAGATGTGAGGCCTTTGGCTGAAGGGGAGCTACTTACATATCGTAGAACAAGGAAGTGGACTTCAAAACCAGTACACATGCCCCCAGTGTCAGTTCCTAGTCCCTTGTCTATATCAGTTTCTGCTCCTGGAGTACCTCTACCACCACTGCCACTTTCTGGTGAGATCATTCCTTGTACTCCCCTATCCCCAACTGTTACGGTCCGAAGGACCACTTGCAACAATGCGGACAATCCTCCTAATAGATATAGTTGGGACATTGCTTCTTTTGACTCTTATGATAATATCTCTTCTTCCCATGGAGCATTCATTGCATCTTTAGATAAAATATTATTGTACCTAACAATTTGCAGGTTGTCAAAGACGATCTAAAGTGTCTTGCAGCAATGAAGGAGGTGAGAGATCTTGAGAAAAACAAGACCTGAGAGCTAACAGGGCTACCAAAGGATAAGAGGGTTGTTGGGTGCAAGTGAGTTTTTACTGTGAAGCAGAATCCGGATGGACAAGTCGAGCGATACAAAACTCGACTGGTCGCAAATGGGTACAACCAGACATATAACATTGATTACGACGAAACATTTGTACCCATGACAAAGATGAACACCGTTCAAACTTTGATCAGCTTGACAGTGAATGGTGGATGAAAGTTGCACCAACTAGATGTGAAAAATGTATTTTTTCATGGAGATCTGACTGAGAAAGTGTATATGGAGATACCACCGGGTTTTAGCATAGCCAAGACAGAGGGCAGAGTCTGCCGATTGAAGAAGTCTCTCTATGGATTGAAGCAATCCTCTCGTGCATGATTTGATCAATTCAGGACTATGATTGAGATGAGATATCAGCAGATCAATGTTGACCACATGTTGTTCTTTAGGCAAAATGAAGGCCATCACATCGCCATGCTTGCGGTGTATGTGGATGACATGATCATCGCAGGGGGCGATGGACATGAGATTGTCTGCCTCAAGGAGGCGTTGGGCAAGGAGTTTGAGATAAAGGATTTGGGTTTGCTTAAATACTTTCTTGAGATTGAGATTGCCTATGGGGAAAAGGGAATTGTTCTGTCCCAGAGGAAGTATGTCTTGGATCTCCTCACACAGACTGGGATGTTGGGGTGCAAGCCTGCTGCAACACCGATCGACTCGAAGTTTAAACTTGGTGCTGAGGCTGGTGAACCAGTTGATCAGGAGATGTATTAAAACTAGTTGGGAAACTGATTTACCTGAGCCACACACGTCCGAACATCTCTTTTGTCGTGAGTGTTGTTGTGAGCCGCTATATGCATGACCCTAGAAAGGGGCACATGGATATTTTGTACCGAATCCTTCAGTACTTGAAGACTGCCCCCGAAAAAGGGATGCTATTCAGGAAGAACGAACATGTGAAGATTGAGGGCTACTGTGACTATAATTAGGCTAGTTGTGCAGACGACAGGAGATCCACTTCGGTCTATTGCATATTCGTAGGAGGCACCCTGGTCTCCTGGAGGAGCAAGAAACAGTCGGTGGTGGCCAGATCGACGATAGAGACGGAATATAGAGCTATGACATTGGGGGTTGCTGCACTTCTATTGCTAAAAGACATGCTGATGGAGCTTAAATTGGATCGAGCAGATATGATGAAGTTGTGGTGCGACAGCCAGACAGTCATCATTATTGCAAACAACCCAATCCATCATGATAGAACCAAACATATCGAGATCAATAAGTTATTCATAAAAGAGAAGTTGTACGGTGGGCGACTGGAGCTTAGTCATGTCTCGACCAAGGATCGGGTCGTAGATTGTTTGACTAAAGGTCTTAGCTCGAAAGACATGATTAAGAATTGTGACAAGATGAGCTTAATGAATATCTTTCGCCCACCTTGAGGATGAGTGTTGGTGTCTATTTAGTAGTACTAGTGTTTTTGTAGTGGTGTGCATATAACATACTTGTACATGTTATATATATGAAGAGAAATGAAAAAAATAAACTAAGCCCTTTTTCCACATATATATAAAAATTTGCTATAACACAACAACACTCAAGCCTTTATCCCACTATAATGGGGTTGGCTATATGGATCCTTTGTCGCCATTGTGTCCTATCTTTTATCATAATCTCACTAATGTCTAAGTACATCATGTCTTTCTTTATAGTTTCATTCCAAGTCTTTATTGGTCTACCCCTCCCTCGTCAAACATGCATAGTGACTAGATTCTCACAACGCCTAACAGGTGCCTCTAATGGTCTCCTTTGTACGTGTCCAAACCATCTAAGACGAGCTTCTCGCATTTTTTATCCTCGTGTTATAGCAAAATTTTATTTTAATTTTTTTAAAAAAAATTTTTTAAAAAAATTTGCTATAACACGAGGATAAAAAAAATTTAAAACTTATATTTAATGTCAAGAACTCAGACATGTAAAAGGTTGAAAAGAGCAATGCAACAACAACCACTATTTATGAGATTTTACTGTAGTTTTAAAATGCAAGATTAATGCAGTCCTCGACTATCTTTTGGTCCTTGGTGAGCTCATCAACTTTGCTGAGAGCAGCCTCTGGGTCTTCTTCTGCAAGCACTTTCTTGGTTTGCAGTGACTCTGCATCCTGACTTTTTGAAGTCACTATTTCTAGTTCCTTAATAAGCTTGAATTTCAAATCAACAAACTAGCATCCTCGAGAAGAAGAATTTGGATTCTTCTTTCGACCTCAACGAGAGTTTAACCGTTACCTATTAACTCCTTGATGCAGAGAGAAGAGTTGGATTTGACCTGTGTTGGGAAGATGTAGAAGTTGACTTCATTCTCATCAGATATTTTCTGTCAGCTGGAATTGGTGAAATCAGTACTAGAGGTAGATGGCTCAGCTTCATTTTCACTATCACTTACACTACAGCTTCTCCTATCCAAATGTGACTCAACAGACTTCTTTTCAATGACATCTCTTTCCAAAATATGCAAAGAACTCCACATCTCAGTGTTTGATGTAGCTTATTAATTCACAGCCTTTGCTTTCTTATATCCTTAGTTCTTAAAGGCGCAAGACGTACCAAGACACAAAAGGATCTTGGAGCCCTAGGTGCAAGACTCAAGGCACAGGCGCGCGCCTGAAGAAGCCAAGACGCAACCACATTCATTTTAAATAATCAACATCAAACATCAGTTCATTTTCTTGAATAGATTTATCTATTCTACTCATTAATCATTCATTCATTATTATCATTTATATTTATTAAAAAATAAAAATCAATGTGGTCGCCTGCATCATATCTAAGTCTCAACGCTCGATTATATTTCAAAAACACTAAATCATAAAAAAATTATTGAGTTATTGCATTATTTTTTTTTCATTATTTTGAAAAAAAAAATCACAACAAAAATTGCACTCAGACACGCCTTTTATGCTCCAAAGGCGCACGAAGGAACAAACCTTTGAACCTGATGAGTGATGCAGTGACCCAGAGCCGACCCGCTCTGTCGGCATCACACCGAGCCAGAGGAGCACGTCTAGACAACCCACTGCCGGGCTGCAGCCCAAGCACCCCACCCATGACCGCACCTATTCTCAGCGCGGCGGGATGTTGAGGCGAGGTCTCGAACCCAGCCCCCTTGATAAAGATCTTTCATAACAGCTACAGCTCAGTTGGTGATGAGAGCTATTAGGAAAGCTCTTTATCAAGGGGGCTGGGTTCGAGACCTCGCCTCAACATCCCGCCGCGCTGAGAATAGGTGCGGTCATGGGTGGGGTGCTTGGGCTGCAGCCCGGCAGTGGGTTGTCTAGACGTGCTCCTCTGGCTCGGTGCGATGCCGACAGAGCGGGTCGGCTCTGGGTCACTGCATCAATGAGCCTTGAGCCTTAGGCGGCGTTAACAACATATTTATCTCGCCTACTTATCACCAGTAGGATCTATTAACAAAATAAATCGTTATTGATAAAGACCATGTAGTATCTTCTTCAGAAAACAAAATTTTCAAAGGTCACACAGGTGGATTTGACAGATTCTATCACAAAAGTACCGATCTTAGAGTGTATTTATAACAATCAATCAAATGATATGATTCACCAAGCTTTTAACTCTAAAAGGTGAATCTAGCAATAATAATAATTGAAAGTTCCTAATTAATTATGATAGCTATACTCTAGAAGGGGGTGAAAAAGTACACAATCACACAAGCAGCAGCAAAAAAAGTAAATGCACAAATATAAAATGCAGCTATTCTGTACAGAAATAGACACTTAATATATAATGGTTCCTTGACAAAGTGTCTGGTACTCCACTCTTCCACAACAGTGGGAAATCCTTTCAAGTAGTAGTAATGTTTCCTGGTCATTAAGTATAGCTTCTAATGTTCCTCTAACTTGTCCAACAACTTCACCTGCACCTGCCACCCTACCAGGACTGGTGCTACAACCAGATTATCCTAGCCTCTCGGTTAAGAGAATCACTCAAGTATGAATTGATTTATCTCTCGGCTACCAAAGCTGCAATCAATTCCATCTATCACAGTCACAGACTAGAAGAGATTGAACTGCTTTACCGGCAGACAGCTTCAGAGGATGAAGCTGTTTGAAAGATGACTTAAGAAACTTGTTGGAATCTGCTTTCTTGCTTGTCAACAATGTAGGAGCTCTGATGTAGATTGTGTGCTTTCACCAGTTGAAACTAGTTGGACTCTATCCTTATCTATTAATCAAAAGGACTAGGAATCTCTTCTACTTGAGAGTCTATAACTCCTTCGTTTTCTCTTCAGAGCCTGAGATTTTTCAACAAACAAGCTGAGCACATTGCTCTTTCAATCTTCCGAAGAGCATTGCTCTTTCAATCTCCCTGAGAGCCTTGCTCTTTCAATCCCCCTGAGAGCCTTTGTGATGTACTCAACTAACACTACAAGATGATTCTATCTTGCTTAGTTATTCTCAGAGTTTGCTCAACGACTCTTCGAATGCTCAGCTATTGTTGTTCGACAATCAGCCTCAATAAGAGAAAGTAGCATTATCAGGATCATGGCCCTTATTCATATTCATTGATTACACATAAATATACTAAGGGCTTCACATATAACATATCATCAAATAAATGAATTTATAAACCAAACCATACGGTTTTTCCAACATAGTGGAAGATGCCATATAGGATAACCACTATCAAAATATCTGAGCTACCTTTTGAAACAAAGCATATAACCATAGATCAAGAAGACTAGCATATGACACACAAACTACCATTTGGAGTTATACTTGCATCTGATGCAGTGGTAGGTCAACTCGGGTTGGACTCACTAAATGCATATGCGATGGAAAATGTTGAAAGTGCAAGAGGAGCTCCGAATTAAAATTATCAACAATAATTAATTATTATAACACGAACAAGAGCGCATGCATTCACAAATTTTAATTGAAGAGAACAAAGTTCATTCAACAGTCGATAGATGCGCAATTAATATTTAGCACACACAGAATAAGCCCTGCAAATCGCACAACGAATAAACTAATAGTAAATAAAATAACAACCACAACAAATCGGGTGCCAAAATAAAAAACATTAGAGAATAAATCTTTTTACCACAATTCACAAGTGCAGGCGACGGCAATGACGATTGTTGAAGGGAATCCAAGGTTGCTGCAACATCGGGGGTGTTGGAAGAGGGGATCCGGACGAATATGACTCGATTAGGATTGTGGAGAGGGCCTCGAGTATGGGGGCTGGCTGGCTGATTTGAGGTGGAATCCATGACAAGGGGGAGGGGATGGAGAGAGGGGTCGGGATAGCTGATGAAGGGGAGGCAGGGTGGGATCGGCTGACAGGTTATAGGGAGGAGGAGGCGGGTGGGTCTGGGTCGGCTGTAGGTAGTCGGGCTTCAGGTGGAGGCGTTGGATGGCTGGGTGGAGGAGAGGCGGGGTAGGACCAGTCGGCAGATTAGCAGGGAGGAGGAGGCGGGTGGGTCTGGGCCGACTGTAGGTGGGTTGGTTTCAGGTGAAGGTGGCGGATGGCAGGGTGAAGGGGCAGGGGCCTAGGATCGACCAACAGATTAAGTGCGAGGAGAAGGATGTCGGGATTTTTGCTCGACATGGAGTGGGTTAATGGAAAACGGAGGGGAAGGGGGACTCACAGTGGTTGACTGGAGGGTTGGGGACTTCCAGTGTCTGGCTCGATTCCGTCTCCAGTCGACCTCTCCTCTACAACAAACTGTCTCCCTCCCTCCATTCGACTGAGTCGAATCCATTCGGCAGCAACGATTCAGATTTTGTGTTCTCCACAGGCTCACTCTCCATCCCCTCTTTCTTCATCCAAATGCCCAGCCCATCAACCCCTACCTTTCCGTGTTACTTTCCCTTTATAGCAAGCCCATGCCGCACTCCTCTTTCCGACTGAAATCCCAAGGACATATCTCCTCCAGGACCAAGAACAATCGTGGTCCATTTCCAAGGATCTCCTCCTACCACCGTTGTTGGAACCTTGTGATTGTGAGTATCATGTATCGTGTTATTTTCTTTCGTTTTGGATTTCAGATGGACATGCTATATGTGTTCGGCCATTGAGATCGTTAGTGTCATTGTTTTAATTTCTTTTAGTGCTATAAGTCTCATTCATGCAAATTGTAGCTGAAAGAACCACTTGCGAAAAGAACGTGATTGCTTGCTTTCGTGCGCGAAAATTATAGTGAGCATTGTGTTGATTTGCTAGTCGTGTATATTATTGATAACGTTTAATTCCGGACTAATTTTAAAACATGCATACATAAATTACATTGGGCTCATTCGCATCCATTACGCACATCCATTTAGGATTGCATTAGTATCGGCACACCCAAGTTACACGGCACGTCCTGCGTCAGCATCCCTTGACAAGAATGTTACTTTCAACATTTTGCATAACAAAAGCAAATGGCACTTTAAAGCTCTATCATACATATATAGTAAGTCATATGCGGTTAATGAGGTATTCCTAATGAAGAAACTGTTTAAGCTCATAATTATCGAATATGCTTCTGCAGTGAGATACATAAATGAGTTTAATTTGAGTACAATTGAATTGAGCTCAGTTCATATTAAGTTCGGCGTCGAAGTTTGTATTGAGCTTGTAACTTTCCTGCTCAGAAGGGCTAAGCAAAGAGCCAAAGTTTGGCATTTAAAGAAATAAACCTTATAACTTGGCTTTGGAGTACTGAAAATGTTTCAATAAATTATTTTCTTGTTGTTATTATTTCATCATCATTGCTCGGTTGACATGATCTGTCCCAATAATTCTTTACATTAATCAAACATACCTGTCAACAAATCATCCACGTCATCATCATTAATCTTATTGCAGTTATTTGTAGTCAGATTTATGAATCCTTATTTTTCACGCATTCCGTAAAGTTTCATTTTTCTTTATAAGTTTAAAACATTCTTCAAAAATCAATCCGAACAACTTTTGTACGTTACCTGTACCTTTTCATTCAATAGTACGTTTTCTACTCATCTAACGGGTGGACTTTCTACCATTTGATGTTCATGTTCACCACACATAAGTTTAGTTAACTTATTTTCATCCAATATAATTACTTGTTAACAAATGCAATAACTTACCCGAAGATAGAGGCAAAAACTGGAGTTAGAAATGTGAGGGAACTGAGCTTCGTCAAGCTACCTGAACATAGTAACAAAAAGGAATTTAGCTTGCGAGCAAAATAAATAAGGAAGCAATTTAAAGAAAAATAATCTGTTTAACCAATTAGATTTATTGATATTGGAAGTACACTACTCGAAAAAACTCAGAGACCAAGTTATGGAATAAGAAGAGAAACTGAAAAAATCAAAGATCAAGACAGACATGTGAGTATTTAGGAGAGAAGCATATGACCTCTAGTAGCATTGTAGAAGAATACACCATAACTGATGGCACTTCCAAATATTGAAGTGTACAGAAGAATCATAATATTGCCAAAGTTAGCTCCGATGTACTCCCAGTTATGGCAGGATCATGATTGAAAACAGAAATAACAAGTAGGGGCAACCCACCTATAATCATGTGCTGCGGCAATGTATACGTTAAAATGTATAGTTTAACAAATGAATTGCCGTCATAATCTTCACCAAGAAAGGAAAATGGAAATGCATAAAATGGAAATGGAAACGAATAACATAGCATCCTTCTTTGGTCATTCTGATTATTTTGTGATGAATTAATTATGTATCCCAATAATGCATTCCACAGAGCCAATCAAACTGAATATAATAGCAAGGTCGATTTACGGGAACCACCTGGCCTACCTGATAGTAAAAGAAGTGAAAATTACATTCTCAGAGATTGTTGTGTAAAAAAATAATACTATTGAAATTTTGAAACGTATGCGTGTTGCGCACGCGCACTCGGACGACCATCCTCACTACACGAGAGCTCTTCCAGAGATGCGGCGGACATTAGGTATTATCTTATATTTCGTAATTAATTATATAATGGCCCATAATGTATTTTGTCATATTAATTGTATGTCTTGAATCCTAACCCATAGGTGACGACCAATGTTGAATGCAACCCGCGGGATCCGGGGCCGCGACCTTGGCCAAAATATTTTTGTCACACGACACGAGGCACACGGGTGTGTGCCCCGGGCGTGTGCGGTTCTAACTGCTCCAGAAGTCAGGGGACACATCCAAAAGGCGGAGACACGACTTTTTGGGGCACAAAGTTCAAGACACACGGGCATGTGCCCAGACCGTGTGCCGTTCTGACGGTTCCAGGATGATTTGCTACATGTCTATTGATGAAAGGACACGATGTTTGGGACACACGACCGAGGCACACGGGCACATGCCTCTGCCCGTGTGTAAATCCCGAAATTGTAATTTTACTGAGTGTTATATACTTAAATAAACTCCTAGTCGTTCTGGGCTTTGGGTACTGAGGAAATCGAAATTCTGAAAACTTCCCTCTCTCTGTAATCGTCTTTGTTCTTGATAATGAAGATCCGACTGTTGCTACTCATGGACGTAGCCCATTTTGGGGTGAGCCACATAAATCTATGTCGTTTGTGAATGTTTGTTTTCTGTTTCATTTTTCATTCTTCTTGTATTTCCGCAACAAACTGGTATCAGAGCTAGGTTCCACATTCATCTGGGAAATCCGCTCATCTGGTTCGTGGTTCCACACTCGTTTGGTAGATCTACTCATCTGGTTTGAAATTTGAAGAACGATGGCCAACAATAGCGTGAAGATCGGTAAGTTCACAGGGAAGAACTGTTTCAATCTTTGGCGTATCAAAATGTGCGCTCCATTGAAGCAACATAGTATTTGGGCGCCTCTTTCACGAAAGAAACATGAATTCATGGAGGACTCTGAATATGAACAACAAGATGAGAAGGCGCACTCAACAATCTTGTTGTGTCTTGCCGATGAAATCATTTACGAAGTAGCCGATGAAGAGAGCCATTGGTTTATGGTTGAAGTTGGAAAGTCTCTACATAACGAAATTTCTAACCAACAAATTATTGAAACAACGTAATATCGCCTAGTTATCCCCTCAATAAGTCATCTTCGTAATATCGCTCAATACCTGTGACTGAATTATTTTAAACTCTGAACCAAGATTTCCTAAGAATGTCATGATATGCATTTGTTCTTGTTTTTGTTGAATAACTCTCATATTGGAATAAATATGGAAAAGATAATTCAGCCCCACAGCAAGTTTATTGAATTCACCAAAGTATTCAGACACAGACTTGGAAACCTTCTCAAGTTTGTTTAACATATATGATAAGCCATAGATCCTTCTCAAGTCACTGTTTCCATAGCACAATAATGCCAAATGATCTAATACATCCTGGTCGTCAAGCAATGGATGACTAAATCAGAAACTAAGTTTCCATACAATCCCACATCTTGCTCACAATTTGAGCGTCTTCTTGCTCTCATATGATAATACACTGCAATTCCAATGGTAGAAGAGCATTAAATAAGATGAGCTCTCCTGCAACTTCCAGTTAAATACATGAGGACACATTCTTCCATTGAATCTAATTTTCAATCTCTCTCAACTTTTTGAGGCAATATGACTAGATTGATTCATTGAAGTAATCTCACTATCCTTAGCCCTCTTAGACATTTGAGACCCAATCTATGAGAATTTGAATACTCCAACTGAAATAAAAATCTAAAGTAGGAATGAAGTAGTGCAGCCTTCAAATCCACACTAATGTACCTGCAATTTACTGTCGAGCCAACAGCACCATCAAACATATAGAAGCAAGATGGGTCCTTGTGGAAGCTAGATTAGACATTGTGTATGATACGACGGGGCAGATCCGGCCGAGGGAAGGCGCTTCGCGGGCGTTTACACTAGGCGTGCGCGGGGGCATGAGTCTAACCTGTATCGAGTTATCTTCCATATTTTGTTTACTAGTATTTTATTCCTTGTTGCACGGTCGTTCGGCCTAGTGTGTCCCCTCCCTATATAAGGGAGAATATGTGAACCCTCATGTATGCTTGGTTGTTTTTAAGAAATTAGAATTGGATTTGGAGGAGGCCAACCCAGCGGTCCTCCTATGCCCTAAAATCATATCTTCCGAACTCGCCCTTTCGCTGCTCACGACCGCGCCACCATCCTTCCCCCTCTCACTTGCGATCGCTGCCCGGTACCGCTATGGGGGACTAACAACTGGTCTGACCTCTCCGTCGAGCGCCACACCTCTCTAGCGCCGCACACCTGACATCCTTGCCGCCGACTGCTCCGCGCCCCTCTGTCGGGATCGCCATCCGCGTTTTTCCGTTGTGCGTCTAGCGTCAGATCGACGCTTCTTCTTCCGTCGCACCCGATCCAGCCGCCGCTCTCTTCCGTCGTGCTCCTTCCGTCGTGCTCCTTCTTCCGTGTCCCGTTTGTCCGCGGCTTCTCTTTTCCGCGGTTTCGGCGTATGCCCCTCACCCGAAGCATGGCTCGTGACTCCGATCCAGCAGCCGCTACGGCCGCGCTCTCCGACAGCCTCGACCAGGTCGACACGACACTACCGGACCTTCAAGTTGCCGTCTGCAACATCTATGCCCTCCTTGCCTCCCGTCCACCTTCTCTAGCTCCCCCACCGACCCCGCCACTAGCCACCACGACGTCAGCCAGAAGCCCCAACAATCTTCCAGTCGGCGACTCGGCGTTCACCCTCTACATGAGTTTACCGTCGGTGCTCTCTACCGCATTGAACTGTCGGTTTTCGACGGAACCGATCCCTCGGGGTAGCTCGCACGGGCCAAGCACTACTTCGAAATTCGGGGCACGCCCGCGACGCAAATGGTTCCCCTCGCCACAATCTACATGGAGGGATCGGCCCTTCATTGGGTTCGTTGGCTACGACAGACATCGCCAGCCTTGTCATGGCCGCTCCTCAAAGACGAGTTGATCCGTCGCTACGACAACCGCCACGCCGGCAACCCCTATGAGCGTCTGAGCAACGCCCGCAAGCCGACTCCTTCGACGCCTACATCGACGACTTCATCGAGGTGGCCACGCATGTGCCCGACCACTACCTGGGCAAGGGCCTTTGCTTCCGCTGTAAGGGCCCGTACTCACCGACCCACGAATGTTCCAACAAGGACCTCCAGATGCTCCTAGGAGGCGAAGAGGAGGGGATCGTTTTGGCCGACTTTGAGGCCCTCAAGCTCGACGAGGAGGGGCCCAACACGGTCGATCCGGCCGCGACGTTCAATCGGATGGAGGTCTCTTGCTACTCGGTGCGTGGCCTTACCGGCCCATGCACCATGAAGCTCTCGGCCACCTCGCGGCAGTTGCCAGCGATCTTTATGATAGATAGCGACGCCAGTCATAACTTCATTTCTTGGGACCTCGTGGCGACGTTCCGTCTTACCGTCACTAAAGCACCAGGCTTTCACGTCTCCCTCGGGGACGGCCGCCATACCCGCACGACCGGGCGATGCGTTGGCCCGCCCTTCTCCATCGATACATACTCAGGTTCTACTGATTTCTACGTCTTCGGCCTCGGTGGGTTGGATGCTATATTGGGCGTGGCTTGCTTGCGCACGCTTGGGGACTGCAAGCACAATTGGGGGCGCCTCGCGGTGGACTTCGAGGCGTATGGCACGACACATCACCTGCAGGGAGACTCTTCGCTGGCCCATTCACCGGCCGGCTCCATTCTTCGCACGATCGACATGGATTTCAGTGTTCTCCTCTGACACATGGATCTGGGATCCGACCCGGCACCGCCACCGGTGCACTCGGACATTCAGCAGTTACTCGACGACCACCCGATGGTTTTCAACATGCCACACGGACCACCACCGACACGCTCATCCGACCACAACATCAACCTGCGGCCCGATGTGGCGGCGGTCTCTGTCTGCCCATATCGCTACGTCCACGACTAGAAAAAAGTCATGGAAGCAATGGTGGCCGAGATGCTCACTGCGGGCATCATCCAACCGAGCACCAACCCCTTCTCCAGCCCGGTGCTACTTGTGTGGAAGAAGGATGGTAGTTGGCGGTTCTGCGTGGACTATAGGGAGCTGAACAAGTTCACCGTGCCATATTCCCATCATCCAGGAGTTCTCCAAGATGGACTTCTCCAAGCTGGACTTACGCTCGGGCTACCACCAGATCCGCGTGCGAGCAGAGGACATGCCAAAGATGGCCTTCCAGACAAATTACGGCCAATACGAGTTTCTCGTCATGTCGTTCGGCCTGACAAACGCCCCGGCCACCTTCCAGTCCACCATGAAATACGTGTTCCGCCCACATCTGCGTAAGTTTGTCCTGGTATTCTTTGACGAAATTTTGGTTTATAGTTCCTCTTGGCAGCTACACCTGGCTCATCTCGCCACGGTCCTTCGCCTTATGGTCGCCCACCAGTTCGTGGCCCACCGGAAGAAGTGTACCTTCGGCCAGCCTCAGGTAGAGTACCTGGATCATATCATCTCCATCGAGTGGCTCGCCATAGACCCGCAAAAGATTGATGTTGTCCTGCACTGGCCGACGTCGACGAGCCGTCGGGCCGTGCGCGAATTCTTGGTACTCACCGGCTATTACCACCGCTTTATCCGCAGCTACGAGGGTTTGGCGCGACCCCCGACGGACCTCCTAAATAAGGAGGTGCCCTTCCTATAGGAGGCATCCGCCCAGGAGGCCTTTTTCAACTTGCAGTGTGCCCTCGTGGTGGCACCGGTCCTCAGCATGCCCGATTTTTCCCAACCGGTCGTCGTGGAGTGTGACGCCTCGACGAAGGGGGTTGGCATCGTCCTCATGCAAGAGGGTCGCCCCATCGCATATTACAACAAGGCCTTCACCGACAGGTGAAAGGAGGCCTCCGCCTACGACAAAGACCTACACGCATTGGTGCTAGCAGTGTAGCATTGGCGCCCGTATCTCCTCGGTCGCCCCTTCACCGTCAGGACCGACCGCAGCTTGAAGCATTTATGGAGTAAGAAGGTCTCCACTCCGGCCCAACAACTCTGGATAGCCAAACTCTTGGGATATCAGTTCTCAATTGAGTACAAGATCGGGCAAAGGAACACGACCGCAGACGCTCTGTCCCGTCGGGAGCACGGCGGCACCTTGGCGGCAATCTCCCTCTGCCAGTGGCGGGACATGGCGGTCCTACAGGAGGAGGTGAGGGTTGACCCCCATTATGGTCCCATGATCGACGAGTTACGAAGCGCACCAGGGGCGCACCCATCCTTCCGACTCGTGGGTGACATACTCTAGTTCCACAATCGCCTTGTCCTCGCCGCATCATCACCATGGATACCACGGCTACTGGAGGATTTTTATTCCACGCCGACGGCGGGGCACTCGTGGGCCTACCCGACCTACCGACAGCTGGCGGTCAACCTTTACTGGCGAGGTATGATGCGGACAATGCAGCAGCTCGTGGCCAACTATTTGGTTTGTCAAAAAGCCAAATACCAGACCCTCGCCCCGACTGGCCTGCTACAACCCCTCCTGGCGCCCGATCGGGTTTGGGAAGACATCGACATGGATTTCATCACCCGCCTTCCACGCTCTCAATGTTATGATCGCCTGTTGGTAGTGGTTGATCATCTCTTTAAGTACGGACATTTCATACCCGTCAAATACCCCTACACGGCAAGTTTGGTGGCCCGAGTCTTTGTGGGAGAGATCGTCCGTCTACACGGGTTTCCCTGGTCCATTGTTAGCGACCGCGCCTCGGTCTTCATGAGCACGTTATGGCAGGAACTGTTCCGCTTACAGGGTACCAAGCTACGATTCAGCACGACATATCATTCCCAGTCCGACGAGCAGACAGAGATACTCAATCGCTGCGTGGGCACCTACCTTCGCTGCTTTGCTACCGAGCAGCCCCGCCAGTGGACCCGGTGGGTGGCGTGGGCGGAATTATGGTGCAACACCACCTACCAGTCAGTGGCGGGCATCACCCCCTTCCAGATAGTTTATGGGCGTCCGCCCCCACCAATACCGGTCGAGCTCGCCAGGGGAGTGTCAGGTCCAAGCTTTGGTTGAAGACCTACAGGATCAAGATGAGGCTCTACGACAGTTGAAGCATCACCTACGCCGCGCCCAAGAGAGGATGGCCCAGCAAGCCAACCGCCACCGTCGCGAGGTTCTGCTCTCGCCGGGCGCCGGGCGAGCATGTGTTCGTCAATTTGTGACCGCACCGCCAGAGCTCCCTGACCAGGTGCCTCCACTCCAAGCTCTTCGTGTGATATTTTGGGCCCTTTCTGATCGTGGAAAAGATAGGCGAGATAGCAAACTGCCTGCAACTCCCACCCGACAGTCACATCCATCCGGTATTTCATGTGTCATAGTTAAAGCGGGCATTGGGAAACCATCCCCTCCAATCCACCCTGCCTGAAGGCCTAAGTGGTGAAGACGTCCCACGCTACGAGCCCGAAGCGATGTTGGGCACCAACACCGAGCAGGTCCAAGGTCAGCCCACGAGGCAGGTTCTCCTACAGTGGAAAGGACAGGAAAGAGACGAGGCCACATGGATCTTGGCGAAAGAAGTGAAGGCCCAATTCCCGGATTTTGACCTTGAGGACAAGGTCGTTGAGAATCTCAGGGTAGTTGATACGAACGGGGCGGATCCGGTCAAGGGAAGGCGCTTCACGGTAGTTTACACTAGGCGCGTGCGGGGTACGGAAACGGCATGAGCTAGCCTGTATCGAGTTATCTTCCGTATTTTATTTACTAGTATTTTATTCCTTGTTGTACGGTCGTTCGGCCTACTGTGTCCCCTGCCTATATAAGGGAGAATATGTGAACCCTCATACATGATTGGTTGTTTTTAAGAAATTAGAATTGGTTTTGGAGGAGGCCGACCCAGCAGTCCTCTTGTGCCCTAAAATCATATCTTCCGAACTCCCCCTTCCGCTGCTCACGACCGCGTCGCCATCCTTCCCCCTCTCACTCATGATCACTGCCTGGTACCGCTGCGAGGGACTAACAATGGAAGCACATGTTGTGGTTGGAATACACCATAGAACTACACTCACCTTCAATCTTGAACAAAAACAGGTGGTATGGGTTAGAAACACGAATGACAGTTGGATCAGTCCAAAATACAAGATCTGGGTCGATCCTCTGAACAGAAGTAGCCAGTCGATCCTCTCAACAAAGCGGATCGACGAAACCAAATAGATCGACAACATTGTCAATCATGGCGGACCCAATCACGAACAAATCCTGGCATGTGCCCGGGTGTGCAAATCGTGAAAAATTCTTAATAGAGGTTTAGTACAGCATGCTGACACCCTAGTTTTGACTTCTCCATTCTCCTCCAGTCCTCCTCGACAGCCGACATCATAGAGGGGGCATCTTAGGTGTCTCGCTCAAGGGCTTCACCGGGGACTTCTTCACGATATAGGTCTCGCTCAAGGTCTTCTTTGTGATGCAATTCTCCTCCAGTCGCTCCGCCAATGTGCCTCCGCGTACAAAAACTATGATCTTTGCTCCTTCCATCGTCCATCAGTGAGTGTGTGCTTTCTTCTTCTTCCCATCAGTGATCAGTGCGTGGTTAATTTTGACTGTGAAGTGTGAAATCAAAGTATCGATTGGTTCTTTTGTTCTTCCAGCTTCCAGGCTCTAGCGACCGATTCCTACTCTCCAGCGGCCGATTCTAGCAATGAAGCTTGATAACTTGTGAATTTGTGATCGTGAATATGCATTAATATTGCTTGTGTTAACTCCAAATTCGGTGCAAAACAAACATTCATGGATTACAAAATTCATCCAACGCCCAACAAGTTCTCATCCTTTCCTTTGTGAAGATCTGATTCGCTATTCCCTTGATTTTCAAGTTTCAATACATGATGTTTGATCTTCTTTGGTCATTTGTCATAGTTAGCTTAAGTTTGTTCTTGTAAATACCTGGACGAATTTGATCACAGTTTCTGTATGGTACTCTTTGATTCATCCCATATAGTTAACTCTAGGTCTTGTAATTGTTTGCTTGAACAGAAATTACCAGTGAATTGATGAAAAGCTGAGCTTGCAAGCAGTCGGAATAAGAATTGTTACGAGTAATCTGATTTTTTAGTCAGTTATTATTTAGCTTTCTTGAACACAGATTTGTGTTTTTCAATTTTCAAATAACAGCTTAGGTTTGATGAAATAGCTAAGTCAAAATCTACTAGCCCAATTGTCGAAGAAAACTGCACTCTGTTCCTTCAAACCAAATTTTAATCTGAAATCGAATAGATCGGATCCTTTCTCTTGTAGTTGTAATCTTGTTTATCAAACTTATATTTCATACCTCTTAGAAATAAGAGTTCATTTATCGCGGAATTGCAAGCTTCTTGTTTAGCAATAATTTTTTTTTGCATCCTGTAGCCTTAAATTATTGTTCCCGGGCTAAGCAAAAATCCTAGTTCCGCCTCTGCCTTCGATCAAGCAAGATGACTAAGGCGGTGCTAGTAACTGACACAACAACATGGAAGGTCGTCGAGTCTCTGAACAAAACCGTCAACATGAGAAGTGGCGAAAGTGGCAGCCAAGAACGAGGAAGACATTCACAATGGAGCGCTAGTAGCAGCCATTACAATGACTACTACGACATGGACATCCATGGGCTCTGATACCATGTGCAAAGAGGTACCTGAAGGGGGCGAGTAGCTCTGATACTCTACTTGTGTTGTATATATCCAATTACTTAGAGTAAATTAATAATATAAATATATATTATTATTTCCAATTTAAAAAAAACTTAAGTTGATGTACAGTTATCACAAAAGGGAAGCCATAACAAAATTGCAGCATACCCAACCAGTTGCCATGACAGGATCTGAGTACTTGGAAACCCAACGAACCATGACAGTTCCAATTGCCATGCTTTGAGCAGCTAGAAGCATCCACCATTCTCCACTTCCCCAAATCGTTAAGTCTTTCCCTTCAAATGAAATTGCAGGAACCTGAAAAGTAAGAATATTAATTTATAAAATGCTTCAGGAAGAAATAAATTTGAGCTATACTTCCAAGATGGTAATAAGTATGCATCTCTAGGAAATTAAATTTCATTCAATCAAATTTGCAAAACCAAATGTTTAATTTTATGCCATAAAAAACACAGAGTTAAGCTCAAATTTGTTTGGCTTCAGCATATTGTGTAAAATAAATAGGTGATCAAAGATGAAATCAATCTTTACTTTCACTTTCAACATCTTTGACCCATGCTTGACAAAACCAGATAGTATGATACATGCTGAATTGTTCACCTTATGGTCGAAGAAGCTTTTTACTCAATTGATGTCCAATATGCTGAAATCCATTAGAGTGTAAAACTTGGTTCAGGCTTACTCCAAAATGAAAAAGGATCACGCATCATCAGTGTTGTAGATGTAGACCGACATGTCAGCCGACATAAAGATTTTGGGGATAAACGCCGCAACATTGATATTTTTAGCCAAAATGTCATTTTTGAAAATCACCTGATATATCGGTTTAACCCGATATATCGGGCAATATTTCGCGGTCGATATATTTTTGAGAGTATAAAATATTGTTTTCATTTTTTGAAGAGACCAAACACCGGTTAAGGTATTGCCTTGTGATCTTGAGGTCACGGGTTCGAGTCCTGCAAAGCAGACTCTTGCAAAAATGAAGGGTAAGGTTTGTCTACATTTCACCCTTGTGGTGGGACCCTTCCCCGAACCCTTGTTGTGTGGGGATGTTTTGTGCACCGAGTTGCCCTTTTGAAGAGACCGAACAGAAATATTTTGTTTTGTGCTTCATTTCGTATATCTTTCTAAGTCTAGCGTCGAGACTTTCTCATCTCGCTCTCACTTGATGATCTTTATCTCGTTTATTGCAGTCGAAGTCTCTTTTTTGTGTAATTTATAAACATATACTATGTGTATATATGTTTATTGTGCAATTTATAACAATATAGTGAATGTATACAATTGGTCTATATTTATAAAA